>CM077155.1:64234354-64726194 GCA_039583875.1 Platanthera guangdongensis
CTTGGGCCTGAGGTGTAGGAACCAGTTTTGGGTTCTGAGATAGTGGAGGAGTTTGGCTGAATCTAGTACACTGCTAGATAGGCGAAGGGGGAAAGTGGATGTACCCAAACCTTAGGGAACCACTATAAAACTGTGTGTCTTCTGTATGCTGTGGTTTGCTGTGAATACTGTGTGATTGCTGTGCAATAGTAGATATAAATCTGTGTTAAAAATTGATTGCTGTCATACAAAGTTAAAAAGAATTTGGTCACCTATTCACCCCCCCCCCCTCTAGGTGTTTAGGTACTATATCTTTCAAGTGGCATCAGAGCCAGGTTACTCAAAAAGGGACATAACTGTCTGAGTAGATCCTGATTGGCAGATTCAGTCTAAGTGAATTACAGAATCAAGAAAATCAAGAACCATGGGTTCCACTGAAAATCACAAGGAATTGGGATCCATGAAGTTACCCATATGTAGGAAAGAGATCTTTGGGATCTGGAAGGAAAGGGTGAGACTCTTTATGGAAGCCTCAGACCCTAGGATTTATATCACAGTAAAAGAAGGGTCATATGTGCACATGAAGGTGTCAGTATTAGATGCAAATCAGAGAACTCCAAAGGATTTCTCTGAAATGACAAAGGATGAAATTGTTCTAGCCACCATGGACAAAAGGGCTCAAAACATTATAGTGAGTGCTATAGATGATGCAACTTTTCAGAATTTGATACACTATAAGACAACTAAAGAAATGTGGGATACACTTATTGTGTATATGGAGGGTTCTGAAAAAGTCAGGCAAGACAGAAAATCCTTGCTCAATCAAGAATATGAAAGTTTTAGACAAGGAAAAGCTGATAGCATAACTGAGTGCTATAAGAAGTTTTACATGATTGTGAATGAGCTCATGTCCTATGGCAGAGAGTTCAGTAATTATGAACTCAATGATAAGTTTCTAAGGTCCCTAACAAAAGATTGGGACACCAAGATCTGTGCCATTAGAGAAATGGCTAAGTTAGCAGAAATTACTCCACCAACACTTTTTGGCAAACTGCTGTCTTATAAGATGCAGTTAATGGTGAGGAAAGAAGAGGAGAAATCCACAAGAAATGAACATAAGGAAAGGACAGTGGCCTTCAAATCAGAAGCCCCCAGAAAGTACAGGAGTAAGTCACCAACTCCACCTCCAAAGGTTGCTGAAACTGGATCAGAAGATTCAGAAAGCAGAAAGTCTGAGAGCAGTGAAAGTGATGAGGACTTTGCTGCCTTTACAAGACATTTCCAGAAGTTCTTAAAGAAGAAACAATGGAGGACAAGGCCTTCTACTTCACAGGGAAAGGAAGGCTATTATCAGAATAAGAAGTCTTCAAATAAGGACAGGAAAAAGTCCAAGTCTAGCAAAGCTAAACTATCAAAAATTGTGTGTTATTGCTGTAATAGACAAGGACATGTCATTGCAGACTGTCCAGAGAAGAGGAAGGAGTCTAGTGACAAGAAAAGGACTCAATACAAGGGCAAGAAGGAGAAGTCTTTTGTTGCCAAAAAAGGACAAGAGCCTGTCAGATATCTCTTCATCAGAAACTGAGTCAGATGGTGAGGCATATATAGGACTGTTTGCTGAGGAAGAAGAAGAAGAGTTCATGCAGATTATGAATTCTATATATGAACAAGAAGACTGTCAATGCCAAGGACTAATGCCATTGACAGAAAGTGACAAAATCCTGGAACAGCCAGGACCTAGTAAGGTACAAAGTTCAACTTTAAGTTCAGTTTCTTGTGCCAGTACAGAATCAGATTCATCCTCATCAAATGATGAGAGTGCATCTGAGTCTGAAGAAGATATTCATCAGTTGATAGATGAATATAGAGTTCTGTTGCAAGCTTATAAGAAGAGCAAGTCCCTAGCCAAAAGTCAGGCAAAGGAAATTGCTATTCTCAAAGCTGCTGTAACTGATTTTGAGAAGTTGTTTGATCAAAAGCTTAATGAGATAGCCAGATTGAAGCACATAACTGTGATTCAAATGGGAACTATATCATTTAAGAATGATCAAATCAAGAGTCTGGAGATTAATCTTCAGAAGGAGAAGGACTTAGTTGCTAGGTTTTCTAAACCAAAGTCTGTTTTACCCATAATTGATGAATTTATTCATCACAAAGGTAAAGCTGGACTGGGGTTTACTAAACCTGCAAGGACTGTTCAGTCCAAGTCCAAGTCCAAGGGCAAAGCCCCAACTCTCAACAAGTCTGCTGTAGATAAAATAGCAAAGACAGTACCTAAGCAAAGGTACAATAAGTTTGAGTGTTGGTGCTGTGGCAAGGTAGGCCACTATGCAATGGACTGTTGGCACAATGCTAGTGCCAAAGTGAGTAGCAAACTGCCTGTTGGAAAGCCAGCAGGTAGCCTTGTCAGGATGTAAACTAACAAGTACCAAGGACCCAAGAATTCTTTGGGTTCTAAGGTTCATTAATCTGTTTTGCAGGTGAGTCCAAGTGGCCATGCCCCAATATGGTACTTGGACAGTGGATGTTCCAGACATATGACTGGAACAAGGGAATTACTAAAGGACTACACACCAATAAAGGATGGTCCAAAAGTCACCTTTGGTGGTTCTGAAAAAGAAATCATCAAAGGGTTTGGTAACATTTCTAGTAACTTAGTTACCATTACTCAAGTGGCTTATGTTAAAGGTTTGAAACACAACCTAATTAGTATAAGTCAATTAAGTGATGTAGGATATGACATCTCATTTGTTAAGGATGGTTGTCATATCAAGAGGTCAAATGATCAAGAGATCATTTTGACTGGCTATAGAAAAAGGAATGTCTATTGCTTAGACATTATGTGTGAGACCAAAGGTTCTCAAGTGTGTCTTGTAGCTGATGAGAAAGTCTCTCATTGTGTCAAATGGCACAAGAGGCTAGCCCATCTAAATTACAAGACAATTGGCAAACTTTTTAGTAAAGAGTTAGTGAGGAATGGTCCTCAAGTTAAGTGTATTAAAGATGGTATTTGCTCAGCTTGTCAAAAGGGCAAGCAGACTAGATCCACCTTTAGAAGCATAGAAAACAAAGATGCTGTGAGGTGCTTATACCTCTTGCATATGGATCTCTTTGGTCCAATGCCAGTTCATAGCCTAGGTAGGAAGGTCTATACCTTTGTAGTTGTAGATGACTACTCAAGGTTTTCCTGGGTGTTCTTTCTTAGACAGAAATCTGAAACACCCAATGTCTTCTATAGCTTTGTTAGACAAATTCAGAATGAACTAAATAGTATATTGGTCAAAATAAGAAGTGACCATGGTACTGAGTTTCAGTCTGATAGCATGACAAAACTATATGAAGACTTTGGGATATTTCAAGAGTTTTCTTCACCTAGAACACCTCAGCAAAATGACATTGCTGAAAGGAAGAATAGAACCTTGATTGAGGCTGGTAGGACCCTATTAAGTGATACATCACTACCAGAATACTTCTGGGCTGAAGCAGTCAATACTGCATGTCATGTTATTAATAGGGCTACCATAACTAAAAGCCTCAACAAAACCCCCTATGAGGTTGTGAAAGGCAGGAAACCAAACCTATCCTACTTCAGGATCTTTGGTTGTAAGTGCTTTATACTTAACAATGGAAAGTCTTACTTGACTAAGTTTGCTGCCAAGTCCCAAGAGGGGATCTTTGTTGGGTACAACAACAATAGTAAGGCTTATAGAGTCTACAACTTGACAACACAAGTTGTAGAAGAGACTGTACATGTAGTATTTGATGAAACTAGGCTTATTAACAATGAGTTGTCTAGTAGTGTATGCAGCTCCTCAGGTATAACCAAGAAGATGGACAAGCTTACTATAAAAGAAGTACCTACTGCAAGGCAGCAAGTTGAAGATAGTGGCTGCTGTCCAGGGGGAGTACTACATGTACCTAATGCAGAAGATGTACAAGGAGTTCAGCAAGATGATGAAGTTGAAGAAGTTCAACCTGAAGTAAGGATGCCTCCAGCCAATAGGAATCTTAGAGATCATCCAGCTGAGCAAATTATTGGTGATCCAAGACAAGAGGTACAAACAAGGAGCAGAAACCTGAATGCACCAATCTACTCCAGCTTTCTATCCCAAGTTGAACCTAAGAAGTTTGAAGAAGCCATCCTAGACCCACATTGGATTGAAGCAATGCAAGAAGAGATGAATCAGTTCAAGAGGTGCAAGGTCTGGGAGCTTGTTCCTAAACCAAAAGACCACAACATAATTGGAACCAAGTGGATCTATAGGAACAAGATGGATGAACATGGAGTCATCATTAAGAACAAAGAAAGATTGGTTGCTAAAGGGTATAGCCAGGAAGAAGGTATTGATTTTGATCAAACCTTTGCTCCAGTAGCCAGACTGGAAGCCATAAGGATGTTCCTGGCAACCTTTCAAGGTTTTAAAGTTTACCAAATGGATGTCAAGTCAGCATTTCTGAATGGTAATCTTAAAGAGGAAGTCTATGTGGAACAGCCATCAGGTTTTATTGATTCAATTCTACCTAATCATGTCTATAGACTTAGTAAAGCTTTATATGGGTTAAAGCAAGCCCCTAGGGCTTCGTATGAAACCCTGTCTAGTTTCCTCATTGAGAATAAGTTCACAAGGGGGAAAATAGACAAGACTCTATTCCTTAGGGAATCTAGAGGCAAAGTTATACTAGTACAAATATATGTAGATGACATTATATTTGGGTCTACTGAAAGTAGCCTTTGCAAAAAGTTTGCAAAACTGATGCAAGGTCAATTTGAGATGAGTAGTATGGGAGCGCTAAAGTTCTTCTTGGGTCTCCAAATAAGACAGACTGAGAATGGTTTATCCATTTGCCAGTCCAAGTTCACCCTAGAACTCATAAGGAAGTATGGTATGGATTCATCCAGTACCATGAAGACTCCTATGGGGTCAAGTATGTCTCTTAGCAAGGATGATGCAGAGAAACCTGCAGATGAAACCTTATATAGAGGGATAGTTGGCTCCCTATTATACTTGACTGCAAGTAGACCAGATATCATGTATGCTACATGTGTCTGTGCAAGATATCAAGCCTGCCCTAAAGAGTCTCATTTGACAGCAGTCAAAAGGATATTGAGATATCTAAAGGGCACTCCTTATCTAGGCCTCTAGTACCCTAGGAATGGGGATTTTGAACTAACAGGTTATTCAGATGCAGACTTTGCAGGATGCAAAGAAGACAAAAAAAGCACAACTGGAACCTGTCAATTCCTAGGTGGAAGACTGATTTCTTGGAGTAGCAAAAAGCAAACAAGTGTGGCTATCTCCACTACAGAATCAGAGTATGTGGCTGCAGGAAGTTATTGTGCTCAACTTCTGTGGATACAGCATCAGCTTGAGGACTATGGATTTCAGGTAAGTAGAACTCCACTCTTTTGTGATTCTACAAGTGCTATATCAATTGCACATAATCCTGTTTCCCATAGTAGAACTAAATATATAGAGATAAAATATCATTTTCTTAGGGAGCATGTAGAGAAAGAAGATATTTTACTGGAATATGTTAGAACTGATAATCAATTAGCTGATATGTATACTAAGCCCCTAGAAGAAACTAAGTTCAATAGGTTAAAAATTGAACTAGGAATGATAAACTTAGAATAAGTTTATAGAAATGGCTAAGTCAAAAGGTGTCGACACACAGAGATCTCTGTGTCGACACAGAATGGTGGTGTCGACACTTCAGTGAAAAGGTGTCGACACATCTAGGAAGTTGGTGTCGACACTTCAGAATATTGGTGTCGACACATGACAAGTTGGTGTCGACACAACCAAGGTGGTGTCGACACATAGTGTTTACTCAGAATTATCTAAGTAAAGTCTCGACTATGTGTCGAGTTAAGTGGTGTCGACACATAAACAAGTGTCGACACATATAATCTGTTGACTAAACTTGTGTCGACACATAGGTGTCGAGACATTATAAGTCAGTGTCGACACTTATTGCCAGTGTCGACACAATTTAAGTTAGCTGCCCACCTTTTCATCTTCAAAACTAGAAAGGTATAAATAGGGTTTTGCCTTAGTCTGTCGACACGCTTTCAAAAGTTTCGAGACCAAAACATGTGTGTCGACACCTCTCTTCTTTCAGTTCAAATTCTTCAAACCCTAATGGCGCCAAAGCTTGAGGAGAACGTCAACGAAGGGTATGAACTTGTGCGCAATGCTTTTGATGATGCCGACCAAGAAATCAAGACTGTAGTAACCCTAGTAGCAGACTCAGGGTTAAAATATCTTGTTTCAGATCCAACAAAGATTTGGAAGAAGGAAGTCTTGGAATTCCTCAATGGAGCTAAAGTAGATGACACTGGATTCATGATCAAGTCCAGGGTTCATGGAGAAAAAGTAAAGGTCTCTCCAAAAAGTCTGAGAAAAGTCCTTCAGTTGCCAAGAACTATGGAAGAAGAAGAGATTACTTCTTCAAGGACCAGAGATGCACTGACATGGTGCGGTCTGGATGCAAAGATGAAAATTGGCTCAGTTTTCAATAGAAAAGGAATGAACAGTCAAGGGAAATTCCTGTCAGAAATTGTAGGCAAAGTAATCCTAAGCAAACCTGGAGGGCATGATAGGGTATCTGCCCATATGTTTAATATCATGACAAGGATAATCTTCACTCTGAAAACTGACTGGTCTATAGTAATCTTTGAGAAGATAAAGGAAAGCCTGAAGAAGCCCAACTTGGGCAGGATCATAAGTCTATACCTTGCTGGAAGTATTCCAGAGATAATGAGTCAAGCAGCTGGAACAAAAATCAACCATATGAGAAAGATGGATATGAGGATCTTCTCCAGATGGGACATGGTGTTGTCTAAGGAGATGCCAATCCCTGAGAAGATCATTCCTGAGAAAGTATCACCTCAAAAGAAGAAGAGGAAAACTGCTCCAGTGGCTCAGGATCCAACTAGCAGCTCTGATAGTGAAGAGCAAGTTGTTTTTTCACCTGATGAGAATGAGGAAGGAACTGCTGTAAAGTCTCCAGCTCCTCAAGATGTTGCTGAAATCCAGGGGAGCTACCTCAAGCTAGCCCCATACACAAGGATCACATCCAGGGGGAGCCACAAGTTGTGGAAGAGCCCACTCCTCTTGAGAGTGAGCAAGCTACAAAAACAATTCTTGAGGTAATCACTGAGCTTAATGCTTTAGTTTTTCCTATAAAGGACACTGATTAGTCTGATGTTTATCAGCAACCACAGACTGATAGTCAAGTTCCAGAAGTTGTCATGGAAGACACTTCTGTTACAGCTCAAGTTGTTTCTGATCCAGTGGTAGATGAGCACAGAATTTCTCCTGCTCATTCTCCACAAGAGTATACCATGGAAGATTTATTTCTAAATCTGGATCAAGAAGATTTTGACAAGGAAACTGCTGCTGCTGAGGGGGAGAATGCTCCACTTGAGGGGGAGCAAGTGCCAATTCATGAAGAACCTGCAAGGCAAGAGACTGAGAAGGCACCAGATGTGCAAAAGGAGATTCCCTCAAGCCCTAAGGAGAGGGTAGAAATTGCTAGCTCCTCAGCTTCTGAAGATGAGGAGGCAGCAAGAGCTAAGAAGAAGAAATTTCAGGTGTTCAGAAGAAGGAGCCAGAGTTACAAAAAGGCTCTCCAAACTGTTGCTCCACAGCCTATATCACAGCCAGCTCCAACTGTTGATTATAGTGCTTTAATGGTGGAAATGCAAATTCAACTTGATGAGCACAGGCAGGCAATTGAGAAGTATGTGGATGAAGGGCAGAAATCATTGTAATTTGATCTGGCCCAGGATATAAAGTCAATAAGATTTGAGATGAATCTTAATAAGAAGGAGATGACAGACTGCTTCCACAAGGGAGGGAATGTAGTGGTGTACTTGGCTACACACCAGGAGAAGATAAAAGCACAAGTTGATGACTTTGCAGTCAAACAAGGATATGTACTTGAAAATCAAATTAGGATGAATGATAATTTGACTGCATCTCACAATGCTATAGTCACAGAGTTGAAGAATCTAGCTGCAGGGCAGACTCCAGCTACAGCAAAAGCAGATTTTGACAAAATATTCCAAGACGAAATAACTGCTGTTAAGACTACCATCCAAGATTCTCAAAAGTTGATAACTGACAAACTCCAAAGGTTAAAACCTTTCTTTAAAGATGGAGTTAATTATTTGGATAATCAAGTGAGATTTCAGAAAGATGATGTCAGGGATCATATAGAAAGAGAAGTCATAAAGGGGGAGAGGGTTTTAGTCAAAGCCAGCTCTGATCATGCCAAGTGGATATCTAATTCTATCAGAGCAACTCTTGGATATCCTCCTCTTTGTGATGATGATAATGTTGCTGAATCTGGAATTCATCTTGCATATCTAGGAGGGGAGCAACCTGAAGTGGCTCAAGTCATCTACCCTCCTCCAGATTTTGACATGATTCATGCTGACATACAGTCCATGTATAGCCCACCTGGGGGTAAGGATAATGTCATCATAGAAAAGGTAGTCCAGCCAATCTCTGAAGCTATGCAAGAAGCTATGCAGAAAGAAGAAGAAACTAGATTGTCAAAGAAGAGGTTCAGGGAGCAAGCTGAACAAAGACCTGACTTTGAGCAGTG
This sequence comes from Platanthera guangdongensis, assembly GCA_039583875.1. Taxonomy (NCBI): domain Eukaryota; kingdom Viridiplantae; phylum Streptophyta; class Magnoliopsida; order Asparagales; family Orchidaceae; genus Platanthera; species Platanthera guangdongensis. The sequence goes on from CM077155.1 coordinate 64,242,950, forward strand.
GAGCCCCACCTCTAGGACTATTATCTTGACTGCATGGAAAGCTGCAAAAGATAACATTCAAGACAGGAACAAGTGGTTTTCTGAGGCTGAATGGAGAAAGCATGAGTCAAGGCAGGAGGCTATAGTCCAATATAGGAGAAAGGCCAAGATGGGAAAGCTACCTCCTACTGCCTAGGAGCCTAGCAAGTACTTTCCCAAGCCTTATCATTATTTTGAAAGGCAAAAGATTAAGGCTGAGGAACTTAAGAAGAAAGATCTGAAAGGCAAGAAGCCTGCTGATGCTGAAGTTGCTGAAGCTCCTGTTCAAGCCAAAGTACAAGCTGGAAAAGGAATAGTGATCAAGGAGCCTGAATAGAAATAGAATTAGAATTTTCTTAAAAAGTTTACTATGTAATCTTTTTGATGTAAAACATTCTGTAAACTTTTGAAAATGAATATGACAGATATTAGAACAATGTGTTATATGTTAAATCTATTTCATATTTGTTCTGTGATGATGTCTATGTATACATGTTTAATTGATACATGTTTATGATTGCCCCGCTATATATAATCCTGCTTTACATTATTTTGTAATTTTATTATGAATGGTGTATATCATTGACTAAGGGTTATGACTTCTCCAAATAGGGGGAGATTGTTGGGTACATTGGTTCAAATGTACCTGATTTGAAGAAGCCTCACCCAACTCAATGATATACATCAAAATGTATTTGATGTGTTTTGAGTTTACTTGTGCAGGCTAAGTATTTGCAGGAAAGAAGAAAAAGTTTCTAAGTCCATGTGTCGACACCCAGAGGGAAAGTGTCGACACTTAAGAAGACTTGTGTCGACACCCAGGCAAGCAGTGTCGACACTTGGAGTCATTGTGTCGACACCAGGGATGCTGAGTCGACACCAGACAGAAAGTGTCGACACAAGGAGCTGTGTCGACACTCAATGAATAAAAGCCAGTGAAGCTGTGTCGACACATAGCAGTTGTGTCGACACCCAGTGAAACTGTGTCTACACCAGAAAGTGTCGACACTTGGAGGCTGTGTCGACACTCAGCAAAAGTCAGCAGAAACTAAGTACAAGTGTCGACACCCAAAACAATGTGTCGACACTCAACAAGTATCAACACTGAAGACATGTGTCGACACTTAACAGATTCAACACATGGAGATGTGTCGACACAAAGGAGTAGTGTCGACACTTACAAGAATTCAGCAAAATACTGAAGTACAAGTACTTGTGTCGACACTCAATTTTAGTGTCGACACATGAAGAAGAAGCAGTGTCGAGATATAAAATCTACAACACAAAGAATTGTGTCGACACCTTGTAGGCTAGTGTCGACACTTAGACAACATGTGTCGACACTTGGTCTATAAGTGTCGACACTTAAAGACAGATAGTCTCGACACTTCTAGACAGTTATAGAATTTTCAAGAACTGACTGGATGACTTGACAGCTGCCATTCCAGCCGGTCTACAGCACCTGTCAGAGTTGTCAGAAATCAATTATGGACCGGACCAGCCGGTTACCATAAAGAAGGCCTATAAATTGGCTAACACTGTTTACAGAAGAGGTGGTTGAGACAGATCAAGTGGCTGTTCAGACAAGTAATACAAAGAAGATCTAGCTATCAAGTGAAGATCTAAGAAGTTGGAGAGAGAGAGCTCCATCCAAGAAATCAACAGTTGGAACTAGGCTGAGAAGAAGGGTTCAGATTTATTCTGGATCTTAAGTAGCAGAGATCAAGGATCAACTGCAGAAGGGGTCAATCTAATTGAGTTCTACATTCAAGAAGCTTTGAAGAAAGCTAAGTCAAATTGATTTCAGCTGAGTTCTTCCAAGAACTCATCAAGAATCTCACAACTCTTCTCTCTTGTCACTGAGTTGTTGAGTTATAATTTTTGTATTCATTTTATCTTGTACGATCCTTTGGATCTGAGTTTTGTAAGCCTGTAATTATAAAGGCTGAGTGTAGGGATTGAGTGCCTGAGTGTAGGAGATTGAAATCTCTGAGTGTAGGACTTGGTGGCTGAGTGTAGGCCTTAGTGGCTTAGTGTAGGCCTTTGTGGCTGAGTTGTAGGGCCTTGGGCCTGAGGTGTAGGAACCAGTTTTGGGTTCTGAGATAGTGGAGGAGTTTGGCTGAATCTAGTACACTGCTAGATAGGCGAAGGGGGAAAGTGGATGTACCCAAACCTTGGGGAACCACTATAAAACGGTGTGTCTTCTGTGTGCTGTGGTTTGCTGTGAATACTGTGTGATTGTTGTGCAATAGTAGATATAAATCTGTGTTAAAAACTGATTGCTGCCATACAAAGTTAAAAAGAATTTGGTCACCTATTCACCCCCCCTCTAGGTATTTAGGTACTATATCTTTCAGTCCCGACGTTAATTAAGCTAGCACGACACTGTACAAAGTTAACGCCTGCTTGGTAGGTTCCAGAGAGATTTGCTGAATTAATTCCTTTATCTAGCGCGAGTGGTAAGACTAACGTGGCGCGGTAGGTTCTAGAGATCTTGTTCGAATAAATTCGTGCTACCGCTTCTCGCTAAATACTACCGCCCAACGGTCGGTGCGTAAGGAGACTTTCTTTGCGATGCTTGAACCTGTAGACCTGCGTACTCTACCAAAAACAATATGTGATCAAATACAACATGGGAATTGATATTATCAAACTAAGGATATGTGAACCGTCAGTTCCAGCAAACTCTCACTTTTGATAATATCAAATCTCATTCATGAGATATAATAATTAGATGCATGATAGTGCGTATATAAGAGATAAGCGTTAAAATTATAACGTCAAGTTGCAGGTTACATATAGCTCTCCCTACACACGAGCTCCCCCTTATCTATGTGTTCTATGCACACCCCCTATTTATATGCACACATTATACCAAGCTCCACCTACATGTGATCTTCCCTAATCTATGACACATGAACAATATATTCTCCACCTTTGATAGTATCGAAAGGGGCAGGCCAGACGAAACACACATGTATGATAAAAAACCAGTCAACGGTAAGTGTTATAACGGCATCAGAGAGTGCACAAAATACTCACATGCGAGAAGTGAAAAACATAGGGGTGACCAAAAATAAATCAGAGAATATAAAGCATACAAGTTAAATAGATGAGTGGAGTACACATAAATAGTTGCAAATGAGTTTTCAGAGTTAACAAGGATTGGACAGCACAGATTAAACTAAGCACACGTCGATTTATAATACAATGTTATGAGAGTTATGGAGTTTATCACATTGGAACATTGTAAATGTCAAGAGTAGAAATCGTGTGCAAGTACCTATGTGCTAAAAACATATAGTGCAGTTTCAGTCCAATTCTTATGCATAGAAGCATTAGATAGAAAATTGACGTGTAATCATGTGGCATTAAAAGAGAAAACATAAAGTAGAAATAACCTTCATTACATGTTTTATCTCAATAATTTACTGTACTATCACAAAAGAAATAATGTGAAAAATCACGTCACATATCTATCAATAACATACTAAGACTAGTTCTAGGGCCACTAAGCTTAAGGTTTAGTTTGTGCACAAGATCGAAATGATTCTTTTGAACAAATGCTCATACTCACAATGCTCATAAAGACTTATCAAGAGGAATGAGTAGTGCTTGGGGGGTATCCCTGAGAAATGATATGATAGCATGTTTTTTCACTTATATGGTTGGTACTATCAATTTTATAGTATTGATTTCAAGGACCCCGAATCAATCAAAATCTATCTATATAGACAGACGCACTTTAAATTGTATACACAAGACTTGACCACTAGAGATTTGGCCCAAAGTCCTAGCCTTTATGTAAGCACATATATACCGTGACATTGAATATTCAAGTTATTCCAAACGTGTTAGACACAATACAACGAGTTATAGCATGTAAGCATATAATTTCTATGAGAGTGCTCCATATAGGGATGTGTGAACCATGTAAATCCATTCTGCTACCTAAATCCTCACACATACCTAGAGGAATTGATGCAGGCTTGTATGCGGACACGGATATTACAGACAAACACAAATTTCTCTCGACGCCCAAATTCTATTTTCGCACAAACTTCCAGCGCAGCACACACGTTATTCAATTTTATCAATTAAATGTTAATGTATGGGTTGCCAAACCATTTAAGATGTAACAAAGGCTATAGGCTGATATTCTCTCAGGCTAAAAGGACCCACCCGTCTGATCGAGCGATTATTGTACCAAAAGAGATCCACCAAAAAACTATGATTCGAAAACGGTAGATCTCTCCCAATAAAAAGAAAATGAGGTTCGTCAATCCTCTCGAAATTAAACAAATCAAGATAGACAACAAAATCGATCAAAGAAAACCACGACTAATTCAATGATATTAAGAATCAACGCTAAAATATTCCACCACAAAAATTATCTAGAGGGAATGTAAAATCACTCAGAGAAAGTAGAAATTTTCGTTACCCGACTCAGAGATTTATATTCTCCAAAACTTGGATTGCTCGTCACCGGATCCACCAGAGTCCCGCCGAACGGAGGTAAACTCATCTGCCTTCCTTGCGTCACGCCGGATTTTGATTCCACGGCATTCACATTGAGTTGCCTTGGACGAAATCTTAAAAGCTTGGCAAAGTGCTGGTCGGCTTTTATGATGGTAGGCTCTGGTCGGGCTTGGTGTAGAATGAGGAGAGAGGAAAGGTGGTGGCCAAGGAGAGGAGAACAGGCTTGGTCAGTTTGGATAAGAAGGAAAGGCTTCTCGATTTTGTAGGGAGAGGGTGGTGGTCGGTTTTCTTTGGGAGAGGGAGGGATGTTGGTGGAGATCTTGAGAAGGGGGAAAGCGGTTATGAGGAGACTGAAATATTGAGAGGGGGTTAGGGTGGCCGGCGGCTAGAGAGAGGCAGAGAGATACTGAGCCGAATTTTCTAAGGAGGGTGAGAGCAATTAGGAGGCAAATCAATTAGGGTTTTCTTTTTCATTCAACTTCAATTTTTCATTACAATACTTGGCATATTTAAAGGCTACACCACTCAATCTCCACCATTCAATAACAAACACAACATGAGATGGTTATAAGCACCAATCAAAACATGAAATAAAAATACAATAGTAGCATGCATAAAAATAATTGCATAAAAATAAAATGCTTAAAATTAAATTTCTTAAAATAAAAATGCTTAAATATATATATATATAAATATATAATTATAAATATAAAATTTATAATCATATATTTTATATGAGGGTAACGACGACGGCGTACATCGTGCATAACATGTAGCGGGGCGCGGCGTTGGCAATGAATGTCGCGGTAGAATCTCATCTTCAAGCTTACGACAACAATCGTCCCAATCAACAAACTCTCTATGTCGAGGATAAATGGTCGCATCAGCAATGTCATCATGAACCAGTGGCGGGACAGCTTCTCCATCAATCCTCCCCCGCTCAAAATTACTCATCACTGATGAGTGCCCCGTGAGGGGAAAATAGTAGAAAGCAGCAACAACAGGGGGCATATCTGGCCCCACCATCCAAGTCGTAGTAGTGTGATCATCGCACATCAAATAAAACCTGTCAGACAAAAAGGCGGTCTTGGGGAACCTTGGAAAAGCATTACTCAAAGAAGGAGAAAAAGTTTATACATCAACATTCAACATACCTCCAGTGAAAACGAATGGATATAGCGATCCGGGAACAAGCTCGCCACCCAACTCATTAGAATATTCAGTAGACCCAAACGAACAGGCAGATAATTCAAGTGGTGGAGAAACATATGAAGTTAAATCCAAAACATTGAAAATAAGGGAAATTCCCTAATAAGTGGGTAACTCAAAAAGATATGTGTTTTCTCCTAAGTTCTTTAAAATTCGAAAAGCTCCAGCACGCCGATTCGCCAACTTTTTTAAAATACCCGAAAGCATCCGTTTAGGGATGAGATGCACCATGACTAAATCTCCAATTTTAACGTGAGACGCTCTCTTATGTAAGTTAGCATGAGATTGATAAAATGCATATTATGTGGTTAGCGCTTCATTATTGTGCTTATGTAAATTGTGGACATGAGAGTCTAACTCTTGTGCAATTTGACGTGACTTATAAACTGGTGGTAGCAGAATCAAGTCAAGTGGCACTGGTGCTTTATATCCATGCACTATTTCATTTAGCAATAAACCGGTAAGTCGATGTGGAGGATTAATAAAAGTGAGTTGGCATGTGTAATAATCTTTAGTTATCATGTTGATGAATGAGTGTAAACATGGCCAACGAAACGTTTCCTCCACTAACAGAATAATCGTACCATGACCCAACAGAATGACAAAACCATCAATACGGATCTCTCTAACAATAAGGAGGTGCAAAGAAAAGAGCGGATCATACCACTTTAGGTAAATCGTGATATTGGCTAACATATCCCATATGGTATTCAAATGGGGAAAGTGAAATCGATCATTTATGATGTGATTATTAACGCACAAATGCCAAGATTTCATTTCTGACTGCTAGTCTTTCGAGCAACGAGCATCACCCTTAGTTATTAACGCAATGTCTGCATGACTCATCAAAGTCGAGGTTTGCTTCTCTACCGGAAAGGTTAACAGAGGGGCTAACAAAGCAAACATCGCAATATACTTTGGACTAGGCATAACAAGTTCCTATTCTAACAAGTCCTCTAATCGAGTCAAAAGATCAGGAGGGAGAGTGGGCAAAATTAAACTCGGAAGAAAATCAAATTCTTCTTAAATTTTATGCAATAGAGACAGCATCAAAGGAAGCTCATTCGGGCCTACACGATTAATGCTATCCAAAAGTACAACTTCCTCGCTAGAAAATTCTTCCGCACTAGATACATCATCCAAATCAGAATCAGTAAAGGTCTCAGAAATAGGAAAAATCGAACCTGATAAAATTTCTAATTCACAAGTAGCTTCAATCAATGGTGATAACATCAAAGAAATATCCTTTGGGTTCTCAGCGCTAAAATCATCCAAAAGTAACCTTCCCTCATAAGTTAAATCATCCACTACAACAATAGAGAAATCGTCACTCTCAGGCTCCTCAGATGACTCAGATACAATCTCAGCTAGTACAATCGTAGGCTATATCATGATGGGGATCGTATCCTGGAGAGGGAACTCAGAAATAGGGTGATAAGACACAACACTTGTAGAGCATGTAATAGGAAATAGGATATTGTCACATGTTTGACTACCATCTTCCCAAACATGATCTTCCAAATCACTAGGTATCCCATCAATGTCAGAATCATCAGAATCATCGGGCACTATCGTACATGACAGAATACTCTCATCTAGATAGTCATCCTCAGAATCAAGAGAGGCCACATATACATCAGAATCCTCAAGGGTATCATAGACAATCTTATGAGGCTCAGACGTCGAAGCTAAAGAAGCCAAAACCCTAGTAGTAACATCTTTTGAGTACAGAATATTGGGCCTGTTGGATCCCTAGTTGATTTGGGCTAGGTTCACTGACTTAGGATGTGACCCGTCATGTATAGCCAGGGTCATTTTGTGTCCTAGAGTCTAGGTTAAGTCCTTAGGCTCAACTCCAGATGGACCAATTTTCATCAAGACGCTTAGAGACTCCAGACTCACAAGTTTTCAAGGCTAAGTAAAGTGAGTTCGACGTTCGTCGAACTCAGCTCGACGAAAGGAATTCTATGCTCGACGAAAGGAATTCTACGCTCGACGATCGTGAGACAATTCTTAGTGCTGAGCTCGACGACCTATGTTCTCTGATCGACGAAAACTCAGTTTCTACATCAAGCCAAAGTCAGAAGGACTTCAAATTTTTCTAAGTCCAGCTTCATCCTTCGGTCGACGAATTATATTCTGAGCTTGACGAACTTGGACCTCAAGTTCACAGCTTCTCAGGTCGACGAAGTCAGCTTATCCGGTCGACGAATGCTATTCTCTACTTGACGATTTCTGGACTCAGAGAATCTGTATCGACACTTAGGGTTTGTGTCGACACCAGACAGCTTATGTCGACACCAGGATTTCAGTCGACACCAACTTATGTCGACACCAGAGGATTTGTGTCGACACCAAGATCAATCTGTCGACACAAGCTTATGTCGACACGACATTTTAGCAGATGCAGGATATTTTGTCTAAGTCCAGAACTTTTCTCAGGTCGACGAATTTGGTTCTCAGCTCTACGAATTAAGACTGTCTATCAGATGAATGAAGATTGTCTGGTCGATGAACTCGATCAAGCTCAACTCGACGAACTCAAGCTCAGCTCGACGAACACAAGTTCAGCTCGACGAATTGTGTTCTTTGTTCGACGAATCCAGATTAGGTTTTCTTCAAGGTTCCTGTCGCGTTTCTTGGCGATGATTCCTAAACATTTAATGCCAGATCTTCTCGGAATGTTACCGTTAGAATGTGCATTGACTATGGACGATTACATGTCGTTTTTCCATGGGACAGTTAGGAAAGTCATTGATTGCTGATTCTTTCCAAGGCCGACTGTAATTATTGCTCGACATTCAAAAGTTTGAATATCTTTTTTTTTCTTAGTCAGTTAGAAATAATCACAGATACTCAAAAAACAGTGACACGGATAGAGAACAGAATCAAGCAGAGTTCAAGAATTACAGTACAGAAAATACTCAAAAGATTGCAGAAGAACAAACATTCTCAAAGCAAAAGTTCTTGACTGCAATCAGCTTTGACCATAGGACTTTTGGAGAAGAGGAAGAACAACTAAATTCAATTAAGAGTCTTCTTCTCTCAATTTGCAGGATAACTTCCAAGGACAACAATCAAACAATCTGTCAAAGAAGTTCCTGAAGCAGTTCTGGTCCAGGCATTCTAGGTCATTGAAGGCCTATCACCCTGAAGCATTGCTCCAGCATTCCTGACCAACTCAAGATCTCAGGGGGAGCAAAAGCTGCTACATCAATCCACAAGTCTTCTCTCTGACTGTTGACAGAGAAGACACTATCACCCTCTCTCTAATTCCTGTACAGGGTTTTAAATCCCTTCAAAATTATTCTAGTGGCAAGTCTCCTTCCAAAAGACTTGAGGGTTTGGTTTTTGGGGACCTGATCAAAACCCATTGGTGCCCAGGACACCTGATCAACTCATCCTGCAGTGGATTCCTACCTAGGGTGGTAGAAGAGTGGATGTACCCAGATTGGTTGGGGAACCACTATAGCTCCTTGTGTCTTTTGGTTGCTTATTTTATTTTGTTTTCTGGCTGTGGTTTGTGATTGTTCTGTGATTGTTTTTTGTTTAGTTAGTTTCTGTGTTTACTTTATGTTATTTGCTTCCCTGTTCACTTAGGTATACAACAACAGTTGTAAAAGGTTTTTAGCAAGCACCATACTCTATTCACCCCCCCCCCCCTCTAGAGTATATCAGATCTAACTTGAACTTTCAATTGGTATCAAAGCGTGGTTGGTTAAAATACCACACCTTAGTGGTTGCACAGGCTAACACCTGAACCCAAAGATCCCTCTAGTTAGATCTGCTTGTTTTACATTTTGTTATTAGAATTATTTCTTCACAAAACATGGCCCAAAACAAAGATTATGCTAGCACCAGACCTCCAATGTGCAATCTATCTAAGTTTGCACTTTGGAAGGCAAGGATTAGACTGTACATGAACTCTATTGATGAGGACATTTTCAATTCTATTTTGACAGTGCGTCCAAGACCTCCAGAAAATACAAGTACAAGTGTTGTTCCACCTCCTTCGGGAATAGATGCAGAAATCAGGAAATGGAAAGTTGCAGATGCTAAGGCTATGAACATTCTAGCACAGACTATGTCTGATGAAATATTCCAAAAAGTAGCTGACTGCAACTCAGCAAAGGACATCTGGGACAAGCTATCTGAGATAGTCTCAGGATCTGCTGATGAGAGAAAAGATAGAAGAACTCATCTCATAACCCAGTATGAGAACTTCAAGAAAGGAGAAGCTGAGTCAGTAGCAGATATGTATAATAGACTCAGCCTTATAGTCAATGAACTGAAGACTTTGGACAAAGAGATCTCATTGACTTAGCTAAATGATAAAATCCTAATATGCTTCCCAAGCACGTGGGACTCAAGGATCTGGCCAATCAAGGATGCCAGAAGCCTAAATGAGATCACAACTGAAGCTCTCTTGGGCAAGCTCAAGTCTTATGAGCTGCTCATCAAGAATAGAGAAGAAGAGCAGAAGGCTGCCTCACCAGCTACAAGAAAAGAAAAATCAATAGCTTTCAAAGCCATTGAAGATCATCCTGAAGACAAAGTCACAGGCAATGAAGAGCTGCTAAGCCTACTGGTCAAAAGATTTTACAAAATGGCCAGGAAAGATTTCAGGAAGAAGTCTTCCAGAGGGCATGACAAGCCAAGGTATGACAACACAAATAATAAAGAGATTATTTGTTTTGGATGTAGGAAACCAGGCCACATGGTGTCTGACTGTCCAGAAAATCAATATAAGGACAAAAAGGACAGGAAAGAAAGAAGAAAAGACAAATACTTCAGGAAGAACAGCAATGACAAACCCTCCTCCAGCAAGAACAAACACACCAGGAAGGGGTTTGTAGCTGAATCTTGGAGTGAGACAGAAGAAGAATATGAAGCTTCATCCAGCTCTAGTGATGATGAAGATGATGCTAAAGAAAAAGAATTCTGCATGATGGCTATCAATGCCTCACAACATAATTCTGATGCAGAAGAATCAGAATTTGAATCAGAGACTCAATCTGAAGAGTACCAGGTAATAGACTCACTTGATTTCAATTCAGAGGACTTTAAATGTGAGTTTATAGCACTTTGTTTAGATCTATTGAAATCTGAAAAAGAAATTATTTCTCTCAGAAATCAACTATCTGAACAAAGCACATTAAAATCAGATAACCTCAAACTCTCTGAGGAGTTGGAATGTTGTAGGGAGCAGATACCCTCACTAAAAAGTGAACTATCACAAGCCAAGAAGTTTGAAGAATCCCTCAATGGGAGAAGTATCAAACTAATGGACATCACAAGCACAGTGAACTCAAGATTCAACAGTACACTGGGCTTGGGTGCTTCATCTAGCCAACCTGTAGTATTATCAACCCCAATCAAGTTTATCTCTGATAAAGGCAAGGGAGTTGTAGAGGTAGCTAGGAAGAATTCTGATCTACCTAAGAAAACCAAAGTTCAACAGAATTCATCGAACAGAGCTCGACGATAGCCGAATGGAGCTCAACGATCTCAGGCTAAATCGTCGAACTCAGGTCGACGAACTCTGAACCCTAAACTCTGGCATGGTCGATCTTCGAATGGAGCTCGACGATCTGACCCAAGATCGTCGAACTCAGCTCAGAGATCGTCGAATAGAGATTAGAGTTTTGAAAACTTTTTCAAAGGTAAATCAAATTTCAAACCTAGGGGTCCTTCATCCCAAAGATTTAACCCTTATACTGAATGGATAATACCTCCAAGGAGATATCATCCTGAAGGTTATAAGAGTCAACCAGGGATGTCTTTTATTTCTGAATTCAAAGGTTATCAACCTAGGCCCAAGGTAAACTGGGTCAAAAACAAGTGAATTGTTTTATGTGCAGGTGAAGACCTATCCAACATCAAACCAGCAATGGTATCTGGATAGTGGGTGCTCAAAGCACATGACAGGAAACAAGGACAATTTCACATCCTTCAAAGCCAAGCTTGGACCCAAAGTAATATTTGGTGATTCAAACTTTGGACTAACAAAAGGATATGGTGCAGTCCAGATTGACACAGTCACATTCAAGAAAGTTGCCTATGTGGAAGGACTGAAGCACAACTTGATCAATATCAGTCAACTATATGATGAAGGCTACCAAGTGACTTTCAGCAAATCCTTATGCAAGATCACATCAGAGGACAACACAACTGTGTTGACAGGTAAAAGGAAAGGTAACATCTATCTTGTAGATTTTCTTTCAACCAAGGTAGATATTTGCTTGTTTAACTCTATTTGTAGACCTAATGAATTATGGCATAAGAGACTAGTACATATAAATCTTAGAACCATTGCTAGGCTATCCAAGGACAATCTTGTTAAAGGACTACCTTCTAGCCCCTACAAGAAGGAAGGACTCTGCAGGGCTTGTCAATTAGGCAAGCAAACCAAAAATAGTTTCAAGTCACTTAATAAGATTGATTCACCTAGGATTTTGTATCTGTTACACATGGATCTTTTTGGACCCATTACAGTACAAAGCTTAGGATGGAAATCTTATACTTTAGTGGTTGTAGATGACTTCTCTAGATTCACATGGGTGTTCTTTCTGAGGAAGAAGTCTGATAACTTTAAGTGTTTGACAGAGTTTCTCAAATGCATACAGACTGAGTTCAACACTCATATTACCCTGATCAGAAGTGATCATGGGACAGAATTTGATTCTCTTCTTATGCAAGAGTTCTGTCAAAGTGAAGGGATCAGGCATACTTTCTCAGCTCCTAGAACTCCTCAACAAAATGGGGTAGCTGAAAGGAAAAAAAAGAACCCTTATTGAATCTGCTACTACATTATTGTCAGATGCTCACCTTCCTCTATCGTTTTGGGCAGAGGCAGTGAACACCTCCAACTATGTATTGAATAGAAGTTTAATACATAAACTGAAGTGCAAGACTCCCTATGAATTACTCAAAGGGAAGAAACCTAAAGTAGATTACTTCAAAATTTCTGGTTGTATTTATTACATTCACAATAATGACAAGAGATACATAGCAAAATTTCAAGCTAAAGCTGATGAAGGAGTGTTTCTGGGATACTCCTTTATCAGTAAAGCCTATAGGGTGTATAATAAATCAACTCTTAAAATTGAAGAATCTGTTCATGTATCTTTTGATGAGACTAACATGTCATACAAGGAGAAAGAGATTTCCACCATAAGCTCTTTGCAGGTTCCACCACTGTGTGAGTCTATGGATGGACTAAACCTTACCCAAGAGGTATCACACCATCCCACTCCACAGGATGCTGAAGATAGTGATGAGGAAAGTCAAGAAGAAGTGGCTGAACTTCCACCAACAGTTAGTATCATTCCCCCAAGAGGAATTAAATACTGAAGCTGTTGCTCAATTAACTCCACCAACTGATCTTGTCATACTTAGAGATCAGCCCAGATCTCAGGTGATTGGAGACATCTCAGTAGGTGTACAGACAAGGCATCAACTCAACCAAGACTTGATGCATGCCTATTTTCTCTCTCAAATTGAACCTCTCACCATACATTAGGCAGAGCAAGATCCCCACTGGATCATTGCAATGCAAGAGGAACTCAATTAGTTTGAGAGATGTAGAGTTTGGGATTTGGTTCCAAGACCCCATAACTACCCATTTATTGGAACCAAATGGGTATACAGGAACAAGTTGGATGCTCAAGGCAACATAGTGAGAAACAATGCTAGGTTGGTTGCTCAAGGCTACAGACAAGAGGAAGGTATGGACTATGACCAAACCTTTGCCCCTGTTGCAAGGTTAGAGGCCATTAGGATATTCCTTGCCTATGCAGCTTACAAGAGATTCAAGGTCTACCAGATGGAAGTCAAAAGTGCATTTCTAAATGGAGTGCTTCAAGAAGAGGTTTATGTAGAACAACCTCCAGGTTTTTTATTTCCAACTCAACCCACTTTTGTTTTTAAATTGCATAAAGCTCTCTATGGTCTAAAGCAAGCTCCAAGAGCTTGGTATGAGACCCTAGCAAGCTTTCTCTTAGAGCATGAATTTACAAGAGGAACCATAGATAAAACACTTTTCACTAGACATCATAAGGACCAAATACTGTTAGTACAAATATATGTGGATGACATTATTTTTGGGTCTACTGATCCCAAATTGTGCAAGAGGTTTGCTGACCTCATGCATTCAAAATTTGAGATGAGTAGAATGGGTGAGCTTTCCTACTTCCTTGGTCTCCAAGTGAAGAAGCTCCCAGATGGTATCTTCCTCTCCCAAGCTAAGTTTGCTAAAGAGCTTATCAAAAAGTTTGGGATGGGTGATGCTTCAGGGATGAAAACCCCTATGACTACAAATGATGTTGTGGATTCTGATGCAGCAGGGAAACCAGTGGATCAGAAAAATTATAGGGCAATTGTTGGATCCCTATTATACCTAACAGCTAGCAGACCTAATATAATGTTTGTCACATGCCTTTGTGTTAGGTTCCAAGTGAACCCTAAAGAATCTCACCTTATTTTCCTAAAAAGAGTTTTGAGATATATACAGAGTTGCCCTAGTCTAGGACTCTGGTATCCTGTAGAGTCAGAGTTTGAGTTAACTGGATACTCAGATGCTGACTATACTAGATGTAGAGTGGACAGGAAAAGTACATTTGGAACATGCCAGTTCCTTGGTATGAGACTTGTCTCCTGGTTTTGTAAAAAACAGACATCTGTGTCTACATCAACTGCAGAAGCAGAATATATGGCTGCTGGTAGTTGCTGTTCACAGATGCTATGGATACAAAACCAACTCTTAGATTATGGTGTCAACTTAAATAATTCAACATTATTTTGTGATTATACTAGTTCTATTGCTATAGCACAGAATCCAGTTCACCATTCTAGGACTAAACATATTGAGATAAGACATCATTTCATTAGAGATAATGTGGACAAAAAGAAAATTAACTTGATCCACATTCCTACTGATCTACAGAGAGCAGATATTTTTCACCAAGCCATTGGATGAGAAAACTCATCTGTTCTTTATAAATCAACTGGGAATGATTGATGGAGAAGAGTTAACCTAGTTTCTGTCTGCATTCGACGAATTTTCCAGAGTTTGTCGAACGAAGTTCGACAAATCAGGGAAAGTTTGAGAGATTCTCGTCGAACGGAGATCGACGAATTCTCTGTGTGGGGAAACAATCTTCGTCGACCAGAGATCGACGAACCTTGCTTCAGAAGACATTTCGTCTAACGGAGATCGATGAACTATTTTCGATTCTTCTAGATGAGATCGATGAATTATCTGTCTATAATTTATTTCGTCGAACTCAGATCGAAGAATGTTTCTTTTTCGTGGAACGGAGTTTGTCGATTCATATTCTGAAAATCCTATATCTAGGTTTTCTTCGACCTCCGTCCCGCGCTTTTAGTTCCTTTGCTCTTGATCGCCGTTTCTCTCTGTGTTTTTCTTGCAGGACGTCAATGGCGATTCCCTCAGGTGCTTTGGTTGCAATGAAGTTTGACACAGGATTCGACATGGACTTTGAGTCGTTTCAACACTCTGACCCCATCTTCCTTTGCATCTTGGAACTACTGGAAGAACTAAATTTAAAGGACTTCATGAACAGGCGCATCAAACTTCATGGAACAGAAATACGGGAATGGGTATATACATCTACTGTTTCTGACGAAGATACTTTGACCGGCAATATAGGGAACACTGCTGTTTCCCTCTCTCCCGCAGTTCTCACTGAAATATTTGGATTAGTGAATGGAAAAGACAATCTGGAAATGGATTCTGAGGAATTCGGTGATATGCTGAAACTAATGGGTTTCTCTAGGAACAACCCTAATAAGTTGTTGAAAAAACAATTATCCGCCGCCTACCAATTTCTGACAGATATTACGGGAACGATTCTGATGGCCAAGCACTCTGCTCACGACTATATCACCCGTCACCAATTTCTGATAATGTGTGCAGTAGTAAATAAGCGACAGGTTGATTGGAGTAAACTGTTCTTTGAATTGATCAAAAAGAAGAACAGCAAGAAGGAAGTCTGCTTTGGCAGAATATTGGGAATTTTTCTCAAAGAGAAGGCTGCTGAATGTATGGTCTCCCCTACCATCTTCATAAACGCCAGCAAGAGCCTCACTTGCGCTCTGTTTGGCAGGTGGGAGAGGACCATCTCCAATCCCTCAAAGGCTTCTTCCTCCTCCCTCCAAACTTCTGAGAGCACAAGGGCTGTAAAGGCCACTCCTCACCCTGTTGAAGAGGTTCTTCCATCTCAACCATCTATTCCAGCACCTCTTCCTCCAAAGAAGCCTCCTCATGCACCTACCCCTCCTTCATCTCCACCACTTGACCTGACAAACATTCCATCTCCACCTCCATCTTCCCCCTTGCTAGTTGATCATCAACTCACTCCTCCAGCTTCCCCTCAGGAGATTCCTACTCCTACACCCCCACAGTCACCTCTTCCCCCACACTTATCCACCATTCTATCTTACATTATACCATCAGATACACTAATGCAAGATGCCCCCACTCCATCTGTTATTCCTCCTCCCATTCCATCCCCTTCCCCTTCCCTATTTGATCCTTCTACCCCCATTCCTTTGCTCACACCTCTCATCAAATCTTTGATCCAAGAGGCCATTACACCTCTTGTGACCTCCATTAATTACTTATCTGCCAAGAGCTCTCTTCTCTCTGCTGCCCCCTCTTCATCTAGGGGCCTGGCTCCAGGTCTTCCTGAACCCAGGCAGGAGGAGATGCTTTATGATGAAGTTGCAGCAGATGTAGATACAGCAGCAGCAGCAGTCACAGCAGTTTCCTCTCCAGCAGATTCAGATTCAGCTGAGGATACACCTATTTTGACAGACTTTGATGCTGAGATGTCTGATTTAATTCAATTTATGGATACTAACATTGATCTGGATGAGTCAGTTGCTCAAATAACTCCTGTTGGTGATTTCTATTTAAATCCCATAGTGACTTTATCAGTTTTGTTGAGAAGTTTTGACTCTGTACATATGAAATTCCCTCCAGCAAAATTATCTAAGCCTTATTTGGCTATGGTACCTTATACCTCTCCAGCCAGTCCAGCAGTTGCCAAGCAACTCTGTGATAATTTTGCTGTCTCAGCTTCAGCCTCCTTCTCAGCTTCTAGCCAAGAGGTCAATCCAGAAGATACATCAGTGCCAGTTTTAGCACCAGATTTCATTATGGATGACTCTCCAATGCCTACTCTAGATGAGCTTATTCAGGCAGACATTGAAGAAGAGAATAAGGGAGTAGCTGAAAGCTCTATCTCTTGTGTTTCTGAATCATATACACATAATTCTTCTTTTGTTGCTGATACCCCTACTCCTGAACCTTCTGCCCCTCCTCCAGCAAAGGCTGTTATTTCTGATAAAGCTTTAAAATCTTTGGATTCATTGTATGATACCCCTTAGGATTCAGAATCTGATGATGATGAAATTGATTCTGATGAGGATGCAGCTAGCTAGAAAAAGAGATTGTTGGCAAAGAAGAGAAAGGTTGCTCCTCCTCCCAAGCCAAATCCCATTGCAGACACTCCCTACTATATTCTGCACAATGTGACTCCATATAAGGGAATGCCAGCATGGATGTGGCTATCCAAAAACCAGTAGAAAGATAGAAAGAGAAGCGGGAGATACTCCCCTCCTCCAGTGCACAGATACAGGAAGGATCCTCCTCCTCCTCCTCCAACAGCTGGTGCCAGTGGCTCTAGCTCCCAGATATCTGCCCCAATGCAAACTTATCAAAGACACTCAGGGAGATCTTCTGGAAGCAGCCAACAGAGGCCTTCCTCCTCAGGTATTCAACATAAGCAGCAGCTGCAGCAACAAAGTTCTGAAGCTTATAAAGCTGAAAGCCCAAAGAAGCCAAACTCCCCTCCAATTCCTTTTGAAGATCCAGAGCTGCTAATACAACAAGAATGGCTAGATACCAAGAGCTGATTCGTCTATCATTGATAAATAAAGCCAAAGTAGAAGGAAAAGATATTTCTGGTCTTTCAACCATGTCAAAGTATAGAAAGGAAGAGCTGAAAAGATTTGACAAAGGTAGCAAATTGTTTAATGTTGATGACTACATGAAACTTCACCCAGAAGCAGTTGTTCCCAGGGCTACATCATTAAAAATTATTGGGGCAGCTGATATGACCATGACAGTGGCTCAAGCTCAAAACCCTAACAGAGAAATCATTTTCAAGAAGCCAGGAGAAAAGATAGCAGAAGACAAACCTCAGCAGAAGAAGCCAAAGAACTAATTTTCTTATTGTTTTAATTTTTGTCTGTTATTTGTTGTTAAACTGTGCTATCTGTTAAGCAAAGCTGTGTATATATATATCTGTTTCATGTTTTATAATTCTCTGCCAGATATATTTCTTTTTTTGCTTTGTTTTTCTGTTTTGAGTCTCTGTTAGTGACCTCACCTAAATAGGGGAATATTGTTGGATCCCTAGTTGATTTGGGCTAGGTTCACTGACTTAGGATGTGACCCATCATGTATAGCTAGGGTCATTTTGTGTCCTAGAGTCTAGGTTAAGTCCTTAGGCTCAACTCCAGATGGACCAATTTTCATCAAGACCCTCAGAGACTCCAGACTCACAAGTTTTCATGGCTAAGTAAATTGATTTCAATGTTCGTCGAACTCAGCTCGACGAAAGGAATTCTGCGCTCGACGATCGTGAGACAATTCTTAGTGATGAGCTCGACGAGCTATGTTCTCTGATCGACGAAAACTCAGTTTATACATCAAGCCAAAGTCAGAAGGACTTCAAATTTTGTAAGTCCAGCTTCATGCTTCGGTCGACAAATTATATTCTGAGCTTGACGAACTTAGACCTCAAGTTCACAGCTTCTCAGGTCGACAAAGTCAGCTTCTCAGGTCGACGAATGCTATTCTCTACTCGACGATTTCTGGACTCAGAGAATCTGTGTCGACACTTAGGGTTTATGTCGACACCAGAAAGCTTACGTGGACACCAGGATTTCAGTCGACACCAACTTATGTCGACACCAGAGGATTTGTGTCGACACGAAGATCAATCTGTCGACACCAGCTTATGTCGACACAGCATTTTAGCAGATGCAGGATATTTTGTCTAAGTCCAGAACTTTTCTCAGGTCGACGAATTTGGTTCTCAGCTCGACGAATGAAGACTCTCTATCAGATGAATGAAGATTGTCTGGTCGACGAACTCTATTAAGCTCAGCTCGACGAACTCAAGCTCAGCTCGACGAACACAAGTTCAGCTCGACGAATTGTGTTCTTTGTTCGACGAATCCAGATTAGGTTTTCTTCAAGGTTCCCGTCGCGTTTCTTGGCGCTGATTCCTGAACATTTAATGCCAGATCTTCTCGGAATGTTACCGTTAGAACGTGCATTGACTATAGACGATTACATGCCGTTTTTCCATGGGACGGTTAGGAAAGTCATTGATTGCTGATTCTTTCCAAGGCCGATTGTAATTACTGCTCGACATTCAAAAGTTTGAATATCTTTTTTTTTCTTAGTCAGTTAGAAATAATCACAGATACTCAAAAAATAGTGACACAGATAGACAACAGAATCAAGCAGAGTTCAAGAATCACAGTACAAAAAATACTCAAAAAATTGCAGAAGAACAAACATTCTCAAAGCAAAAGTTCTTGGCTGCAATCAGCTTTGACCATAGGACTTTTGGAGAAGAAGAAGAACAACTAAATTCAATCAAGAGTCTTCTTCTCTCAATTTACAGGATAACTTCCAAGGATAACAATCAAACAATCTGTCAAAGAAGTTCCTGAAGCAGTTCTGGTCCAGGCATTCTAGGTCATTGAAGGCCTATTACCCTGAAGCAGTGCTCCAGCATTCCTGACCAACTCAAGATCTCAGGGGGAGCAAAAGCTGCTACATCAATCCACAAGTCTTCTCTCTGACTGTTGACAGAGAAGACACTATCACCCTCTCTCTAATTCTTGTACAGGGTTTTAAATCCCTTCAAAATTATTCTGGTTGCAAGTCTCCTTCCAAAAGACTTGAGGGTTTGGTTTTGGGGGACCAGATCAAAACCCATTGGTGCCCAGGACACCTGATCAATTCATCCTGCAGTGGATTCCTACCTAGGGTGGTAGAAGAGTGGATGTACCCAGATTGGTTGGGGAACCACTATAGCTCCTTGTGTCTTCTGGTTGCTTATTTTATTTTGTTTTCTGGCTGTGGTTTGTGATTGTTCTGTGATTTTTTTTGTTTAGTTAGTTGTTGTGTTTACTTTATGTTATTTGCTTCCCTGTTCACTTAGGTATACAACAACAGTTGTGAAAAGTTTTTAGCAAGCACCATACTCTATTCACCCCCCCCCCCTCTAGAGTATATCAGATCTAACTTGCACTTTCATGGCCTAAACTGCTTATTTTCCCTAAAGGTGGAAAGTGGCACACTTTCGATAGTCCTATCTTTGTGGGGAAAGGATTAGCCTGAGGCATAGGGTCACTCCTATAAGCAGATATGGTTCTAGTACCATAACTATACTCGCTTATGGTTATGGTGCTATTAGTACAAAGGTAGGCATTTGCGGCCAAGCATATTGATAACCACCCACACGACGTTCTTCGTTTAGCAAAAACACTTGGGCTTGACCTACTAACCTTTCTCGGGCGACGATAACCTTTTGGTGGTTGTCCCATTCCTGACAATTAAAATAAATTTTCATTCCCTTAAGCCAGTCCCTAAAAATTTGACAATTTCCATACCCTCCATAAGTGGGTGCCTCAATTTTAGTGTAAGGAAAAGCGTGGGGATGGTTGGGCTTCCTAAGGCATGTAGGCATTGAGTAACACCTCAGTTTTTAGAACTTGAGTCTCTAGAAGCTATCGCCCGGCGGTAGTAGATGTCGCTCGACAGTAGCGTAGCGTTGAGTGGGCAGACACGGAGTGCGTTGAATGGTCAGGCGTTGGGAGCGTTGAAAGCTAGCGCTCGGCGTTAGTTGGGTACCGCTCGGCAATAGCCCTATTTAGTCGAACGTCGAACGAAAGGCCCGTTCATCGAGTG
The DNA here is from genome assembly GCA_039583875.1 of Platanthera guangdongensis. Taxonomy (NCBI): domain Eukaryota; kingdom Viridiplantae; phylum Streptophyta; class Magnoliopsida; order Asparagales; family Orchidaceae; genus Platanthera; species Platanthera guangdongensis. The sequence goes on from CM077155.1 coordinate 64,263,672, forward strand.
CTGGAGGATTACTGCCCGGCGATAGTAGCTATCATCCTGCGATAGCCCTGTTTCATCAAATGTCGAGTGAATGGCCCAGTTCGTCGAACGCTAAGCTTTCGAGAAAACGTCGAGTTCTCGAGCAAATCGCTACCGCGCGGCGTTAGCCTTATCACCGGCGTTAGCGCGACATTATTTTTCTGCCTTCGGCTTGGGAAGCTATCGGCCGGCATTAACGTTAACCCCTGGCAATAGCGGACGGGATCAGATCCGTCGTTTGGCTTGTTAGTCATCCGATTTCATTTAGGTTTTGATCGTAAGGCCCAAGACTATCCCTCCAGATTGCTTTTATAGGGCAGAACGGTTGTTTCTCCACATTTTTCTCATTTGGGAAGTGAGGGTTAGGGTTTTGAAGAGAAAGGTGGGCGGAGGAAGAAAAGAGCTTTCTTCCGCCAGTGACGGAGCTTTAGACCTCTGATCGTCGTTTTGAGGCTAGATCCATGGAGAGGACATGGAGGCGCTCGTTTTCTTCCATGCAAGACAAGGGTTTCATGGCTAAGAAGAGAAGTCGTAAGGTAACGACAATTCTCCTCGCGGCTTTAGGATGCGTGCATGGAATATACTCTTTCTTGTTTTTTTCAAGCATTCTAGGCATCGGATCTCTCAAATGAGAGTGATTTGGGTTGTCATGGTTCAAGAGGAGCCACCGGGTCAATTATGTCCGTCCCCGACATGATATTGCATTAGAAATCCGCTTCGTTAGTGGATTAGGCATTGTGGGTGAATCCGTAGTCACGACTGTTAGTACGACTCAGTGATGATGCATAGCGAGCCTAAACGATTTTGGTTAGAAATCCGTTAGCGGCAATGTTGGGTATTGTATCCACAATTACCTGGATTTGAGGAAGCCACCTGTCAAGCTAAGATGAATTCACAATGTATTTGATGAAACATCTTAAGTTGTACTTGCAGCTCCTCCACGCTAAGTGCACACCAATGTCAGGGTGCAGTAGGTCAATATACACGGGTCTGCAAGACGTAATCCCTCGTTGAGCAGATCAGTGTGTTGGCCTACGTGTACTCTCTCTATTGGAGTGCACTTACTTTCAAGTACAGGGCCGTTCATATGCAAGAGAAGACAAGGAGCATGGATGGGTCAAGGAGCAGCTCCAGGGTGTAAGACGAAAATTCGTCCAAGGAAAATTCGACGAGAATCACCAAGTGATTCTCGCCGATTCGACGAGAATCACCAAGTGATTCTCGCCGAATCGACGAGAATCATTAGTGATTCTCGCCGACTCCTTCTGGCTACCTCAAAACGGTGCCAAGTAAGATTCGGCGAGAATCACTAGTGATTCTCGCCGAACCAGTGGTTAAGCAGATCATGGATACCAAGTGAAAATCGCTGAGAATCAATAAGTGATTCGTCGAGAATCTCTAGCGATTCTCGACGAATCGTCGAGAATCACTTGGTGATTCTCGCCGATTCGTCGAGAATCACCTGCGATTCTCGCCGATTTTCACTTAGCGTTTTCTCGGGAAGTTCCTGAACCGGATTCTACAGCTGTCAATTTTCTGGACCGGGATTTAGGGATTTCTATTGTGGGTCCCACAAACGGTCATATTGGAGTTATCTACAGTATATATATTCGGGCATTTTGAACAGTAAAATAACACAGAAAGAAACCGAGCCGCGACGTAACCCTAAAACCGCGATTCCTCTCCGCCGCCGCCGTCGCGCTCGGGAACGTAGGTCGCCGTCAACAATCGGGAATCCTTCGTGATCTCCGGCGACAGAAGCTTAGCAAAGCTTGAGTCTCACGTGTCTATCCAGAGATCTCTTGTCTCTCGATTTGTTGACCGGGAAAAACTCCCCCGTCCGAATCGATCGAGACGACCGATCCTCATGTGACCGTTGGAAGACCAAGCTAGCTTCGCTACGAAGTTTGGATCTCCAAGTTCAGCAGCCGCTCATCATCACAGCCACCGATCCCGAAGCTAGCCGCCGCTCGTGTTGCCGCCGCCGGTTCCGGGGAGATCCTCTCCAAGAGAGACCAAGGTTGTAGACTCCTCGTTGACTTCACGAACACGTCGTCGAACGAAGAGGAACACCGTAGTCTCCGAAAGAAGTTGTATCTCGTATACATTCTATATTTACTTTTGTTATAAAGGAACCTTTGTTCCGTGTTGTAAGGGTTGGGTGCAACCCGTTTTGTGGGAGTGTTGACTCTCACGTGTGGAAGGCTTCCTTCCGGTAGTGCAGGGATTGGATTTCAATCCCGTTGGAGGAGTGACCGAGTCGTCCCTTGTTGGGGAGATAGGTCGAAGGGGGAAAGTGGATGTACCCAAGTCGGGGAACCACTATAAATTGCCTGTGTATTCTGTGTGCTGTGCTTTTTATTTTTATTGTGCAGGTACGTTCGTAAATTCCGCAAAAGCGCTACTCGTCACCTATTCCCCCCCCCCCATAGGTTCACATAGCTGACACTAGGTGGACTTTCAAGTGGTATCAAAGCAGGTTACTCATCAAAAAGGTTAACACCTTGAGTTGAATCCTGCCACCAGTGTCAGAAGCATGGATCTGGATTATGAGATACCGCCACTCAAACTCCCCGCATGCACAAAGGATTATTATCCCATCTGGAGAATGAGAGTGTCATTTCACCTTGATGCTATCGATCCTCGAGCATCCTTCATCCTGGAAGAGGGTCTGTTTATTCCCATGAAAACCTCCGACTCTGGGATCCAAGTGCCCATGGGCATTGCTGAGATGTCAGAGACGGAACTATCACTATTTCACTTGGATGAGAGGATTCGTCAAATCATTATGGATATCTGGTCTGGAGCCTCTCGCTCTAGATTGGAAAAATGTAGGACGGCTAAATCTCTGTGGATGATGATCTCAGAGCTGATGGGGGAGTCAGAGAAAGCTGGAATATGTTGTCAACCAGACGAGGAAGCCTATGTGGGGGTCCTCACCTCTGAAGATGAAGGCAAGCATCACTCGGACAACATCAGAGCTCCAGTGTCTGTGTCAGAGACTGAAGAGGACAGTGAGGAAAGCAGCTCTGATGTGGATGAAACAATGTTCACTGGATCTAATGACAATAACACAGAAGAGCAGGTAACTTCTTCATCCTGCCCCGTATCTCTTGAAATTTCTGAAGACAGGAACTGCCCTCCTTCAGAAAATGCTGATTTCCTAAAGAGAGCCCTTCAGTCAAGCAACCTACTTGCTGAGGAGCAAGCTCAAGAGATTGCTCGACTGAAGATCTTGTTGGTTCTCCAATTGGCGTCCAACAAGGCCAAGGACTCTAAGATCTTAGCTCTAGAGAGCAGTCTGGAGAATGAGAAAAGAATAGTATCAAACTTCTCCAAGGTTGATGCCATTAAGAGAAAGCAAGAAAACGGGTGGATCTCCCGGATTATCAATTCGTGGAGAAATGGGGAAACGGTATTCCGACCCCCCACTCCAAGCAGGAAGGCAACTCATCATGCCTTCAGGTATGACCACCGGAATAGTCGTGGTCACTGCAAGGGTGATATGTCCCCATGTGGAAACGTCCATAGTGCAAGGGCCGTCATGGCCACCCATGAGGAAATACCTAAGGCTCATTCTGAGCCCTTTGTATTCACTGCCTCTACCTCAACACAGTGTGGATCTGCATGTCCCAGCGCACAGAAGACTTCTCACCACTCGAGGACACGGGACAGAGAGGATAGAAGTCATGATGTCAGGTTCCATGGGGCCTCTGTAAGGGAGATGCCTGAAAGAATGGCACCACCTTCCCGGCCTCATAACGCTCACAACATGCATTCTTTCCACCCTTCCACGTGTCACGATGGAAGAGGAATTTTTGTGACAAGATCATGCCCTATCCCATTTAGACCTAGGACCGTGACTACATCAGTCACTAGATCAGGTCGGAAACGGCGATACAACATTCACCCATGTTGGTGCTGTGGCAAAGTGGGACACTTTGCCATCGATTGTTGGCACAACCCCTCTGTGCCCACGGCAAGGGCTTATCCACATTCTCGGGACAGAGGTAGTCTTCCAGACAGGTTTTCTGAAGGAAGGCAGTGGCGTGCTTATGCTAACAGGAACCTAGGACCCAATATGATTTGGGTTCCTAAGGTAAAGTAATTCTTTCTTGCAGGGTAGTCTAGGTTCCCGTGAATATGATGGGAACTAGACAGTAGGTGGCTCAAGACTAAATTGGAACAATCGTCTGCAATAACAGATGTGATATCAATTTGAGCATACTCACATTGAGCTTCTGATATGTTCTACCTGAGGGACTAAAACGATGACTCTCAAAATCCCAGGTACTCATGATCAGTTCCAAGACTTGAGTCATTTTCAATTGACAATTACCTATATATATATATATCCTTATATTCAGATACATCTTTGTATATTAGTGTATTTATGCACATCTAAGGATAGGTTAAATCGATACATGCAAACCTTTCTACTTCAAAAATTAACGAAGATATGTCATTGTGAATCTCGACAACTCACAATTGACATCAAGAAGTGTTTGGAGAAGCCTCGCTCAAATCCAAATAGACTGTCTGTACAATAAACATGTATTTATCATCTTTATATTGACTTGACATCAGAAAATTTCAAAAATGTTGCAAGCTTCTCAACGTGAAAATTTCTTGTCAAGAGACCTCTCAATTTCGAATCAGACAAATGGTATCAGAAACCGAATTAAACAAATCTCCTGTCAGACAAAACCCGCCGACCCTTCACATTCTTCACGAATCCCGCCGAATTAGACAAATCTCGCCGAATTAGTCAAATCCCGCAAACCCTTCGCCTTCTTCACGACTCCCGCCTCACGTCGCAGCAAATATCCCGCAAGAGTTCTTCCGCAGACTTGCCGAAACCCGCAAAAGCTTTCCCGACGACCCGCAGCAAGCTCCTCGCCTACGCCAAACATCAACGTGAAAATTTCTAGCAAGCTCCCGCCGACTCTCCTCCTCTGGACACTCGCCGAGGGGCCACTAATCGCCGCAAGGGACACTTACCGGAAGGACACCTCGCCGACTCCTGCTGGAAAGCTCGCCTCCATCAAAGGTTTCCCGCAAGCATCCCGCCGAAGCCTTCACCGACGAACTCTTCAAGTTTCGATTCTTCTCCACTCGAACTAACTCACCGTATACGCCATTAGGTAACCTCTTCCTCACCCGTACTTGGACGCGCTCACTAGTGATGCTTTCTTTTTGAAAGTTCATTAACGCTTAGAGTAGGGCTTCTCTCTCTAGATCTACAATGGCTCCAAGGACAACTACTGGGTTGGTCTCTGGCTGCGAGCTGGTTCGAACTGGGTTTTCTCACGCCTCGGACGAATTCCGCAACATCATTCTGATGCTGGAAGAGGCTGGGCTAACCTTCGTCTTGGAGCACCCTTGCAAAATCCTGGACAAAGAGGTGCTGGAGTTCTTTGCTACCGCAAGACTCCGAAATGGCGACTCCCTCATCAAAAGCAAGGTGGCTGGGGCAAAAATCAAGATGTCTGCCGGTAAGCTGACCCGCTATCTACAGCTTTCTAGCTCGGAGCAGGAGGACTATCTGGAGGACGAGGACAAGACCAGAACTCTCTTATTCTGCGGTCTCGCACGAGGAACTCGATCAATAAAGAGGAAGGATATGAATGAAGAAGGGAAGCTCCTGTCTGACATTATTGGAAAAGTACTCATCTGCAAGCCGGGCTCTCATGACCATATCTCAGGAGATATGTTCAAGATCCTCATAGCTGTTGTCTGCCGCAAGAGGTTCAACTGGGGGGAGTTGCTGTTCGAGAAGATCAAGGACACCTTGGGCACTCCGAGTTTTGGGCGCATCATAAGCCTATATCTAAACCAGCTGAATGGAGACAAGTTTGACATGAGCAAAGGTGTTCCTCTCCACTACTTGAAGAGGATGGACGCAAGTGTGTTTGATCGATGGGAGAGGCGTATTGGGCAGCCTGCAGTGGAAGAGCAACAGGGAGTATCTCAGCAGTCACCCCCGGTGAAATTCCTGATACCCTGCCTGCAGGAATCGAGGGGGAGCCTCTACCCCCTCATACTGAGGTAATATCTGACATCTCCCAGGTGGCCAGGGATGCGGTGGTCGAAATTCATGAAGTAAGTGAACCTGAGCTGGAGGATGAGGAGGTCCTGAACAGAAACACTCAAGGAACCGAAGCTGATGCACAGGGGACTGCTGACCAAGAGTTAGAAGAGGATGCTGCTGCTATAGATGATTTCTTGGATGATGACGGAGAGGACGATGAGAATGAGGGACATGAAGTATTGGAGGGTCCGGATCTTGTTGAACCTCCATCTGAAAAGAATGCACTAGTGGAGGGGGAGTCAGATAAATCTCCAGAGGCAGCCAGCATTCCTCCATTAGAAACGGTGATTGTATCCAGCTCTACAGATGCGTCTGCTGAAATGCAAGGCCCACAAGTGCCTCCGGCTATTCCGTTACGAGATGAGCTAGCCACTCACACTGTCAATATCATTCAGGGCATTGTGAATGAACTTAAAGCCTCCTTTGATGAAGCTCAGAATAAACTGCTGAAAAGGATTAAGACTTCTGAAAATCTGATGCTCAAGAATATGGTGGAAATCAACCATAAACTGGACGTGATGGAGAAGAAATTTGAAGAGAAGTATACCGCGGCCGGCGAAGCTGTCACACTCCTAATGGCCGGTTTGAAAAAGAATACTGATACTCTTGCCGTCGTCAATCAGAATGCACATGTTGTAGCCAACAACATTCAGAAGTTTGACGGTAATATGGTAACTCTTAACGCCAATCAGCAGGCCTTGGTCTCTGAATTCTCCAAGACCACCAAGCATATTGATGACTCCCTGCACTCATATGCAAACTGCATCGCTGTCGAAGCCAAAAAGGGGGAGAAAGAGTATATAGCTAAGTTGGCCGAGCTTCAAGAAAGCATGAGCACACACTTCGCACAATCAAGCAAATATGTCTATGAGAGCTGCTGGTGGATGCTCCAACAGGCGTTAGGTACGTTAGGCGTCGTTCTGCCTGACAATCCTGCAGGTATTCATGTTCCTGAGACATCTACGGCCGCTGAGGGAGTGTGTGCTGCTGAGGACTTAAGTACAAGTGCTGCAGATGTTCCCACAAATGACGCTGATGCTAGGGCTCTCTCCAAAGCTAAACTGAGGAGCATGTTTGACCAAGAGGCCTTAGCAAAAGCCAGGGGAAAGAGAAAAGTTCAGGAAGGGACCTCCAAGGAGACTCTAGCTGAGAAGAGAATCAGAATGAGTGAGGAGGATGTACGAAACGAAAGGTGGAGTCCAGTTTCAAGGAACATCATCTTAGACACCTTCTGGCTGCAAGAAAGAGGAGAGATCAATCGAAATGAAGTATATAGCCAGTATGAGTGGGAAACGCACAAAACGTTTGAAGCGAAACGCAACATCTTTTTCAGAAACAATAAGGATGCAGATAAAGTTCCTCCTCCTAGGTATTACCCGAAGCCCAAAGAATACATGGAGAGGCAAAGCAAGAAGTACTTGGCTCAAAATCCTAAGGGTGACTTAGCTAAGGAAAAATAGTCAAAAACTTATAGCTTGTCACTTTGTCTTAAGAACATTTAATGATTATTGTTATCATATAAACAATTCTGAGATTATATGTGTATATATTTATATTGGTATATATATTAGAATTTGTGAATGACTCAAGTCCTGATCTGTTTGCTCATACTCTCTTGTGCTGCATGTTAAATTTCTGAATGCTATGTTTATTATTTGATAGGTGTTATTCATCTTAGCTAGTAGGGTTTTGGCTTCGTCAAATAGGGGGAGATTGTTGGGTATTGTATCCACAATTACCTGGATTTGAGGAAGCCACCTGTCAAGCTAAGATGAATTCACAATGTATTTGATGAAACATCTTAAGTTGTACTTGCAGCTCCTCCACGCTAAGTGCACACCAATGTCAGGGTGCAGTAGGTCAATATACACGGGTCTGCAAGACGTAATCCCTCGTTGAGCAGATCAGTGTGTTGGCCTACGTGTACTCTCTCTATTGGAGTGCACTTACTTTCAAGTACAGGGCCGTTCATATGCAAGAGAAGACAAGGAGCATGGATGGGTCAAGGAGCATCTCCAGGGTGGAAGACAAAAATTCGTCCAAGGAAAATTCGACGAGAATCACCAAGTGATTCTCGCCGATTCGACGAGAATCATTAGTGATTCTCGCCGACTCCTTCTGGCTACCTCAAAACGGTGCCAAGTAAGATTCGGCGAGAATCACTAGTGATTCTCGCCGAACCAGTGGTTAAGCAGATCATGGATACCAAGTGAAAATCGCTGAGAATCAATAAGTGATTCGTCGAGAATCTCTAGCGATTCTCGACGAATCGTCGAGAATCACTTGGTGATTCTCGCCGATTCGTCGAGAATCACTTGGTGATTCTCGCCGATTCGTCGAGAATCACCTGCGATTCTCGCCGATTTTCACTTAGCGTTTTCTCGGGAAGTTCCTGAACCGGATTCTACAGCTGTCAATTTTCTGGACCGGGATTTAGGGATTTCTATTGTGGGTCCCACAAACGGTCATATTGGAGTTATCTACAGTATATATATTCGGGCATTTTGAACAGTAAAATAACACAGAAAGAAACCGAGCCGCGACGTAACCCTAAAACCGTGATTCCTCTCCGCCGCCGCCGTCGCGCTCGGGAACGTAGGTCGCCGTCAACAATCGGGAATCCTTCGTGATCTCCGGCGACAGAAGCTTAGCAAAGCTTGAGTCTCACGTGTCTATCCAGAGATCTCTTGTCTCTCGATTTGTTGACCGGGAAAAACTCCCCCGTCCGAATCGATCGAGACGACCGATCCTCGTGTGACCGTTGGAAGACCAAGCTAGCTTCGCTACGAAGTTTGGATCTCCAAGTTCAGCAGCCGCTCATCATCACAGCCGCCGATCCCGAAGCTAGCCGCTGCTCGTGTTGCCGCCGCCGGTTCCGGGGAGATCCTCTCCAAGAGAGACCAAGGTTGTAGACTCCTCGTTGACTTCACGAACACGTCGTCGAACGAAGAGGAACACCGTAGTCTCCGAAAGAAGTTTGTATCTCGTATACATTCTATATTTACTTTTGTTGTAAAGGAACCTTTGTTCCGTGTTGTAAGGGTTGGGTGCAACCCGTTTTGTGGGAGTGTTGACTCTCACGTGTGGAAGGCTTCCTTCCGGTAGTGCAGGGATTGGATTTCAATCCCGTTGGAGGAGTGACCGAGTCATCCCTTGTTGGGGAGATAGGTCGAAGGGGGAAAGTGGATGTACCCAAGTCGGGGAACCACTATAAATTGCCTGTGTATTCTGTGTGCTGTGCTTTTTATTTTTATTGTGCAGGTACGTTCGTAAATTCCGCAAAAGCACTACTCGTCACCTATTCCCCCCCCCCATAGGTGCACATAGCTGACACTATGTGGACTTTCAGGCAAGACGCCATTTGTGATGTTGTATGTCCCCCTTATTCCACGCGAGTACGCGTAATCGAAACCGGACAATGTTAGCTTCGCTATGATGGTAGATGGTTTCCTTGGGGCACGGGAACGTTACGGTATGAACGGTGGATTTGGACGGGAAAGGCTTTGGATTGTTATGTTCTAAGCTGTGATTTGTCTCTGTGGTCGGCTGGCTAGCCCGTGACGTTGCAAAGTCAAGTGTGGAGAGTGTCTCGACGAGATAAGTCTCTTCTATGGAACTGACGAGAACGCTGAGCTTTGGTCCAGGCTGGACGATTCCAGCTGGGTCCCGCTGGATCTCCTTCGGTGGACTTCATCCTGATATTGGAGTTGGGTCTGGGTCGTCGCAAACAGGTGGGGTCTAGTAAGTGTTCTTATCATCAGTTTGTTTGTGTGGCAGAATCTGACATGAGAAGTCAGAGATTGCAGGAAAGCCCGAACGATCCCAGCTGGGTCCCGCTGGGTCTCCTTCGGTGGACTTGGTGCCGATATTGGAGTCGGTCCTAGGTCGTCGCGAATGGGTGGGGCCTAGGCAAGCATTTCGTGTGGAATCTTGTATGTCATTTGGGGGAAATTAGAGTACCCTTGTGTTTGCGGCTTGAACGTCGATGGGGAAATTGGAAGTACCAGATGTGATGATGTGTTAGAAGCATACGCTTTAGGGTGCCTTGGGTGAAACCCAGGAGTGCATTCATGCTGCATTTTGGCCCCTTTTTATTATATGCAAAACATAGAAACGTGTTTGTTGTATGATACATCCAAACCTATTTTATAGCTTTACATGTTATTGTACTTTGCATACGAAGTGTTGACCTGCAGTGTGATGGAGAGCCCCGGGGTCCGCTAGGGATGGCCGGGAGGAGATGTGTTAGTTACACAGTTGGGGTCAGCCTTTGTTGACCCACGTTACAACCAAATTTTTATAGGGCAAGGATCTAAAGCGGGAGCAAGCTCGTAGGGTAAAAAGGCATAAGCTTCATGAATTGTTACAAGATATGTTATAGCTCTATTTTGTGGAATATGATGTTTTATGTTCTATGTTTTCGGCTTGCATGTCGAGGTAGCATAGGAGTGCTTATGCATGTTGTCATTGTTTAATGTTGTTTCAATCTTCTAGACAATTGGATAGTGTAAGGCCTTAAGGATATTTGGGATACTCTTGTAGTGGTGGATAACTTCTAGTTTTGGTTGTATGTTTCCGCTATTGTCTGAGTTTTGAGTTTGTGTAGTTTATATCATATTTTAATGCTTAAGCTATGGCGTCTATATGTTGTGGGGCCCCGGACGGACCCATATTATACTGTCATTACAGGGGAGGTGTTATTATTTGGTATCAGAGGGAGGTTAGTGCCCAAGATAAAGATTCGTGATTGAATGTCGTAATCGAATTATGTAATGAAGTTATCCTCCTAGGAGTATCGCAGGACTATGACTGTCCTTGTGTCTAGTTGTGCGACAAGGCTAGCCCTTCAAAGGCAATTTCTGCAATTGGTGTTGCAAGACAAGATAGTGGATGAGTACGTCTGGGAGTTCACTTGTTTGGGTCGATATGCTGGAACGACCATGGCAGACGATGTGGCGAGGGACAACCTCTTCTACCATGGGCTGAGGGAGAATCTGAGACAACCCCTCATATCTATGAAGAATGTTTGCTTCAATGAGCTGGTTGAGGATGTCAGAATGTTGGACAGCGACTTGGAGAGAACCCAACGATGGAAGGGTTTTGCAGCCAAACAGGGAGAAGGAAATCCTTCTCAATCGCAACGAAAATATGTATTAAGTAGGTGGAAAAAGAAGCCCCACCAATACAAAGATTGGGTGAAGAGTAGTACGACGCCGCGGGGTCTCGCTTCAAGGGACCACGATCGTGATAAATGTGTGGCAAACCGGGCCACATAGCTCATTTCTGTACTGATGGTGGCGCTGAGCAGGAGCCAAGACAAGAACAGTCGGTGCTCTCCGGGCCCAGCGCAGCGGAGAAAGGAAAGATGGAGGAGTCTAGCACTTCCCATTTCCAACCCATGCAGCTAAGGATGTACAACCTTGGGCAGTAGGAAGCGATCCGCTAACCCGATGTGGTGATAGGTATGAAAGCTTGAGTTAATCTTTTACTTTAGACTTTCAAGATTGTTTATCTATGTTGCCTATGTTTTAGGCTTTGTGTTAGTTGCAGGGATTGTTGGAGCAGGGGTATATTAGACACAATTCTTCAACATGGAGCGCGCTAGTGTTGTTTGTGAAGAAGAAAGACGATAGTATGCGGTTGTGCATAGACTATCGAGAGTTGAATAAACTGACTGTCAAGAATAAGTATCTGATTCCTCGGATAGATGACCAGTTCGACTAGTTGGTGGGGTCAGTGGTGTCTTCTAAGTTGGACTTGAAGTCATGATACTATCTGTTGTGGTTTATTGATGAGGACATACCCAAGACAGCTTTTGGTATGAGGTATGGTCATTTCGAGTTCTCGGTGATGTCGTTCGGGTTGACGAACGCGCCATCAGTATTCATGGAATTGATGAAACAAGTATTTATTGAATAATTGGACTCTTTTGTTGTCGTCTTTATCGACGATATTTTGGTGTGCTCCAAATCGGAGGCGGAAAATGAGACTCATTTGTGAATAGTGTTGCTAGTGTTGAGAGAGAACCAACTTTATGCAATGTTCTCAAAGTGCGAGTTCTGGTTGGAGAACGTGGCATTTCTGGGACATGTGACTAGTGGTGATGGGTTGGCGATGGATCCTGTAAAAGTGGAGGTCATCAGAGATTGGCCAGTGTTGAGAACCGTGGTGGAAGTCTGAAGTTTCCCTGGACTAGCTGGATACTATAGAAGGTTTGTGGAAAACGTTTCGCGGATAACTCTATCCCTCACTTCTCTAACTTGTAAGGACCATAAGTTTGTATGGACTCAAGAGTGCAATCTGGCATTTGACACCTAGATGGAAAGGCTGATGACTGCTCCAATCCTAAGTCTGCCTAAAGGGACTGAAGGATTTTAGATTTTCAGTGACGCATCAGGATGTGGGATGGGTTGCATATTGGTGCAACATTACAATGTTATAGCTTTTGGGTCTAGGTAGTTGAAGCCTAACGAGTGGAATTACCCCGTCCATGAATTGGAGTTGGCGGTGGTAATTTTTGCATTAAAGTTGTGGCGGTACTATGTGTATGGTGCGAAGGTGGAGATCTTCATGGACCACAAAATCCTTAAGTATTTTCTCGACCAAAAGGACTTGAATATGCGGCAGCGTAGATGGGTCGAGTTCCTTGGCGACTACGAAGTGGTGATTCAGTATACGCCAGGCAAAGCCAACGTGGTGGCGGATGCCTTGAGTAGGAAATACTCTTGTCAAGGGAATTTGATCGAAGCTCATGATGAGCGGTTGATGCAGGAATGTGAGTCCCTTAGCATTGAGTTCATAGCAAGAGGCGAGTCAAGCATGGCTCGATTGAACTGGATCGAGTTACAAAACTACTTATCTAATCGTATTCGTGAAGCGACTAGTTTTGGATGAAGAGTTTGAGCCATTTATGGTGGAAGCTCAAAAGGGAGAGGGTGGCATATGGGAGATGATTGATGGGGTCTTGAGGAAAGACAGAAGGATATGTATACCGCAGTTCAGCAAGCTCCGTGAGGAGTTGATTTTTGAGGCTCCTTTTACGAAGTACTCCATTTACCAGGGCAGTACAAAGATGTACTTGGATATGAAGAAATGCTTTTAGTGGCCTGGTTTGAAGCGTGATATACCTTTGTACGTGAGTCAGTGCCAAACTTGCGCCTTAGTGAAGGCCGAGTGTCAGAAGTCGGGCAAGTTCCTAAAGCCTCTTCTGATACCCGAATGGAAGTTTGATGACATCTCCATCTATTTTGTGCATGGCTTAACTCGATCGCAGCAGGGTAACGACGCGATTTGGATGATCGTGGATCGCTTGACCAAAGTGGCTCACTTCATCCCAAATCAGAAAAAGGACAGCGTGGAGAAGCTGGTAGAGTTGTATGTTCGCAACATTGTACGACTATATGGGATTCCTAAAACTATAGTTAGTGATCGCGATGGACGTTTCACTTCCAAAGACTAGAGGTTGGTTCATAAGAGTTTGGGCACGAAGCTTAAGTTCAGTACAACGTTCCATCTTTAAAATGATGGACAGATAGAAAGAACAAACCGTACAATGGAGGATATACTGAGAATGTGCACTCTTGACTTTGAGAAGAAGTGGGAAGATCACCTCTTCATTATAGAGTTCGCCTATAACAACAGTTATCAAGCAAGTATAAAGATGCCACCATACGAAGCTTTGTATGGGAGGCGGTGTCGAATGCCAATGTCCTAGATAGAGGCGGGAGACACCAAACTTTTGGGAAAAGAGGTGGTCGCTGATGCGTGCGAGTTGGTGCGAACCATACAGAAGTGCATGAAGATTGACCTGGAATGACAAGCAAAGTATTTTAATGCTCACCATAGGAATTTGGAGTTTGCGGTAGGCGACTGGGCCTATCTCAAGATCAAGTCATTCAAAGGCATTTCACGGATTCACCGACTCAAGAAGTTGTGTCCGAGGTTTTTCTGACCGTTTGAGGTTATAGAACGCTATGGAGAAACAGCTTACCGGTTGGCGTTGTCCACAAAGCTGAGTGGATTACACGATGTTTTCCATGTCTCCGTCTTAATGAAAGCCTTAGTGGAGGCTAGTGTGGTGATCGAACCGACTTCGGTGCCGATAGAAGAGGACCTGAGATTGAAAGTCCGTCCGGTGGGCTTAGAGGATTCAGAAGTTCGGTAGTTGCGGAACAAAGAGGTGAAGCTCGTAAAGGTGCATTAGGACAACTGCTGGCGGGGCAAGTTCTCTTGGGAGCGAGAACAAATCATGCGCGAAGAGTATCCCGAGTTGTTTGTATAATGTTGAATGGAATAGTGTTAAGTATGTTGCAACAGTATTTTGAGGCATTGCAACATTTTTCTTACTATTTTCCTGAATGAAAATGAGTGTGTAATGTTATTGTAAAAATGTTTAAATTGGTTGCCACAATTTTCTTGTTGTCTTCCTGTATGAAGACTAATTTCGAGGACGAAATTCTTTTAAGGGGGGAGGAGTTATAACACCCTAGTTTTCAGAACTTTAGTCTCTAGAAGCTATCGCCCTGCGGTAGTAGTTATCCCCCGGCGGTAGCGTAGCGTTGAGTGGCCAGGCGTTGGGAGCGTTGAATGCTAGCGCGCGGCATTAGTTGGGTACCACTCTACAATAGCCCTATTTCATCGAACGTCGAACAAAAGGCCCATTCGTTGAGCGCTGGAGGGTTACCGCTAGGCTACAATAGCTATCGCCCGGTGATAGCCCTACGCTACCGCGTGGTGTTAGCCTTATCGCCGGCCTTAGCACGACCTTATTTTTCTTCCTTTATCTCGGGAAAATATCTCCCGGCGTAAGCGTTAACGCCCGGCGATAACAGACGGGAGCAGATCCATCGTTTGGCTTGTTAGCCGTTCGATTTCATTTAGGTTTTGATCCTAAGGCCCAAGACTCTCCCTCCAGAGTGCTTTTATATGGCTGAACGGTTGTTTCTCCTCATTTTTCTCATTTGGGAAGTGAGAGTTAGGGTTTTGAAGAGAAATGTGGGAGGAGGAAGAATAGAGTTTTCTTCCTCCATTGACGGAGCTTTAGACCTCTGATCGTCATTCCGAGGCCTAATCCTTGGAGAGGACTTGGAGGCGCCCATTTTATTCCGTGCAAGACAAGGGTTTCATGGCTAAAAAGAAAAGTCTTAAAGTAACGACAATTCTCCTCTCGATTTTAGGATGCGTGCATGGCATCTACTCTTTCTTGTTTTCTTTCAAGCATTCTAGGCACCGGATCTCTCAAATGAGAGTGATTTGGGTTTCCATGGTTCAAGAGGAGCCACCAGGTCGATTGTGTCCATCCCCGATATGATATTGCATTAGAAATCCGCTCCGTTAGTGTATTAGGCATTGTGGGTGAAGTCGTAGTCACGACCGTTAGTACGACTCGGTGATGATGCATAGCGAGCCTTAAGGATTTTGGTTAGAAACCCGTTAGCGGCAAGACGCCGTTTGTGATGTTGTATGTCCCCCTTACTCCATGCGAGTACGCGTAATCAGAATCGGACAATGTTAGCTCCATTGTGATGGTAGATGGTTTCCTTGGGGCACGGGAACGTTACGGTTCGAACGTTAGATTTGTGCGGGAAAGGCTTTGGATTATGATGTGCTAAGCTGTGATTGTCTCTATGGTCGGCTGGCTAGCCTGTGATGTTGTAAAGTCAAGTGCGGAGAGTGTCACAGGGAGACAAGTCTCCTTTTGTGGAACTGACGAGAACGCCGAGCTTTGGTCCAGCCTAGACGATTCCAGTTGGGTCCCGCTGGGTCTCCTTTGGTGGACTTCATCCTGATATTAGAGCTGGGCCTGGGTCATCGCGAACGGGTGGGGTCTAGCAAGTGTTTTTAGCATTGGTTTGTTTGTGTGGCGGAATCTGATGTGAGAAGTTAGAGCTTGCAGGCAAGCCCGGACGATCAAAGCTGGGTCCCACTGGGTCTCCTTCGGTGGACTTGGTCCCGATATTGGAGCCGGACCTAGGTCATCGCGAACGGGTGGGGCCTAGGAAAGCATACCATGTGGCATCTTGGATGCCATTTGGGGGAAATTATAGTACCCTTGTGTTTGCCTTGGAAAATATTTTTGCTCCTCTGTCGTTGAGAGCGCTAAGTGTGTCTTCATCACTCAATGTTTTTTGCCTTGGAAAATATTTTTGCTCATCTGTCGTCGAGAGCGTTAAGTGTGTCTTCATCACTCAACGCTTTTTTCCTTTAGCCAAACTTTCTATTGTTAGGCATTGTGTGAGCCTTCATTACTCAACGCCAAACTACTTAACATATATTCTTCTGTTATCTATGTTCGAACCCTACTTGTGAATTGGGCTAGGTTCACTATTAGGATTGTTTAGATGACCCAATATATATAGTTTAGTGTCATAAGTAAGTTGTAGGGTCAAGATCAGTAGCACATACTTAGATTTTCAGTAATCTCCTTCAGAAGACTTTAGAGACAGAAGACTTCAGAGGAAAAGCAGCTAAAAAGAATGCAGAAAAGTCATTCGACGATAGCTAAACTCAGCTCGACGATCGTCGATCTCAGATCGACGAACTCAGAGTTCCTTCTCTCAGTTGAGCTCGACGAAGGTCTAGCTGAGATCGATGAACTGTGATCTCATATTAGAATTTTAGCTCGACGAAGGACTATCTCAGTTCGATGAACTTGGAGCTCAGGTCAACGAAATCCTTGCCGAGTTCGACTAACTCCTTCCAAGTTCTGTTCGACTAATCTTCTCTGCAGTTTCTCAGTTCGATTATTGCAGTTTGATTTCAAATTGTATTATATTAAGACAGTAATACTGTGATAATTAATGCTCAATATTCTCAAGAATATAGTCATTACTTGGCTGCATTAATTTTGGATTTCACAGAGTTATTACTCTACCAAATTTACTGGGACAGTTAGGGAAATACATTCAAGACTAAATTAGCCGTTCCAACACCCAGAAATTATGCAGAGGATTTCAAGGAAAGATTTTAAAAATATTCAGAGGTTTTGAAATATGCCAGGACAAATATACTCCTTCTGAAAATTACAGAGCAGTTAACAAGAAAAAGATATACAGAAAGCTAAAGAATATAGAACAGAGTTCTTCATCATCTGCTTCCAGCTTTTCTTCTAGTAATAGATCTTCAATCTGAGACCAAAAGTTCACATCTCTCGGAAACATTTACTAGAGGAAGAAGTTTTCAAAGAAGGCCTACACCCTGAACCAAAGCTACCACATTTGTTCAGATCTATAAAACTTAGGTGGAGCTTTGACATCATCAACAATCCACTAGTCTTCTCAGAGATTTGATACAGAGAAGACAACATCATTTTCATTTTCCTTTCACTGTGTACAGGGTTATAACTCCCTTCGAAAGTTAACCTTTTGATTCACAGGTCACCTGATCAAAAGACTTGGGTTTGGTTTTTGGGCACCTGATCAAAAGCACAAAAGGTTGCTAGATCTCCCTTAGAAAAATAGAACTTCTAGTGACGGGGCACCTGATCAAAAACCTGTGGTGGCAGGGCACCTGATCAAAAACCTATGGTGGCAGGGCACCTGATTAAAAACCTGTAGTGGATTCCAACCAGGGTGGTAGAAGAGTGGATGTACCCAGGTTTATTAGGGAACCACTATAAATTCATTGTTTCGTTTGGTTGTTACTTTACTTGTTTATTTTCTGTGTTGTCATATTTCTCTTTATATATATACATATTTATCACCAACTTTAAAATCCGCTTTGAAAACAAATTAAAATTTTAAAATACTCTATTCACCCCCCCCCCTCTAGAGTTAGTTAGATCTATCCCTAACTTTCAATTGGTATCAGAGGGTTGGTTCTTCGGTTTCACAGGCTGACACCTGAACAAAAATACCTTTGATAGATCATATCTACTCTAGTTTGTCTTTTATATCATGACACAAAATAAGGAGTATTTAAGCACCAGACGTCTAGTGTGCAATCTTAATAAGTTGCACTTTGGAAGACAAGGATTAGGCTTTACATGAATTTCATTGATGAAGATATATATAATTCCATTTTGACAGGTCCCCCACTACCAGTGGCAACTACATGTACTAGTGCAGTGCCACCACCTGAATGGACTGAAGCACAGAAGAAGGCCAAGATTGTTGATGCCAGAGCAATGAATATTCTGGCCCAAACTATGTCTGATGATATATTCCATAAGGTTGCTGAATGTATTTCAGCAAAGGCCATTTGGGACTCCATAAATTCTATGGTAGTAGGATCTGTTGATGAAAGGAAAGATAGGAGATCACACTTGATCTCTCAGTATGAGAATTTCAAGAAGGAAAAGTCAGAATTAGTTACAGACATGTATAACAGACTCAGTCTCATAATAAATGACCTAAAAACTCTGGACAAGAACATCTCATTAACAGAGATAAGTGACAAGATCCTTATGTGCTTCCCTAGCACCTGGGACTCTAGGATCTGGCCAATCAAGGAAGATAGAAGCCTAAATGAAATTTTTAATGAAACCTTGTTGGGAAAGCTTAAGTCGTATGAGCAGCTCATCAAGACTAGAGAAGCTGAGAAAAGGACATCATCATCAGGAAGGAAGGAAAGAGCAAAGCATTGCTCTTAAAGTAAGTGAAGAAGCAGCAGCCATTCCAGACAGTAAAGATCTAATGAGTCTCTTGGCTAAGAGATTCTACAAGATGGCTAGGAAGGATTTCAGGAGAAGATCTTCCAGAAATGATGATAAGCCAAGGTATGACAAAACCCCTACTAAAGAAATAGTCTATTATGGGTGCAGGAAACCAGGACATATCCATCCAGAAATTCCTGAAGAGAAAAAGAAAGATAAGATGAAAAAGAAGGACTCCAGGAGGCATTCACACAAGCCCTCTTCCAGCAACTATAAGAAAAAGTAAAGAGGATTTGTTGCTGAGACTTGGAGTGAATCTGAGTCAGAATCTTCATCCAGCACCAGTGACGATGAAGAAGAGGTCAAGGCCAAAGAGATCTGCCTGATGGCAATCAGTGCATCTTGCAGCAACTCTGAAGCTGCTAATTCAAAAGCTGAAAACTTGGAAGATGAATCTATATCAGAAGAAGATCAGGTAATCTCTTCTTTTAATATATCTGAGAAGGAAATCAAACTCCTCAGAGAAAAGCTAATTGAATTTGATAACTTATTTTCTGAAAAAACATCAAGCTTAAAGAAGATTTAAAAACTGCTAATGATCAAATACTATCTTTGAAAACTAAATTACCTGAGGCTAAGGAATTTGAAGAATCCCTTAATGGGAGAAGTATAAAATTGATGAATATCACAAGCACATTGAATGCCAAATTAAAATGGCAAACTGGGCTTGGGAGCTTCATCTAGTCAGCCTCTTCTATTACAGAAAAATATTTATCTACTCCTATAAAATTTATTTTTGAAAAGGGAAAAGAAAACGTATAAGTCACTAATAAAGAAATAGAAGTTTTATATAAGACTAAACAAAAGAAAATGAAAAAATTTAATAAAAATTATGTTCAACATATTTCTTCGAACAAAGCTAGACAAAATGAATATGGTTCGTCGAACTCAGATCGACTAACTATGAACGCAGACTTTCAGTATAATTATTCATCTAACTATGCTCGACAAACTCAATATGGTTCGTTGAGCTGCAATCGACGAATGTGGGGCGCAGATAATGAATACTTTCATTCTGTGAATGGAGTTCGACGAACTCATACTTATTCATCGAACGCAGATCGACGAACTTATTACAATTCGTCGAACTCAGTTTCTTATAACAGAAACTGTAATTCTTTTCAAAATTTTAATTAAAATCAAACCTTTATTAATCCTTTTACTCAGTGGATTATTCCTCCAAGGAGATATCATCCACTAGGTTATAAGGACCAACCTAAATTTTCTTATATATCTAGCTATAAATATGAAAGAAATCAAGGACCCAAGGTTACCTGGGTCAAGAATGCCTAATGTATTTTTATGCAGGTGAAGAACTATCCTTCTACAAAGGAACAGTGGTATCTGGATTGTGGCTGTTCAAAACACATAATAGGAAGTAAAGACAACCTAACTGATTTCAAAGTAAAGCTTGGACCAAAAGTGATATTTGGAGACTCCAACTGTGGACTGACAGAAGGATATGGAAATGTCAAAGTTGGAGTAGTTACCTTTAGGAAGGTAGCATATATAAGTGGTCTCAAGCATAATCTAATATCCATAAGTCAATTATGGGATGAAGGTTATTAGGTATCATTCAATCAGTCTTCTTGTATTATTACTTCTGATAAAAACAAAACTGTTTTAACTGGAATTAGACAGGGAAACATATATGTAGATAATTTCAAATCTGCTAATTCAGAAATTTGTTTATTTAACCAAATCAGTAAGACTAATGATTTATGTCATAAGAGACTAGGTCATGTAAACCTTAGAAATATTGCTAAATTATATAGGGACAAGCTTGTTAGAGGACTGCCTTCTAGTTCTTACAAGAAGGAAGGACTTTGTAGGGCTTGTCAATTAAGCAAGCAAACTAAAAATAGTTTTAAATCCATTAATAGTAGTGATTTACCCAGGATTTTGCACTTGTTACATACGAACCTTTTTGGCCCTATAACTATACAAAGTTTGGGAGGAAAGTCATAAACTCTAATTATTATTGATGACTTCTTTAGATTCACTTGGGTGTTCTTTCTGAGAAACAAGTCAGATAACTTTAAAGTTCTTATGATTTTCTTAAGAGCATAAAGATTGAGTACTCTACTCGGATTGCATTGATCAGAAGTGATCATGGCACCAAGTTTGAATCTCTACTCATGCAAGAATTCTGTTAGAAGGAAGGTATCTGACACTATTTTTCTGCTCTTAGAACGCCTCAACAAAATGGGGTAGATGAAAGAAAAAAATAGAACCCTTATTGAATCTGCTGGGACATTGCTTGCAGATGCTTATCTGCCCTATTCTTTTGGGCAGAGGTTGTAAGAACAGTAAATTATGTTCTTAATAGAAGTCTAATTCATAAGCTAAAGGGTAAGACCCCCTATGAATTACTTAAAGGGAAGAGACCTAAAGTAGATTATTTTAAAGTCTTTGGATGAAAATG
Source organism: Platanthera guangdongensis (assembly GCA_039583875.1). Taxonomy (NCBI): domain Eukaryota; kingdom Viridiplantae; phylum Streptophyta; class Magnoliopsida; order Asparagales; family Orchidaceae; genus Platanthera; species Platanthera guangdongensis. The sequence goes on from CM077155.1 coordinate 64,284,858, forward strand.
TAATATTCATAATAATAACAACAAACACTTAAGAAAATTTGAAGCCAAGGCTGCAGACGGAATTTTCCTTGGAAATTCCCAAGTCAGCAAGTCTTATAGAGTTTTTAATAAATCAACATTAAAATGGAAGAATCTGTACCTGTATCCTTTGATGAAGTTAACTTGTTTTACACGGAGAAGGATTCTTCTACCAGAGACACTTTATAGGTACCCTATCTGTGTGAGAAGTTGGATGATTTAAACCTTAGCCAAGAGGTTACATTCCATCCTTCTACGCAGATTGATGAAGATGGTGAAGAAGAAATTATTGAAGTAGTTGAACCCACAACAACAAATATAATTCCACAAGAGAAATTAATTCCACAAGCTGTTGATGAACCAACTCTACCTATTGATTTTGTCACACTTAGAGATCATCTCATATCTCAAGTGATTGGAGACATATCAGCTGGTGTGCAAACAAGACATCAACTCAACCAAAATCTGACATATGCTTGCTTCATTTCTCAAATTGAGCCTCAATCCATAAATGATGTGGAGCAAGATCTCTACTAGATTATTGCAATGCAAGAGGAACTCAATCAATTTGAGAGGTGTAGAGTTTGGGATTTAGTTCCAAGAACCAAAGACTACCCAATCATTGGAACTAAATGGTTCATCAGGAACAAGCTGGATTCACAAGGATTAATAGTAAGAAACAAAGCTAGGTTGGTAACCCAGGGTTACTCACAGGAAGAAGGCATAGATTATTACCAGAATTTTGCCCGTGTTGCAAGATTAGAGGCTATCAGGATATTTCTTGCATATGCAGCATTCAAGAAGTTAAAGGTATATCAAATGGATGTCAAAAGTGTATTTCTAAATAGAGAACTAAAAGAGGAAGTATATGTTGAACAACCGCCAGGTTTTATCTCTTTAACTCATCCCTCTTATGTTTTTAAGCTTCACAAAGCTCTCTATGGTCTAAAGTAAGCTCTAAGAGCTTGATATGAGACCTTAACTAATTTTATTTTAGATCATAAGTTCATTAGAGGCGTTATAGATAGTACTTTATTTATTAGACATCATAAATCAAAACATTTGCTAGTCCAAATATATGTAGATGATATAATATTTGGCTCTACTGATTTCAAACTGTGCAAAAGGTTTTCTGACACGATGCATTAAAAGTTTGAAATGAGTAGCATGGGTGAACTATCCTACTTCCTTGGTATTCAAGTGAAGCAAACCCCTAATGATATTTTTATATCCCAGTCTAAATAAGCTAAAGAGCTACTTAAAAGATTTGGGATGTCAGATGCCTCAGCTAAAAAAAACCCATGCCCTCCAATGCTGTAGTTGATTTTGATGAACAGGGAAAACCAGTTCATCAGAAAACATATAGGCATATTTTTGGGTCCTTATTGTATCTTACAGCTTGTAGGCCAGACATTATGTTTGGTACTTGCATTTGTGCTAGATTTCAAGTCAGTCCTAAACAATCACACCTTATTTTACTAAAAAGGATTTTAAGATATATAAAGGGTTGTCCTAATCTAGGACTCTGGTATCTTACTGAGTCAAAATTTGACTTAATTGGATTCTCAAATGATGACTTGTTGGATGTAGAGTTGATAGAAAAAGCACATCAGGAACTTGTCAGTTCCTTGGTGATAGGCTTGTGTCATGGTTTTGTAAGAAGCAAACATCTGTACCAACTTTAACTGCTGAAGCTGAATACATAGCTGTAGGTAGTTGCTGCTCACAGATTTTGTAGATTCAAAATCAGCTCCTGAATTATGGTTTCAACTTAAATAATTCAACTATCTTTTGTGATAATACCAGTGAAATTTATATTGCACAAAATCCAGTGCATCATAGTAGGACAAAACATATAGAGATTAGACATCATTACATTAGAGATTATGTGGACAAAAATAAAATTAATCTTGTCTTTATCTATACCGATTTACAAAAAGCAGACATTTTCACCAAACCATTAGATGAAAAGAAACATTTGTTCTTCCTAAATCAACTAGGTATTATTAATGGAGAAGCTTTAATTTGATTTTTATTTATGGTCGACGAATTGTCCATTTTTCGTCGAACGGAGATCGACGAACTATGAACTCTTTGTGGAGTGTTCGTCGAACATAGATCGACGAACCTTCCTTTGTGAAACTTTTCGTCGAACGGAGATCGACGAAGTTTATTTCAGAAAATTTTTCGTCGAACGGAGAACGACGAATTGTTTTCCCCCTCTTCAAACTTAGATCGACGATTTTATTTTTTTATGAGATTTTTCGTCGAACTGAGTTTGAAGCTTTTAATTTTTCGTCGAACGGATTTCGTCTTTTCAACTTCTGAAAACTTATAATTAAGTTTTCATCGAACTCCATCCTGCGCTTTCCATTTCCCCTCTGCACTTGATCTCTTGTTTTTGGAGAGAAATGACGGTTGCTCTAGCAATCCTCGCAGTAATGAAGTTTGACGCTGGTTTTGATATAGACTCTGAATCCTTCAGTCTTTCCGACCAAGTCTTCGAGGAGATCTTACAGCTATTTGAGGTTCAGAACTTGCGAACCTTCATGAGAACAAGGATAAAGCTTCTAGTGGCAAAGATTAAGGAATGGGTATATACAACAAAGATTCAGGACACTCCAGTTCTGATTGGATCTATCTCAGGACATCAGGTTCCTCTTTCACCAGAAATCTTATCTGAAATTTTTGGGTTTGTTAATGGTGAAGAAGAATTATAATTATTTAGTAGTGAATTTAATGAAATGCTAGATAGGTTGGGTCATGCTGAAGGAAACCCTAACTACCTTCTTAAGAAAAATCTTTTGATAGAATATAGATTTTTAGCTGATATTGTTGGAAAAGTAATGTTGGGCAAGCACTCTACTCACGATCACATAACCAGGCACGAATTTCATCTGATGTGTATCTTGGTGAATCATAAAAGAATTATTTGGGGATTGATTCTGTTTAACTCCATCAAGAAGAAGGTAAATGAGATGGATGTTGGGTATGGGAGAATTCTTGGTCTTTTTCTTGCAGGCCAAGTCCCAGAGCTTTTGGTCTCCCAGACCATATTTAATAATGCTTTCAAGAGGCTCAAATCTGCCCTCTTTGGAAGATGGGAGAGAGTTATCACCAATCCCTCTAGGGCCTCATCCTTCGGAGCTTCTGAGGACACAAGGACTGATACAGTCACTCCTCCAAACACAGAAGAAGTTTCTGCTCCACCTCTGTCTTCTCCTCCACTTAAACAACCATCCACTATTATTGCAGACACACCTTATACTTCCATCCCTCCAACCTCATCATCTCAACCACCATCTCCTCCACACTCTCCAATCCACATTCCTGAGGATACACCATCTCCACCTCCTCAATCACCTCTACCATCACATCTGCCATCACATCTTGATGACATACCATCCACTTCTCTTCATACAGATCCACTACTATCATCTCCAAATTTTGATCTACTATCATCTCCATCTCCATAACACACTCCACAACATTCACCTATCCAGGAAGAGATCATCCCTAATATCATTCCCCCTGCCTTCAATCTTCTGGATGTACCTCAGTCATTTTATCTATGTCAAAACTATTCTACCTCAATTCCATCCTCTTCCAATCCACCCTCTGCATCTACTCAGTCTTTACCTGAGTTTATGAATGTGGATTTCTCATCCATTTCTTCTAATATTCTTGCTTTTATCAATCCTACCCTCAAGAAGCTGATAGAAGAAGCATTTTCTCCTCTTGTAGCTACCATATCTGATCTTTCTTCTAAGCTAGATTCTTCCTCCACTGTCCCTTCTTCTAGGGGCCTGGGTTTAGGGCTCTCTGAATCCATGCAGGGGGATATGTCAAATGAAGAAGCTCCAGCAATCAATGAAGAAGCTCCAACAATTAATGAAGAATCTCTAGTAGTTCAAGAGGTTGCAATAGTAGATGCAGAAATGCTTTTAGTTTGTACAGATGAAGAAGTAGTAGATTTTTCAACTCCAGAAGTTATCACTGTTGGTGATGTTTTTATTAATCCCACAGTTGACTTATCTTCCTTATTATCTTTTTTTGAAGTTCAGCCCAGTTTTGCTCCAGTTTTTGATAATTCTTCGAAAGCAAAAGTATATTACACCGCCCCAATAAGTCCTACAATTTTGGAACAACTAAGGACAAGCTTTGCCGTTATTGAAAATATTATAGAATAAGTAACTGATATAGAGCCAAAGGCTATATCCCCACCAATATTTGCTTGGGATGAATCCCCCATGCCAGATATGCATGATTTCATGATTCAAGACATGAATACAAAAAATATAGAGCCACAACATTTGGCTAAAAAGGAAGATATAGTTGTACAGCCACATGCTGAAATAATAAATACAGATATACAACCACAGGCTCCTCCAGATATTTCTGCTAAAATGCTAAAACAAATTGATGCTCTCTATGATAATCCTGCTAGAGACTCTGATGATGATGATGTTGACTCAGATGACTCGGAATATTTTGGGTCTAAGAAGAGAAAGTTCAAGAAGAAGGTTCCCTCCAGGGCTACTCCTAAACCTTCTCCTATAGCAGATACCCCTTATTATATTCTGCACAATATTACTCTTACTCGAGACTCCCCTCACTGGATGAGGTACTCTAAGAATGAGCTGAAAGCTAGAAATAAGAGTAGGAGATACTCTCCACCCCCATAATTTATAAGAGGTCCTCCTCCTCCTGCAGCAGGTTCTGCAGGAATTGTTTCAAAATCTCAACGGTCTACAAATTCTTATCATTCCAGACCATCTCAGAGAAGCAGTAGACAACATCATAGATCTTAGAGCAGCAAACAACAACAAAGAAATCAAAGCAGCCAACAGAAGACATCTGAAGGTAATCAGTAAGATAAATAAAGCCCAGAAAGGCCATTATCTCCAGTCTATGATCCAGAGTTGGATCCTAATTTTAGAATGGCCAAATTCAAGGAAACTGTAGCTTTTTCACAGATAAGGAAAGCCAAGGAAGACGGAAAAGTCACTTCTCAATTTTCAACAATGTCTTCCTATAGGAACAAAGAATTAGAAAGGTATGAAAAGAAAAATCTTTTTAATATTGATGAATATATGCATCTCCACCCAGAGGCAGTAGTGCCTAGAGCTACATCAGTAAGATTCTTGGTGCTGAAGACATGAAAATGACTTAAAGAGAAGCAGAGGACCCCAAAAGAATAATGGTTTTCTCAAAATCTGCTTCAGACCCCTCTTCAGATGCTCCAAAGAAAGATTTATAATTTTCTGCTTATGCATTTTGAACTTTATTATTACTATATGTATATTCACAAGGCACAATTATTTTTATCTGCTGAAGTTCTATAAGTCTATAAGATATTTTTTTTCATGCTTTGTGATTTTCTTTATTTTTTATAGTGACCTCACCCAAATAGGGGGAGATTGTTGGAACCCTATTGTGATTTGAGCTAGGTTTACTATTAGGATTGTTTAGATGACCCAATATGTATAGTATAGGGTCATAAGTTAGTTACAGGGTCATGGTCAGCAGCACATACTTAGATTGTCAGTACCCTCCTTCAGAAGACTTTAGAGATAGAAGACTTCAAAGGAAAAGCAGTTAAAAAGAATGCAGAAAAGTCGTTCGATGATAGCTGAACTCAGCTCGACGATCATCAATCTCAGATCGACGAACTCAGAGTTCCTTCTCTGAGTTGAGATCGACGAAAGTCTAGCTGAGTTCGACGAACTGTGATCTCATATCAGATGTTCAGCCCGATAAAGGACTATCTCAGTTCGACGAACTTGGAGCTCAGTTCGACAAAATCCTTTCTGAGTTCGACTAACTCATTCCAGGTTCTATTCGACTAAAATTCTCCACAGTTTCTCAGTTCGACTATATCAGTTTGATTTCAAATTATATTATATTAAGACAGTAATACTCTGATAATTAATGCTCAATATTCTCAAGAATATTGTCGTTACCTGGTAGCATTAATTATGGATTTCACATAGTTATTACTCTACCAAATTTACTGGGACAGTTATGGAAATACATTCAAGACTAAATTAGTCATTCCAACTCCCAGAAATTATGTAGAGGATTTCAAGGAAAGATTTTAAAAATATTCAGAGGTTTTGAAATCTACTAGGACATATATACTCCTTCTGAAAATTGCAGAGCAATTAACAAGAAATAGATATATAGAAAGCTAAGGAATATAGAATAGAGTTCTTCATCATCTGCTTCAAGCTTTTCTTCCTGCAACAGATCTTTAATCTGAAACCAAAAGTTCACATCTCTCAGAAATATTTACTGGAGGAAGAAGTTTTCAAAGAAGGCATACACCCTGAAGCAAAGCTACCACTCCTGATCAGATCTATATAACTCAGGGGGAGCTTTGAAATCATCAACAATCCACTAGTCTTCTCAGAGATTTGAGACAGAGAAGAAAACATCATTTTCATTTTCATTTCACTGTGTACATGGTTATAACTCCCTTCAAAAGTTAACCTTTTGTTTCACAAGTCACCTAATCAAAAGACTTGGGTTTTGTTTTTGGTAACCTGATCAAAAGTTCAAAGGGTTTTTAGATCTCCCTTAGAAAAATAGTTCTTCTAGTGATAGGGCACCTGCTCAAAAACCTGTGGTGGAAGGGCACCTGATCAAAAGCCTGTGGTGGCAGGGCACCTGAGCAAAAACTGTAGTGGATTCTTACTATGGTGGTAGAAGAGTGGATGTACCCAGGTTTATTGGGGAACCACTATAAATTCCTTGTATCGTCTGGTTGTGCCTTTACTTGTTTATGTTTTGTGTTGTGATATTTCTCTTTATATATATACATATTTATCACCTACTTTAAAATCTGCTGTGAAAACAAATTAAAATTTTAAAATACTCTATTCACCCCCCCCCATCTAGAGTTAGTTATATATATCCCTAACTTTCAATCTAGCTTTGATTGAGTATGCTATACTCATCGCATTTGACTTAGCCAAATTTCTATGAAATCACACTCTGAATGAGAAAGGTTCAGTCGACGCTTTTTATCACATAGCGTTGAGTGAGTAAGCTTCACTCAACTTATGTGGACTTAGTTAAATATTTACAAAGATTTTCTGTGGCTTTCACTGACTAAGCAACACACAACGATTTTGATATTATGGCATTGAGTGAGTAAACTTCACTCAACGCCTGTGGACTTAGCCACATTTCAGCCAGTTTCTACTTAGGCTTTGACTACCTCAGCCTGTCTCATAACATTTTGTTGTATGGCATTGAGTGAGTAGACTACACTCAACTTCTATGACCTTAGCAACTTTTCTTTCTAGCTAATAGTTATCCTTAGACTACCCAAGCTATACTCAATACTTTTACTCACCCGACATTGAGTGAATAGACCTCACTCAACGCCTGTGAATTTAGGCGATTTCTATCCCTCCACATCTTTACTTTGTGACCATACTTGTCACATCACTTGAAATACTTGTCCTGACAATGTTTCAAGGACTAACTTGCATGCATGAACTTAAGCATACATCAAATACAACTTTATGTATATCAATGGAAAGATTGAATTCTTCAAATCTGGGACATTGTGGGCAATGGACCCAGTAGTTGGTGTTGAGTGAACTGCCTTCACTCAATGCCTATGGACTCATAGAGATTTTCTGTCTCCTTCTTTGGAGGCTTTGACTGCACGAGCTTTACTCGATGCTTCTTTCTCCAGCATTGAGTGAGCTGTCCTCACTCAACGCTTCTGAACAACCAGAATTCTTCATTGTCAATAATGAAGCATTGACTCTGTTGTCTTTACGCAACGCCTATTGTTGTATGGAGTTGAGTGAACTGCCTTCAGTCAACGCTTGTGGACTTAGCCACATATCTGCTTTGCACTGTTGGACTTTGACTGTCCATGCTTTACTCAGCGCTTTTTGACATATGGCATTGAGTGAACTAGCTTCACTCAATGCTTATGGACTTAGCCTCTTTCTTGACATCTAGCATTGAGTGAACTGTCTTCACTCAACGCCTGTGGACTTAGACAATTTTTTGTCTTGCAAGGCATTCTTCCTTGTGTCTACCTCTCATTGTCACTTGGAACACCTTTCTAATCAATGTGAAAATGAACAACCTGCATTAATGAACATGAACATACATCGAATACAATTATGCACATAGCATTGATGGTGATGTCTCTTCAAATCCAGGGAACATTGAAGGGCAATATTCCCAACATGCATTTTCATGTTTCACTACAGAGCATATCGACCTTATCACTGATTCAGTGATTCCTTTTGGTAAATTAAGAAACTAAAAACTTTAAAGTAACCCTAGGTCATCCCTCTCCCAAGCATTGTTGGATTAAATCACAAGGACTAAATTTCAAATGCCGGGTTTTTGGGAACCAACCACAGTTTTCGGTTTTTCGGCCAAACCGATCAGTTCCCGACTCCAAGATGGGTCAATACATTAATGTGCTCAACATCATGATCGGAGGGGCCGAGGGTCCAGTCAGATAGCCATCTGGTCGGCTATCCGACTGGCCAATCCAATTTTTTAAAGCTTGGTTGAATTTATATATAATCATAATTTTCTTATAACAATGCTTTTAGTACAACAAAAACAATCATATCTTTATTTTTTAATTCTTTCTTCTAAATCAATATTCCTAAATGCTCAGCCCTAATGTGAAACCCAATCCCCTCTTCCTCGCTCTGAAAACTGCTGCTCCCAAAACCGCAGCCTCCCGAACTCGCGAAAAATCCCACAATAACATCTCACTCCTTCCGGACGTTCTCATAACCATCGTTTGGGATTCCTCTGTCATTTTCAAATGGTCGTTGTAGTTGAATTGGTAGCAGACAAGGTCTCGGAATTCCTAGTTGATTCTTCAGTTGTCGATGCTCCCAGCAAGAAGTATCCTTCTTTCGTTCTTCATCTTCTTAATCTGTTATTTCGTAAGCACTCTCTTTATTTCTCTTATTTCTTCCCCAATAGTGACGCGGAGTAAGAATTGAAGAAGAAACAAAAGGAAGAGGCAAAGCGCCTTAAGGATATTGTTGAAGATCAAAATGTCCTTATAGATATTGCTGAGGTTGAGGGGGAGACTACCCAGATGGTTGCACCTGCTACGGGAGTGTAAGTACAATCAGTTCAAGAACTACTGGATTGCTCTAGCTATAGTAGATTCAAGTCAACAACTTCCTATGAGAAATGCAAATATTAAGGGGGAGATTCCAACTGAACTCTTTGCTCAAGAAAATGAGTGTCATTGAAAATTCAGAGGATAGTAATCTATCTAGATGAAAAGATTGATCAGGTCAAAACCTCCCTGACTGCAACTTTATTTGAAAAAGTAATAAAGGGGGAGAAGACAATGATCAAAGAAGAAGACAATGGTCAAAGAAGAAGGAGATGATCAAGGTGGAGAATGTTGTTTGGGTTGCTAATGTAATAAGAGGTTCATGGGAGCTTGAACAGTACACAAACAACATTCACCCTATTAAAGATGGGCTGTATGATGAACAGTATGGTGATCAGAGGGCAGATCAATGTGATGATCAAGATGGTGCTCAGTGGACTAAACCCTTTATTGCTGTTGATTAGATAGCTAGAGCCATAGGCAAATCTGTTGTTGAAGAAGAGGAAGAGATCTGGCTCAGCAAGAAGTGACTCTGCAAGGTGAAAGGAAGATAGGAAAAGCAAGGGTGGAACTTGTCAATTCCTAGGGAGAATGCTGATTTCATGGAGTAGCAAGAAGTAGACCAGTATGGCTTTATGCACTGTTGAGTCAGAATACATTTATGCAAGGATCTATTGTGCACAATGTCTGTGGATACAACATTAGTTGGAGGACTATAATCTCAAGGTAAGTCATTCATCCGTATAGTGTGACTCATCCAATACAATTTCTACTGCTAATAATCATGTCTCACATAGCAAGACTAAGCTTATATAAATTAAATATCATTCTATTAGAGAACATGTAGAAGGTGAAGACATTTTCCTTGAACTTGTCCCCACTGACAATCAAGTTGCTGATATCTTCACTAAGTCATTGGATGAGGCTAAGTTCAATTCTTTCAAAATTGAGTTAGGAATGCTAAATGTCAAGGTTTTAATATTCGGACTAGACCAACTGGTTCGACCGGTCAGACCGCTGACCGGACACCCGGGCGGTCCGATTGAAGAGGTAGCAGACAAGGTCTCAGAACTCCCATCGTTTGGGATTCCTCTATCATTTTCAAATGGCAGTTATAGTTGAAGAGGTAGCAGACAAGGTCTCGGAACTCCGATTTGATTCTTCCATCGTCGATGCTCCGAGCAAGAAGTATCCTTCATTCATTCTTCATCTTCTTAGTCTGGTATTCTGTAAGCACTTGCTTTAATTCTCTTATTTCTTCCCCAATAGTGCCACAGAGTAAGAATTGAAGAAGAAACAAAAGGAAGATGCAAAGCACCTTAAGGATATTGCTGAAGATCAGAATGTCCCCATAAATATTACTGAGGTTGAGGGGGAGACTACCCAGATGGTTGCACCTGCTGTGGGAGTGCAAGTATAATCAGTTCAAGAACAGCTGGATTGCTCCAACTATAGTTGATTCAAGTCAACAATTTCCTATGAGAAATGTAAATATTAAGGGGAGATTCCAACTGAACACTTTGCTCAAGAAAATGAGAGTGTCATTGAAAATTCAGAGGATAGTGATCTATCTGGATGAAAAGATTGATAAGGTCAAAACCTCCCTGACTGCAGCTATATTTGAAGAAGTCATAAAGGTAGATAAGATAATGATCAAGGAAGAAGGCAATGATCAAGGAAGAAGGAAATGATCAAGGGGGAGAATATTGTTTGGGTTGCCAATGTAATCAGAGTTTCATGGGGGCTTAAACATTACACAGACAACATTCACCCTATTCAAGATAGACTGTATGATGAACAGTATGGTGATCATAGGGCAGATAAATATGATGATCAAGATGGTGCTTAGTGGACTGAACCCTCTACTATTGTTGGTTAGAAAGTTAGAGCCAAAGACAAATCTGTTGCTGAAGAAGAGCAATAGATCTGGATCAGCAAGAAGAGACTCTGCAAGGTGCAAGAAAGATTGGAAAAGCAAGGGTGGAACTTGTTTAATTCCTAGGGAGAAGGCTGATTTCATGGAGTAGGACGAAGTAGACCAGTATGGCTATATGCACTGCTGAGTCGGAATACATTTATGCAAGGATCTGTTATGCACAACTTCTGTGGATACAACATCTGCTAGAGGACTACAATCTCAAGGTAAGTCATTCACCCTTATAGTGTGACTCATGAAGTACAATTTATACTACTAAGAATCCTGTCTCACATAGCAAGACTAAGCTTATAGAAATTAGATATCATTCAATTATAGAACATGTAAAAGGTGAAGTCATTTGCCTTGAACTTGTCCCCACTGACAATCAAGTTGCTGATATCTTCACTAAGTCATTGGATGAGGCTAAGTTAAATTCTTTCAAAATTGAGTTAGGAATGCTTAATGTCAAGGTTTTAATAATCGGACTTGACCGGCTGGTTCGACCGATCAGACCGCCGACCGGCCACCCGGGCGGTCCAGTCAGGCCTCTAAAACAGGCCAAGCCTAAAACCGGGTAAAACACAGAAAACTGGATGGTTGAACTGTCCAACTATAAATCGGGAAGGTTTTCCAAAGACCGGGCAGGGCATGGCGCCCAAAATTTAATACCGAAAATGAGGGGGTGGTAGGATTTGAACCCATACCAGTTTGAAATCAAGCATGGAGGCAAGCCACTCAGCCATTTGGTCAATGATGAATACATTTAAAATATAATATATACATATTTATAAATAATAATCTATATAATAAAATCACAAATGCATATAAATGTGAAATTGACAGTTGAGACTATCATGTGACGACCATATTTATCAAATATTATCCATTTCTTTATTATTTAAGGTGATTGTTATTAGCACCGCGGTTTTGACTGGTCGCACCGCTCTTTCTCCTAATTTTTCGTGCATTTTGGAAATACGGCTTATACATGTATTTTTAAGAAATGTGCTAAAAACAAAAGTTGTAGATCTCGACGAGATCTACAACTTTTGTGTTGAACACTTTTCCTAAAATGCATGTATAATGCGTACTTTGGAAATACTCCCAGGTATTTTTGCCTTTTAGAGATACGCCTTGTGCATGCATTTTTAGGAAAATTGTTCAACACGAAATTTGTACATCTCGTCGAGATCTACAACTTTTGTGTTGATCACTTTTCCAAAAAAATGCATGCACAAGACGTATTTTCAAAAGGTATGAATAATTAGGAGAAAGTCCGGTGCAACTAGCCAAAACTGCGGTGCTAATAACAAGTTGACTCTTCAAGTTGATCTTCAACTTGACTATGCTTGTGCTGAGAAGTATCTTGCAGAGCACTGCTACCTCAAGCCTTGATTGTAGTGGAGTTGAGAGCAGAGGCCTTGAAGAGATGCAGCAGCTTTAAGCAAGTTGTGCTACTTGTTCTAACTCAGAAAAGGATCTTTCTTAACTTGCTGTTGAAGACTTTCTGCAACCAGCAACTTTAACTCTACTCCTTCCTGGAACTCAGAAATAAAAAAATTTTGAACTTACTGTTGAAGTCAAAATGATTCTTCAGTGATATTCTTCAACAGCTAACACTGCCTATGAATCACAGACTAACTCTACAGTAAGTTCTTCTTCAAAACTTCTCCTTTGTCGAGAGGAAGAAGATGACCAAAAAACTCTGTTCTAGTTTTTCTCTCCCCAAAACTTATTTTTTCTTCTTTCTCGGGACACTACTTTTGTATCCCGCCGATCAACAACTCTTTGAGCAGTGGGCCCACCAGGAATTGGTATCAGCAACCTTTCTTTTACATTGAATGTAGTACAGGAAGCATGCGGTGCCATTTGTCGGGTTCTGTAGACTTCCCACAATAATTCAAAATTTTGCTGATGTCATCATCTTTGGACTTGGTCAAATTTAGAATGACTGATCAGGCGTTGAGTGAAGCCTTGTCACTCAACCCAAAACAACTTAGCCAAATTCTGCATCTTAGGCGTTGAGTGCGTTGAGTGGTCCTTCATCACTCAAGGCTTTCTTGACTTTTACAGTCTAATTGATTAGGCGTTGAGTGAGCCTTCATCACTCAACATATTTGGACTTGGCCAATATTTTGTACCATTAGGCGTTTAGTGTGTTGAGTGAGCCTTCATCACTTAAGGCTTACTTGACTTTCTTGTCATCTTGGTGAGGTGTTGAGTGAACAGCCTTCACTCAATGCGTCTGTCCTTAGTTGATTTTCCTCTATATGAAGGAGTTGAGTGATCTATCTTCACTCAATGCTTTCTGCCTTTACCTATTTTCTTGATTTGGCATTGAGTGAACTGCATTCACTCAAAGCTTCTATACTTAGCGGATTTCTATGTTGAGTCGGTGTTGAGTGAACTGCCTTCACTCAATTCACGTGGACTTAGACACATTTATGTCTCCTTCTTTTGGGTCTTTGACTACATAAGCTTTACTTGATGTTTATTTCTCTGACGTTGAGTGAGCTGTCCTCAATCAATGCTTCTAGATAACTAGAATTCATCCTTGCCAATGCTGAAGCATTAACTGTTTGTCTGTACTTCTTGTTATATGGTGTTGAGTGAACTTCCTTCACTCAATGTCTGTGGACTTAGCCGTATATCTAGTTTGCACTGTTGGGCTTTGACAGTCCATGCTTTACTCTACGCTTTTTGACATATGTCATTGAGTGAATTGACTTCACTCAACGCTTGTGCACTTAGCCGCATTCTTGACATCTGGCATTGAATGAACTTGCTTCACTCAATGCCTGTGGACTTTGACAGTTTTCTGTCTTGCCAGCTTTCTTCCTTGTGTCCACCTATCATTATCACTTGGAACACCTGTCTAATCAATGTGACAAAGAATATCCTGCATGTATAAACTTGAACACAAATCAAATACAATTATGCACTTAGCATTGATGGTGAAGCCTCTTCAAATCCAGGGAACTTTGAAGGGCAATATTCCCAACACGCATTTTCACGTTTCGCTGCGGAGCATATTGATGATATCGATGATTCAATAATTCCTTTCTATAAAAATTTGAACTAAAAACTTGAAAGTAACCCTAGGTCATCCCTCTCCCAAACACTATTGGATTAAATCATAAGGACTAATTTTCGCCTGCCAGGTTTTTGGGAACCAACCACAGTTTTCGGTTTTCCGGCCAAACTGACCAGTTCTCGATTCCAAGACGGGTCAATACATTAATGGGCACAACATCATGATCAGAGCTACCGTGGATCTAGTCGGATAGTCGTCCGCTCGACTATCCGACTGGCCAATCCAATTTTTTAGACCTTGGTTGAATTTACATATAATCATAACTTTCTTATAACAATGCTATTAGCACAATAAGAACAATTAAATCTTTTTTATTTTAATTATTTATTCCAAATCAATATTCCTAAACGCTCAGCACTAACGCAAAACACAATCCCCTCTTCCTCGCAATGATCAAGGAAAAAGGCAATTATCAAGGAAGATGGCAATGATCAAGGAAGAAGGCAATGTTCAAGGGGGGAGAATGTTTTTTTGGTTATCAATGTAATCTGAGGTTCATGGGGGCTTGAACAGTGCACAGACAACATTCACCCTATTCACGATGGACTGTATGATGAATAGTATGGTGATTAAAGGGAAGATCAATGTGATGATCAAGATGGTGCACAGTGGACTGAACCCTCTACTACTGCTGATCAGATAGCTAGAGGCAGAGGCAAATATGTTGCTGAAGAAGTGGAAGAGATCTGGCTTAGCAAAAAAGATACATTGCAAGGTGCAATGAAGATACGAAAAGCAAGGGTGGAACTTGCCAATTCCTAAGGAAAAAGCTAATTTCATGGTGTATCAAGTAGCAAACTAGTATGGGTATATCCACTGCTGAGTCAGCATACATTTCTGCAAGGATCGGTCGTGCACATCTTCTGTGGATACAACATCAGCTGGAGGACTACAATCTCAAGGTAAGTCATTCACCCTTAAAGTGTGACTCATCTAGTTCAATTTCTACTGCTAAGAATCCTATCTCACATAGAAGGACTAAGCTTATAAAAATTAGATATCATTCTATTAGAGAATATGTAGGAAGTAAAGACATTTGCCTTGAACTTGTCCCCAATGACAATCAAGTTGCTGATATCTTAACTAAGTCATTGGATGAGGCTAAGTTCAATTCTTTCAAAATTGAGTTAGGAATGCTTAATGTCAGGGTTTCAAAAACCGGACCGGACGATTTGATCAGTCGGACCGCCGACCGGCCACCTGGGCGGTCTGTTCAGGCCTCTAAAACCAGCCCCACTCAGAACCAGGTGAAATCCGGAAAACTAGTCGGTTGAACCGTCCAACCGTAAACTGGCCCGGTTTTCCAAAGACCGGGCGGGCCATGTCGCCCAAAATTTAATACCAAAAATGAGGGTGGCGGCAGGATTTGAACCCGACCAGTTTGAAATCAAGCATGGAAGCAAGCCACTTGGCCATTTGATCATTGGTGAATACATTTAAAATATATTATATAGATGTTTAAAAAGAATAATCTATATACTAAAAACACATATGCAAATAAATGTAAAATTGGCAGCCAAGTCTGTCGTGCGATGACCATACTTATCAAATATTATCCATTTCTTTATTATTTAAGGTGATTGTTATTAGCACCGCAGTTTTGGCTAGTCGCACCACACTTTCTTATATACTAAAAACGCATATGAGTAGCATGCCTCCCACATGGCATAAACACGTGGGCACTAAATACGCGCAAATAAAACATCTAAAACATGTGCGGAAAAAAAGGGATTTAAGACAAAGATAGAAGCTCATGTGTGTGCGGGTCTTCATGCCTGTGCATCAGTTTTGCGCCATTGGTAAGTTCGCCCCCAATATGGATTTGGTTCCTTGATGGGAGTTGGTTCTATAACATCTCCTTCCTCATCGGAAGAGAGCTTGCCCTCAAGCTGAGAGGGCAAGGCGACGATGGGTGTGTCGGTGGCTCGCCAATGAATCGTTTGATCTCGGAGACAAAATAGGATAGTGTAAAGACAGAAAACTATCTGTCCACGGGAGTTGATTGAAGGTTGCTCATATAATGCCTTGTGATAAAATCTGTGTTTTGGCATTGAGTGAAGGTTACTCACTCAATGCCTAATGACAGAAAATCTGTCTAAGTGTTTTGGCGTTGAGTGATGATGATTCACTCAACGCATAGTGACAGAAAATCGGTCCAAGTGTTTTGGCGTTGAGAGAAGGCAGCTCACTCAACGCCTAGTAATAGAAAATGTGTTTTGGCATTGAGTGAAGGTTACTCACGCAATGCCTAATAACAGAAAATCTATATAGTGTTTTGGCATTGAGTGATGATGATTCACTCAATGCCTGGTGACAAAATCTGTCCAAGTGTTTTTGCGTTGAGTGAAGGTTACTCACTCAACGCCTAATGACAAAATCTGTCTAAGTGTTTTGGCATTGAGTGATGATGATTCACTCAACTCCTAGAGACAGAAAATTGTCTAAGTGTTTTGGCGTTGAGTGAAGGTTGCTCACTCAACGCCTATACTAAAATGTTTGAATTTGACTAAGTCCACAGGTGCGTCAGCAAAATTTCAAATATTGCAGGATGACTTTAGTACGCGAAAACCGGCATTGCTGGCCTACTGTACGACTATTACTATCAAATCAAGTTGCAGCAAACAACTTTTGCTGCTCCCAATGATCAATAGAGCCATTGAGCTTCAGGAATAAAAGAAAGAAGATGAGTTAGAAGAAGTCACCTTTTGAGATTATTTCAAACAAAAAAAGAACTTCAACTTCTTCGTCAGCCATGGTTGCAGAGCAAAAAGAAGAGCAAGATCTATTCAACTGATCTAAAAGTTCAAGAGTTAGTTGTTGACATCTTCATCATCTATAAAATGATCGGAGACATTTCTCTGAGATAAAAGTAGCAGCAAAAGGGCTAACCCTAGTTGTAGTCCTTCACAGTTCGAGATGAGTTTTCCTGAAGATCAATCTCTAGAGCTATGAAGAAAGAGTTTGGACAGATTAACTCAGGACATAAGAAGGTGGACCTACTTGAAAGTGGGGATAAGATCTACCTTAACTCTAGTGGGTGGGGGGGGGTGAATAGAGTATATTAAAATAATTTTCAAGTTAAAAATTATTTTGCAGTGGAAGACTTAATTTAAATATATTTGTAAGGTGCTTGCAGTAAATAAAAATTATGAAAGCAAGAAATAAAAACACAGCACACAGCAAACAAAATATAGCAACCAGAAGACACAAGGAGCTATAGTGGTTCCCCAATCAATCTGGGTACATCCACTCTTCTACCACCCTAGGTAGGAATCCACTGCAGGATGAGTTGATCAGGTGTCCTGGGCATCAATAAGCTTTTGATAAGGTGCTCAAAAACCAAACTAGATTTTTTGATCAGGTGTCTTGCCACCACTGAGTTTTGACAAGGTCTCAGAACCCAGCACAAAACTTTTGAAGGGAGTTTTGAGAAACCCTTTTACAGCAGAAAAAGAAAGAGGTGAGATGTTCTTCTCTGTCAACAATCAGAGAGAAGACTAGTGGATGATGTTGTCAAAGATCCCCCTGAGATCTGGAAGTTGTTCAGGAAAAGAAGCTTTGCACTAGGGTGATAGGCCTTCAGTAGATGAGATCTCCAGCAAAGGATGATTCCAGTAGTTGCTGAAATGTTTAGTGTCTGGAGTCTTGATGGATGAAGCCTCTGAACACTTGATTCAAAAGAGATCTAGAAAATCTTCTTTTCTGTATGTTGATCTCCTTCAGTGGTGTGTGTTCTGAATGAATTCTGTCTGTGTGTCTGTCTGTGACTGTTCTCTTTCTGTGTGTGTAACTGTTAGGAGTTGCAGAATAAAATCATCTTTTATTCCTTAGATCTGAAAAGAATGAATTGATTCTCTGTCTCCAAGATAGTCGTTAGCCACTCATTAATGACTTTCTTAAATGAATTTTTTCTCTGGAGGAAAGTCCTAGAAAACATTCCTTTAAATCTCCCTTGAAACTTGCTCCAGATTAATTGAAACGGCTACAAGATCCTTGAAATAAATACTGGGAATAAATAAGATAGAATTCCATAACTGTCTGAATTTGAATCTTGAGAATCGTCGATCTCTCTATAAAATCGTCGACCTGAGCTCAACTACCGTCAACTTGAGCTCAGAGACTGGAAAAACAACAAGAGACAGAAACGTCGATCTGAGCTCAAAGATCGTCGAACGGCGTTTGACGACTCGTTGAACTGAGCTCAGAGATAGTCGAACTGAGTTCGACAATTAGTCGACCTGAGCTCGACGAAAATAACTTAGTCTCCTGAATTTGAATATCTGATATGAGGGTCTTGGGGGCAGCTTTTAGGCCTAAATTCTAACCCTTAGACTCAATCTAATTGACCTTAAAAACTATACAAGGAGGTCAAAACAATTTTCCTAAGGATATAGTGATACTTGCCCAAATCAGTAATAGGGTGTTCCAACAATCTCCCCCTATTTGGGTTAGGATTACTATTTACATGACATAGGAAATAAAAGCATACAATGCAGATATAAAATCAAAAACAACATTGCAGAAACACAAATAAAATCACATCAGAAAGTCAGAATAGATAACATTGTCAGCTTACATGATCATTCCTTTTCCTTGCTCTTTTTGAGAACTATTTCTCTGTTAGGGTTAAGAGCTTATTTCTTGGATCTTCTGTCATCATCTGCACCTAGAGAAGTTTGATGTTTTGTCCTGGCAACTACAGCTTCTGGGTGCAGCTTCATATAGCTTTCTGAGTCAAAGAATTTGCTGCAAGAATATCTTTCAAGTTCTTTCTTTCTCTGTTCTGATAGAGTGGTGAAATTTGATGTATCTATTCCTTATTCTCTTGCCTTTTTAATTTGATCTAGTGCAGCCAACTCTTTCATTCTTTTTGTCCAAGAAGTAGGATTATTCTCTGGGTCTTCAAATAGAACAGGTGGTTCATATCTGTTTGATGAATCATCATGAGTGGCTCTGGAAGAAACTAGATCTTTTAACTTATAAGGTAAAGGATCAGATGTAGTGTCAGTGGGACCTTGTCCTTCCCTATGATAAGGATGCTGCCTAGAATAACCTTTGGAATAAACTATGAATTCTCTTTGATTTCCCCTATACTGTCCTTTTCTGGACTGGTAGCCTCTTGATTGACATCCTCTTGATTGAGATCTTCCTTGAAACTGAGAGGTGCTTTGACTTTTAGCAACAGATGACTGATAAGCAGAACTTCCACCAGTACCTGCATCTGGTGAAGGAGGAGGAGGAGGATTGAAGTGAGATGATCCTTTATCATATTTCCTCTTTTTCTTCATTGCCTTTAGTTAATTCCTGGAAAACTGCATCCATGGTTCTGAAATTGGACAATCATGCAAAATATAGTATGGAATATCATTTACATCTTTAATTTTCTCCTGGGGAACTTTCTTTAGGGCCTTGCTTCTAGCTTTCCTCTTCCCTGCAATGGTTGCAGAGGAATCATCAGAATCAATTCTAAATTGATCACTATCTGAGCTCTGAGGATTGTCATATAGTTCATTATTCCTTTTGATGTAAACTCTTTGTTGTTGGAATTGAACAGCAGAAACAACAGCAGCAGCAGCAGGAACAATAGAAATTGAAGGAGCACTGTCCACGGCCTTGAAAGAATTTATATAAGAAGATATTAAACTGGGATCACAGCTAGAAATAGGCACAATGTCCTTAGTAAGATCTTCACTTTTCTGATCTGGAAGACAGCTGAGGTAAACAGTACCAAACTCTGACAACAGTGACCTGAGGTCAACTGTTATAACTGAAACTGGAGCTGGAACTGGAATCTCTGAAGCAGGTAATCTCTCTACTTCATATGGCATCTCCCCCTGCCTAGATTCAGTAGTTACTGGATCAAGGCACCCAACATAAGGGATTGCCTGATGAGGATATAGGGAAGAAAGACTGTCAGATAACTTCTGAACTAATTTCAGAAGTGGAGCTAGGGAGGTCTCCAGCAGGAGTGATAGCCTTGGAGCTAACATTTCATAGAGCTTATCTGCTTTGGCTGAGAGATCAACTTGCTCAAGTGGTGCTTGAGTAGAGGTAGAGATGAGTGTGGCAGAGATGGATGTAGGAGGAGCTGTAGATGTGGTTGGAAAAAGTGTTAATGTGGATGGTAGAATTGATGGTTGAGATATAGGAATGGTGGAGATGTAAGTTAATGGAATGGAGATAGATGGAGTGAAGGATGGTTGAGCAATGATTTCTTGTAGTAGTTGTTGATATGATTTAGAAGAGGATGGTGGCTCAAGGTGAGGAGTGATAGTCATCCATATAGGAATCATCTAAGAGAGTGAAGGATGGAAGGTGAGATGATGAGTCAATGGTTATGTGTGGATAATGATGTAATGGATGGAAAAGATCTTCAGTGGATATTGATATTGGTGAAGGAATTGAGTTTGGAGATGGAATGGATATGGGGGATGAAATTGAGATGGTTATGGTGGATGTGATAATTGTTGAGGGAACAGTAGGTGGAGAAGGTGGAGATGAGGAGGCAGGCAGTTCTTCTGATGGGGCAGTTGCCTGAGGGGAAGTGACTGGATCAGTCCTGGTGCCTGAAGATGAGATGATTGCAGAGGCTCTGCTTGGCTTTGCAATTTGCCTGTCCCATTTGCCAAAAAGGGCACAGGTTAACCTCTTAGAGACATTGATATGCATCCCACTTGAAACAAGCAGCTCAGGGCATCTGCTATGAAGAAATAGCCCTAGAATCCTTCCAAAATTGACAGAGTTCTTATTCACTTTCTTCTTAATTAGGTCAAAGAAAACTTCTCCCCAATTCAACTGTTCTTATCCACCAAAGCACCCATTAAACAGAATTGATACCTGGATATAGTATCATGGGCAGAATGTTTTGCTAACAGGACCTTTCCAATAACATCTGCTAGAAACATGTATTCCACTGACAGATTTTTCTTAAGCAGCTTGTTAGGGTTTGCTGCTGAATGACCCATCCTATCAAGCATACTTGCAAACTCTTCTCCAGACAACTCAAGAGAATGTTGACCAGTACTTAATTGAAAAACTTCTGTTAATATAGTAGGATTAAGAGATACCTGATTTTCCTGATACAGTTCCAATCACTGTATTTTGATCTTGATTGTGAGCAGTATACACACATTCTTTGATTTCATCTGCAGCCAGTTTTATCCTTGTGGCCATGATGTGTACTAGTTGTTGATCTTTGAATAAATCCAGAATATCCTTAAAAATCTGATCACTGTTCTCAAACGAGTCCATATCGATATCGAATCCAGTGTCAAATTTCATTGCTGCCAAAACTGCAACAGAAACGGCCATTTTTACCTGCAAAAATGAACAAACAAAAGACCAACTGTAGAAAAGTTTGGAGGGAAAGGGAAATTTTGCAGAGAGTATGAAAACGCAAAGGGAGAATGACGGCCGAAAAATGAATTTTATATTAGGGTTTGACGCAGAAAAGGAAAGATCGTTGAACTCCGTTCGATGATTTGGGCTTCTAAAGGAATCTGAAAGGTCTTCAACATCGTCGAACTCCGTTCGACGATATTGTAGAGCGTCGAGCTCCGTTCGACGATCGCTGACCGGAAGAATATAGCTTAGAACTATCTGGAAAGCGCTGAACTCCGGTCGACGATTTCTAAGAATGTCGATCTTCGTTCGACGATCTTTGGAAAAAACGTCGAGCGCAGTTCAGAGACCAGAAACAATCTATAGACACTAGAAAAATCAAATTGTTTGCCTAGTCTTGGTCAATTTTAGAGTTTTAAAATCTTGGATCTTATTTTAAACTTCCTCCATCTAACATTCCTAACTGATTCAGGAAAAATGTATGTTTCTTTTCATCCAATGGTTTGGTGAAAATATCTCCCCTTTGCAAGTCAGTTGGGATATATTGAAGTTCAATTTTATTTTTCTCAACATTGTCCCTTAAAAAGTGATGCCTAATTTCTATATGTTTTGTCCTACTATGGAGGACTTGATTTTGTGCTATAGAAATAGCAATAGTGTTATCACAGAATATTTTTTACTTCTCTAAGTTGTAGCCACAGTCTAGGAGATAATTTTGAATCCACAAGATCTGTGAGCAATAACTACCTGCTGTCATATATTCAGCTTCAACAGTTGAAGTTGACACAGATGTTTATTTCTTGCAAAACCAAGAGACAAGTCTGTCACCAAGAAACTGACAAGTTCCACTAGTGCTTTTCCTGTCTATCCTGCATCCAGCATAATCAGCATCTGAAAATCCAGTTAAGTCAAATGCTGAGTCTTTTGGATACCAGAGACCTACATTTGGATAACTTTTCACATACCTAAGAATCCTTTTACAAAGGTTAAGTGTGACTCTCTAGGGCTCACTTGGAATCTAGAACATATACATGTAGAAAACATTATGTCAGGTCTACTAGCTGTAAGGTACAATAAAGAGCCAATCATTGCTCTATATGTTGTCTGATAAACAGGTTTCCCATATTCATCAGCATCTAATACAACATTAGTAGGCATAGGTGTTTTCATCCATGATGCTTCAGACATACCAAATTTCTTAACCAGTTCTTTTGCATACTTGGTTTGAGAGATGAATATGCCTTCAACATGCTGTTTGACTTGCAATCCTAGAAAGAAGGAAAGCTCACCCATGCTACTCATTTCAAATTTAGAATGCATTAGGTTGGAAAACCTTTTGCACAGATTTGAATCAGTAGAACCAAAGATAATGTCATCTACATAGATTTGTACTATTAAGGTATTGGATTTATGGGTTCTAATAAAAAGAGTTTGGTCTACTCTACCCCTTATAAAATCATTTTTCAGAAGAAAGCATGTTAGGGTCTCATACCATGCTCTAGGAGCCTGATTTAGACCATATAATGATTTATGCAATTTGAAAACATAATCAGGATGAGTTGGAGAAATAAAACCTGGGGGTTGTCTAACATAGACTTCTTCCTTGATGTCTCCATTGAGAAAAGCACTCTTTACATTCATTTGGTATACTTTGAATCCTTTGTGTGCTGCATAAGCTAAGAAGATTCTTATGGCCTCTAACCTTACAACTGGTGCAAAGGTCTGGTCATAGTCTATCCCTTCTTCTTGAGAGTATCCTTGAGCAACTAGCCTTGCCTTGTTCCTTACAATGACTCCTTGATCATCCAATTTATTTCTGAACACCCATTTTGTTCCAACAATGGAGTGATCCTTTGGCCTTGGCACTAGTTCCCAAACTTTGTTCCTTTCAAATTGATGTAATTCCTCTTGCATTGCAATGATCCAGTGTGGATCTTGTTCTACATCTTGAATGGATTGAGGCTCAATTTGAGAAAGAAAACAGGTGTGCATCAGGTTTTGGTTGACCTGATTTCTGGTTTGCACACCAGTTGAGATGTCTCCAATCACTTGGGAAATTGGATGGTCTCTTGATGTTACTAAATCAACAGGGGGTGTTAATTGTTCACCAACCTGTGTTGTTGTTTCCTCTTGTGGTACAACAACTGGCTCTCCAATAAGATTCTCTCCAAGATGTTGAATATCTTCTTCATCTTCACTGCTTTCATCCTTTTTGTATAAAATGTAACCTGTCCAAATTTTCAGCAAGAGAGTGTACTTGCAAAGATTCTATGGTAGAAGCATTCTTCTCCTTAAAAGACATGTTAGATTCATCAAAGGATACATGAACAGATTCTTCAATTTTAAGAGTAGATTTGTTATACACCCTATAAAATTTACTGATCATGGAGTATCCCAAAAACACTCCTTCATCAGCTTTAGCTTGAAATTTTGCTATGTATTTCTTGTCATTATTGTGAATGTAACAAATGCAACCAAAATTTTTAAAATAATCTACTTTAGGTTTCTTCCCTTTGAGTAATTCATAGGGAATCTTGCCCTTCAGCTTATGTATCAAACTTCTATTCAACACATAGTTGGAGGTGTTCACTGCCTCTGCCCAAAAGAATAGAGGAATGTGAGCATCTGACAACAATGTAGTAGCAGATTCAATAAGGGTTCTATTTTTTCTTTCAGCTACCCCATTTTGTTGAGGAGTTCTAGGAGCTAAGAGAGTGTGTCTGATCCCTTCACTCTGACAGAACTCTTGCATAAGAAGAGAATCAAACTCTGTCCCATGATCACTTCTGATCAGGGCAATGTGAGTATTGAACTCACTCTGTATGCATTTGAGAAACTTTGTCAAACACTTAAAGTTATCAGACTTCTTCCTCAGAAAGAACACTCATGTGAATCTAGAGAAGTCATCTACAACTACTAAAGTATAAGATTTCCCTCCTAAGCTTTGTACTGTAATGGGTCCAAAGAGATCCATGTGTAACAGATACAAAATCCTAGGTGAATCACTCTTATTAAGTGACTTGAAGCTATTTTTGGTTTGCTTTCCTAATTGACAAGCCCTGCAAAGTCCTTCCTTCTTGTAGGGACTAGAAGGTAGTCCTATAATAAGGTTATTCTTGGATAGCCTAGCAATGGTTCTAAGGTTTATATGTCCTAATCTTTTATGCCATATTTCATTAGGTGTACAAATGGAATTGAACAAGCATATATCTACCTTAGTTGAAAGAAAATCTACAAGATAAATGTTACCTTTCCTTTTACCTATCAACACAGTTGTGTTGTCCTCTGATTTGATTTTGCATGAGGATTTGTTGAAAGTCACTTGGTAGCCTTCATCACACAGTTGACTGATGCTGATTAAGTTGTGCTTCAGTCCTCCCACATAAGCTACTTTCTTAAATGTGACTGAGCCAATCTGGACTGCACCATATCCTTTTGTTAGTCCAAAGTTTGAATCACCAAATATTACTTTGGGTCCAAGTTTGGCTTTGAAGGATGTGAAATTCTCCTTGTTTCCTGTCATGTGCTTTGAGCACCCACTATCCAGATACCATTGCTGGTTTGATGTTGGATAGGTCTTCACCTGCACATAAAATAATTTAATTATTTTTGACCCAGTTTACCTTGGGCCTAGGTTGATAACCTTTAAATTCTAAAATAAAAGACATCCCTGGTTGACTCTTATAGCCTTCAGGATGATATCTCCTAGGAGGTATTATCCATTCAGTATAAGGGTTAAACCTCTGAGATGTAGGACCTCTGGGATTGAAGTTTGATTTAACTTTGAAAGATTTTTCAAAACTCTGAGCTCTGTTCGACGATCTTTGAGCTGAGTTCGACGATCTTGGGTCAGATCGTCGAGCTCCGTTTGAAGATAGACTATGCCATAGTTCAGGGTTCAGAGATCGTCGACCTGAGTTCGACGATTCAGCCTGAGATCGTTGAGCTCCATTCGGCGATCCTCGAGCTCCGTTCGACGTTTTCTGTTGAACTTTTGTTTTCTTAGGTAAATCAGAATTCTTCCTAGCCACCTCTACAACTCCCTTACCTTTATCTGAGATAAACTTGATTGGGGTTGTTAATACTATAGGTTGGCTGGATGAATCACCCAAGCCCAGTGTACTATTAAATCTTGAGTTCACTATGCTTTTGATGTCCATTAGTTTGATACTTCTCCCATTGAGGGATTCTTCAAACTTCTTGGCCTCTGATAGTTCACTTTTCAGTGATGCTATCTGCTCCCTACAACATTCCAACTCCTCAGAGAGTTTGAGGTTATCTGGTTTTAAGGTGCTTTGTTCAGATTGTTGATTTCTGAGAGAAATAATTTCTTTCTCAGATTTTAATAGATCTAAACAAAGTGCCTTAAATTCACATTTGAAGTCCTCTGAATTAAAATCAAATGAGTCTATTACCTGATCCTCTTCAGATTGAGTTTCTGATTCAGACTCTGACTCTTGTTCTACATCAGTATTGTGTTGAGAGACATTGATAGCCATCATGCAGAACTCCTTTTCTTCAGCATCATCTTCGTCATCACTTGAGCTAGATGAAGTTTCTGATTCTTCTTCTGTTTCACTCCAGGTTTCAGTTACAAATCCCTTCCTGGTATGTTTGTTATTGCCGGAGGAGGGTTTGTCATTGTTGTTTTTCCTGAAGTCTTTGTCTCTTCTCCTTTCTTTCCTGTCCTTCCTGTCCTTATTTTGATTTTCTGGACAATCAGGCACAATGTGGCCTGGTTTCATGCATCCAAAACAAATAATTTCTTTGTTATTAGAATTATCATACCTTTGCTTTTCATGCCCTCTGAATGACTTTTTCCTGAAGTCCTTCCTGGCTATTTTATAAAACCTTTTGGCCAGTAAGCTTAGCAGCTCTTCATTGCCTGTGACCTTGTCTTCAGGCTGATCTTCAATAGCTTTGAATGCTATTGATTTCTCTTTTCTGATTGCTGGTGAAGCAGCCTTCTGCTCTTCTTCTCTGTTCTTGATGAGCAGCTCATAAGACTTGAGCTTGCCCAAAAGAGCCTCAATGGTGATCTCATTTAGGCTTCTGGCATCCTTGATTGGCCAGATCCTTGAGTCTCAAGTGCTGGGGAAGCACATTAGGATTTTGTCATTGAGTTCAGTCAATGAGATCTCCTTGTCCAAGGTTTTCAGTTCATTGACTATAAGACCGAGTCTGTTATACATATCAGCAACTGACTCAGTTTCTCCTTTCTTGAAGTTCTCATATTGAGTTATGAGATGGGATCTTCTATCTTTCCTTTCATCTACAGATCCTGACACTATTTCAGATAGTTTGTCCCATATCTCGTTTGCTGAGTTGCATTCAGCTACTTTTTGAAATATTTCATCAGACATGGTTTGTGCCAAAATGTTCATTGCTTTGGCATCTGCAACTTTCTATTTTTTGATTTCTGCATCTGTTCCTGAAGGAGGTGGAACAGCACTTGTACTTGTATTTGCTGGGGGTCTTGGACACACTGTCAAAATAGAATTAAAGATATCTTCATCAATAGAATTTATGTACAATCTTATCCTTGCCTTCCAAAGTGCAAACTTAGATAGATTGCATAATGGAGGTCTGGTGCTAGCATAATCTTTGTTCTGTGTCATGGTTTTATATAAAGATAAATATAATACAAATAATAAAAATAAAAACCCCCTATAAAAGATTGATCTTATCAGAGATCTTTTGGTTCAGGTGTTAGCCTGTAGGAACAACTAATCAGATGAAGATTTAGTTGAATAACAACCAACTAAGGTATGGTATTTTAACCAACCTGGTGTTTTTAACCAACCTGGTGTTTTTAACCAACCTCGCTCTGATACCAATTGAAAGTGGGGATAAGATCTACCTTAACTCTAGAGGGGGGGTGAATAGAGTATATTAAAATAATTTTCAAGTTAAAAATTATTTTGAAGTGGAAGACTTAATTTAAATATATGTGTAAGGTGCTTGCAGTAAATAAAAATTATGAAAGCAAGAAATAAAAACACAGCACACAACAAACAAAATATAGCAACCAGAAGACACAAGGAGCTATAGTGGTTCCCCAATCAATCTGGGTACATCCACTCTTCTACCACCCTAGGTAGGAATCCACTGCAGGATGAGTTGATCAGGTGTCCTGGGCACCAATGAGCTTTTGATAAGGTGCTCAAAAACCAAACTAGATTTTTTGATCAGGTGTCTTGCCACCATTGAGTTTTGACAAGGTCTCAGAAACCAGCACAAAACTTTTGAAGGGAGTTTTGAGAAACCCTTTTACAGCAGAAAAAGAAAGAGGTAAGATGTTCTTCTCTGTCAACAATCAACGAGAAGACTAGTGGATGATGTTGTCAAACCTCCCCCTGAGATCTAGAAGTTGTTCAGGAAAAGAAGCTTTGCACTAGGGTGATAGGCCTTCAGTAGATGAGATCTCCAGCATAGAATGATTCCAGCAGTTGCTGAAATGTGTAGTGTCTGGAGTCTTGATGGATGAAGCCTCTGAACACTTGAGTCAAAAGAGATCTAGAAAATCTTCTTTTCTGTATGTTGATCTCCTTCAGTGGTGTGTATTCTGAATGAATTCTGTCTGTGTGTCTGTTTGTGACTGTTCTCTTTCTGTGTGTGTAACTGTTAGGAGTAGCAGAATAAAATCCTCTTTTATTCCTTAGATCTGAAAAGAATGAATTGATTCTCTGTCTCCAAGATAGCCGTTAGCCAATCATTAATGCCTTCCTTAAATGAATTTTATCTCTGGAGGAAAGTCCTAGAAAACATTCCTTTAAATCTCCCTTGAAACTTGCTCCAGATTAATTGAAACGGCTACAAGATCCTTGAAATAAATGCTGGGAATAAATAAGATAGAATTCCATAACTGTCTGAATTTGAATCTTGAGAATCGTCGATCTCTCCAAAAAATCGTCGACCTGAGCTCAACTACCGTCGACGTGAGCTCAGAGACTGGGAAAACAGCTAGAGACAGAAACGTCGATCTGAGATCGAAGATCGTCAAAAGGCGTTCGACGACTCGTTGAACTGAGCTCAGAGATAGTCGAACTGAGTTCGAAGATTCGTCGACCTGAGCTCGACAAAAATGACTTAGTCTCCTGAATTTGAATATCTGATCTGAGGGTCTTGGGGGCAGCTTTCAGGCCTAAATTCTAACCCTTAGACTCAATCTAATGGACCTTAAAAACTATACAAGGAGGTCAAAACAATTTTCCTAAGGACATAGTGATCCTTTCCAAATCAGTAATAGGGTGTTCCAACACTACAGATCATTTCTTTGAGTTCCAGTCAACAACAAACCAACCTTTCTCTTTGTAGGATCCTCTAGATCTAAGTGTAAGATTGAATATCTAAATGCTGAGTATAGGATCTGGTTGCATATCTGAGTGTAGGATTCAAGATTGAATCTGAGGTAGGATCCTTCTGTGGATCTGAGGTAGGGCCTTTGTGCCTGAGCTGTAGGAGAGTGGAGTCTCTCTGAGTTGTAGGGCTATCCTCCTAGCCTGTGTGGTGGGGCCTTTTGGCTGAGGTGATCCTTTATCACTGAGCTGTAGGGCTTAGTGCCTCAGTGTAGGTCTTAGAGGAGACTGAGGGAGCCTGCAGGATCTATGGTGTATGGTCTGAGGAGTCGAGTTTTGGAAAATTTCCAAGTCTAACACACTGTTAGAAAGGTGGGAGGGACAGTGGATGTACCCATAATCTGGGGAACCACTATTAACCTAGTGTGTGTTGTTTTCCCTTAAAAGCATGCTAACAAAGCTAACTGAACACACCTAAGTAAGAAGAAAAATCTAAAAAGACTTAAAAAACCTATTCACCGCCGTCTAGGTGTTTAGCTATCCTTGAAACTAAAAACTTTCAGGATCCATATAGCCGACCCTACTATATAGGATAAAGGCTTGAGTGTTGTTTTTTATCCATGTAGTGCATCATATAACCTGTGTTCAATATTAGATAATTTTGATTTTGCGTGAAACTTCATATTATGTCATGAGCATAGCCTTATTTAACCATTTAACCCTGGTACGTATGATCTTCAATTTTGTGTTTTGTCAGTGTTTGAAACGCTACACTATATACTTAATAGTTAAAAACATTGACATTTAGAGGTAACATTTTGTTATTTGCTACAGGAAAGAGTAAAAGAGGGGAACTTAGTGTATTTCCATAGAAACTTGGCGTCCTTTCTCATTGTCTTCACATGATGCCGTGATAAAAAGTAGCTCCTGGAGTTGATAATTTTCCCAGTGTTGAAATTTTCGGATCTTGGAATGAGCCGGGGTTATCTTAACTAAAGTCACAACTAGAAACACATGCAACAATCAAGAGTCTTTATTTATAACAGCAATCTCCTTTACAAGGCGAGACATACATGGCGAGACATGATTCGCCAAAACCACAACAGGGAAAGTAGAGACAAGACAAGCCGTGCGTACTGCACAAGTAGCTGCCGGATTTACTGCTGCACTAAGGAGTCTGCACAGTTCGCCAGGTCTCCAGACCGCAAACCAAGCTGCACAGACTGCCCCTTATTCCAATGCTGAGCTCTAGCCGCCGATCTGCAAGCCGCCTAACCGTGAAGTCGCCTAGCTGCCAAACCGCACAAAATGCAGATGCCGAACTGAACAGGCCGCCTGAAGCATATACCTTATTGATCCCGGAAACAAGTTGCCAAAGAGAAAACCATCTGGTCGTTGTCTGTGACCTGCTATTTACCGCCTATTGCTTATCCGCAGAGTCTGCACTGTCCCTGACCGCAGACAAAGCCAAGTCCTGGCTTTCCAGCGCTATCCGCACAACCTGCATAGCACAAACCGGTCAACTCCATCAACCCGCGCGGATACTGAAATCCAGTCCACAGCAACTGTTGGCTGGCTCACTTACTGTTCATTCGTTACTTGATCCTGATGTGACAGGGGTCCTATTTATAGGCACGATGAGGAGTGTGTCACCGCCCTAGCCGATAGGATCACCACCTCATCCCGCAGTAAGAAAAAATGTATTTGCAAACCGCGGATACACTCCTAGTCTGTCGCGACCTCTGCGAGATAGCCAGACCGTCTATGCTTCACCAAGGCCGGACAACAAGCTAGTCCACCTTGCTTCACTAAGGCCGGACAATAGGCTAGTCTGCCTTGTCGCCAAAGGCCAAGCCAGTCCGCCGACATAGCCGGACTCTACAACAACGCCTTGTACTCCTATCCGCGGACACAGCTCCAGTCCGCAAACACTGCAGACTCAGCTCCAGTCCGCATATCCTGAGTCCATAGCCACGCCACCAAGACAGCTGTCAGACTCAGCGGACACAACTCCAGCCTGCACGCCTTGCGGACGCGACTCCATCCCGCATTCCCCCAGCTCGCAACCAAGGCACACCGCACCGCTGCCGAGCTCGGCAGACTGAGTAGCAGTCCCCGCGTACCTGCGCAATCTCCCCGGACTGAGCGAAACCTAGACTTGGTTCAGAACCAATCAAGTCCACACCACTGGCCACAAGGGCCAGTCCGCCATTACTGGCGGACACTGGATCCAGTCCGCCTGCTCCAGCAAACTCCAGCACCTGCCCGCACTGACTGGCGACCTCCGCGGCTTCCGCTTGCCGCTCCACCAGAGCTAGACCAAGGCATCTGCCAAGCCGGTCTGTCGAGCTCCAGTTCAGTCCGCTCCCTGCTGGACTCCGCGGATATAGTCGTTATCGGCCCGGTTACCTGGGATCCATCTGCCTGCTGAGCATGGGTCGGCCTGGCAGGCTGCCGCTTCTGTTCGCTTAGTCCGCGCGAATAGACCGCCCAGACCGCCAATGAACAAGCGGTCTATAACAGTTCTGCCGACCTGGCTATCCGCCAATCCTGTCTGCGTAGTCCGCGCGGATAGGACTCCCAAGTCCAATCGTCCACTTTCACTTCACCATTTTCAACACCCAGTAATGTTGATAAGCTATATATTGCAACAATTCAATTTTTAATTTTAATAAATGATCATTTCAATGCAGTTAATTTTTTAAGTTTACTTTTTTACTTGCTGAAACATGGAGTATGAGGATCTGAATGGGCTCCAGGATTGCACAGAAATCCCGAAACATATGTCGTTAAAGACCAGGTATATGTTTTTTGTGCGTGCATATTTTCTAGTTCTTCATATTATTTACATTCTATAGATCATTTTTAATGTTCCAACTTTATGTTTTGTTTCTATGTAATAGCACTGATCTGGTATTTTTCCTTAAGTTTTGTATATCTTCAGTTAAAAAATAATGGACACGTGGAAGAAATTTCTTAACCTTCTTAAAAAAGACGAAGGTATTATTTTTTTGATTTATGTATTTTTCATTAATGCATGTAGCTTAGTTCAGTGTCTTTTTTCTCTATCTCTAATTTCCTTTCAATGTCTTAGCTACTGATCATACCGTAGGTTATGCTTGGCTTTGTTTTTTATATAAATTTACTGTAGAAGCTCTTCAATTCTGATCAGGAGGTCTAACATTTCTCTTTTTCATTCAAATCCTTACAAAGTGAGCTTCCACCGATCTGTGCGTTTGTGTAACATTTTGAATGGCACATCTTTTTACAAAAAATATTCGTGTTCATCCATTGCATTAAGACAGATTAGGTGCCGAGTGCCTTTTATTTATTGAGAGAAATATGGGAGAGCAGTTCATATGTATTCCTTTTATTCAAGTCTTCAAAATGTAAAAAACAAAGAGTGAATTTTTTTTATTCTTTGCCATGATGCTACTAAATCGTCAG
Organism: Platanthera guangdongensis; assembly: GCA_039583875.1. Classification (NCBI taxonomy): domain Eukaryota; kingdom Viridiplantae; phylum Streptophyta; class Magnoliopsida; order Asparagales; family Orchidaceae; genus Platanthera; species Platanthera guangdongensis. Next base: position 64,317,098 of record CM077155.1, read on the forward strand.
AAATGGCACATTGTTTGGTAATTTTCTAATGAAAATATAATTATTTATTTTTTTATTTCTCTTTATTGTGTTGTTAGGAAACTCGTTAACATCGTCAACGTTATTTGGATCTAATGTTGAACCATGAGGTAAGAGAAATATTCAAGACAAGAGTAATGATCTGTTGAAAATTATGAAGTGAAAGTAGGTGATGGAGCAGACCGAGCGGTCTGGGCGGTCTGAGTCCGCGGACTGGGCAGACTGATTGTTGCGGCCTGGGTAGTCTGCTGCCAGAGTTGTCTTAGCGGCTTGGGCGTCTAGTGGAGAGGCTTGGGCGGACTGTCCTTGCGGTCTATAGGAGCAGCTTGGCGGTCTGGTGGTGACGGCCTGTGTTGTGTTCTAGAGGTAGTCGTGTGGTTGTTTGGAGTTTGCCATGCTGGGCGCACTTGGATTGGAGTCCGCCTGCTTCTGTGACCTAGCTTGTCGCCAGTTTTTTTGGGGGTTGCTTATCCGCAGACTGCGCGGACTGATTGCGAGTCCGGCAGTCGGCCGCTAGCATGGCTGCTGTGCGAGTTGGAGCTTGCGAGTTTTGCCTTGCTCTTGTAGAGCGTTGGCGATCTGGCTTGGGAGCTGGCGGACTGGGGCCTTGTCCGCCGAGCTCGCGTCGTGCTCTTGGTGGTTGCTGGACTTGGTCACACTCTGTGACAAGTCCAGGGTGTCTGCAGTGTCCGTTGTTGACCGGGCGGTCTGCCTGTTGGTCGTGGACTCATGTGGAGGGCTGAGGTGTTGTTCTCGAGCTTTGCGGACTGTCGCCATGTCCACATATGGCGTTCGGACTGATGCAGTATGGGCTGTGGCTGTGTCCATGTGTTGTTGTGTGGCGGACTGGTGTTGTGCTTGCGGGTTGTTGCCTTGTCCGCATAGTGTGTGCGGAGTGGCGCGGAGTCCGCCTGGTGGTGGACACCTTGTCTTGGCACCTGGCGAGTTGGTTGAAGTCCGGCTAAGTCTTTTCGGACTCGGTGGACTGGGCTTTGCTAGCTGCGAGCTAGGGTGGTGACTCTATTCATTAGGGCGATGACCACACTCCTCACCACACCGATAAATAGACCCCCCCGGCACGTCTACAGTAACTGAGGGAACAGTAAGTTGAGACTTGGTTAAGTGTTGCGGCCTCGGTTTTCTTGTCTGTGCGATTTGATCAGAGTTAACTGGTTGCTGTTTGTAGGTTGCGCGGCTAGCACTGTGAAGCCAGAAGTTTGGCTTTGACTTCTGTCAGGTTCAGTGAAGTTTGCGGTTACAATCCGCGTTCTCAGCGGGACGCTTCTATGGCCTGTTATTTTTCTCTGCTTCAGCCTTTCCAAGTTCAATAACCTGTCCGTCGGCCTCGACGGTTAGGCGGTTTGTTCTTCAGTTCGGCAGTAGCATGCAGCAGTCAGCGAATAACGGTGTGTCTGCGCGACCTCGCGGTCTCAGCGGACTTCGTGTTCTATTCATCTTCAAGCAGCGGTTCGGGCGCTCTCGGCGACTTCGGCGGCCTGGGCGGTCTTGGTGGTCTCTGATTCTATCTGCTCTGATTGTTTTTTGTAATCTTCTCTGTTTTCCTTGTGTACTAGCGAAATCATGTCTCGCCATGTATACCTCGCCCTGTAAAGAAGATAGTGAATATATGATATGTTTGCTCCTTTGTTTTCTTCTGGTTGTTTGAGCTTGCTTTCCTAGTTTCCGATTGATCAAGGTGTGATCTTGATAGCTCTGAGAATATTAATTTGGCGTCAGACTATCTCGTTGATCATCTTCAGAAAATTTAACATGGTATAAGAACCAGGTTCAGTTGCGTGAGCAGTGATCAACTTGTGTTGTGCTCTGTGCTTCTGGAAGCTTAGACCAAGGTGGTTGCAATGGAAGGGAGTTACGCAAGAGGTCTGGGTATTGAACTCTTAACACCGACTAACTTTAAGAAGTGGAAGTCATGCATGAAGAGTTATCGTCTGGGCGAGGATCTATGGGAGGTCGTCGGTGGTGACGACAGGCAAGAAGTTACAGCTGCGTTTGGGACTACTGAGCAAGTGAGGGTCTGGAGGAAAACTAATGCAAAGGCAGAGTTTATCCTCAAGAGGGCTTTTTCACCAGAGCTGTTTGATCATATCATTGGATTTGAGTCAGCTGCTGATATTTGGACAACTATTGATGAGTTGTTCAACAGGAAGAATGTGGCGAGACTACAGTTCCTGGAGAATGAGTTGGCTAGGACAAATTAAGGAGACCTGACCATCTCTAAGTTCTTTATGAAGATGAAGAGTCTGTGTGCTGAGTTATCAATGGTTGATCCTGATGAGCCGATCTCTGAGGCTAAGATAAAAAGACACATAATCCGCGGCTTGCGGAAGGAGTATGTGGCCTTTGTAACCTCTGTTCAAAGCTGGGCAACTTAGCCATCTCTATTGGAACTTGAGAACCTGCTTGCTTTGCAGGAAAGTTTGGCAGACAGATGGCTGGAGTGTATATTTCTAAAGAAGGTAGTGAAGCTCCCTTTACAAGCAAGAAGAATAAGAGATGGGAAGGGAATAAGAAGAAGACCGTTGTTGAAAATGAGCATTCAACCTCTTATCAGTCAGAGAGGAGCGCTGCTCCTAAGAAGGATTGGAAGAAGAATTTGAAGTGCTACAGGTGTCATCAGTCGGGTCACTTCAAGCATGACTACAAGGTCAAGCTGCAGCCTGGGCATGCTGCAGGCAAGGAGGAAGCTCGCTCTAATACTGAGGAAGCTGGCTGGGGTAGAGCTTTCATGACGGGCACTTGTGCTCGTGCCTTGTCCACCATCGACTTTGAAGATGACTGGATCATGGACTCCGGGTGTGGTCATCACCTCACCGGAGACAAGTCAAAGTTCTCCTCGATGCAAACTTACTCAGGTAATAAAGCTATTATTACTGCTGATAATATTGTTTATGCAGTAGAGGAGGGGGTTGTGTCCTTAGGTAGTGATAAGGGTCCACTCACATTAAAGAGTGTGTATCATGTACCGGGCATGAAGAAGAACCTCTTATCTGTGACCAATGCGGTAGACGTAGGTTATCATGTTCTATTTGGGCCAACAGAAGTGAAGTTTCTTCGCAATGTATCAGCGGTGAAGGCTGATGTTGCTCACGTTGGGAGGAGAGTAAAGAACTTGTTTGTTCTTGCAACAAACTCTTATGTTGATCGGATGAGGGAAAATGATAGCGCTGTTATTTGGCATGAGAGGATGGGGCATGTAGGGATGGATAAGCTGAAAGCTATGGCAAACAGGAGCCTTATGAAAGGCTTGCCTAAGCTTTCATCCTTTGGCGACGGCCACATTTGCGAAGGGTGTCAGTACGGTAAGCATCATCGCCTTCCGTTTGATAAGTCACAAACGAGGAGCAAGAGACCATTAGAGTGTATCCATGGTGACTTGATGGGGCCAACTGCTACTGCTAGTCTTCGAGGCAGCAGATACATGCTTGATTTGATTGATGATTACTCAAGATATACTTGAGTATATTTCTTGAAGGAGAAGTCAGAAGCTTTTCATTTGTTTGTGGAGTTCAAGGAGATGGTGGTGGGCCGGCTTGGTCTGCGGAGCAAGAAGTTTAGATCAGACAACGATGGTGAGTTTGTCTCCTCCGAATTTTCTAACTTCTGCAGGAAGCACGGGATCTAGAGAGAGCTTACTTGTGCTCATACTCCACAACAAAATGAAGTAGCGGAATTGAAGATCCGTCATCTTATGGAAACGTGAAAGTGCTGGATTCATGCAAAAGACATTCCTAGGTCTTTTTGGGCAGAATGAATGTCTTGCGCTTCTTATGTCATCAATTGGATGCCTCTTAGTCCGATCAACATGAAGTCTCCCTTCGAGATGTTGCTGAAGGAGAAGCCAAGCGTGCAACACCTTCTGGTGTTTGGATCAACTTGCTATGTGCATGTCCCGGATGCTTCAAGGACAAAGCTTGATGCAAAGGCAATGGACACGCAGAAAAATGAACAGTCAAATGTGACATGTAGTCAGATCTACGGGGTGCGGTGAAAAGACCAAATACTAATGCGCTCAACCTAGTAATACCTATACACTGAGACAACGCCAATTAGGAACTAATAAAGTGGGCATCACACAAAAACTCAGACTAGGACTGCCGGTTCCACATCCTAAAATGTCATCTAAGATAGGCAAATAGTCAGGAGGAAGGGTCGGCAAAATAAAACCCGGGATAAAATACAAATCAGTATAAATTTCATCCAACGGTGATAATATCATGGAACTCTCATCCGGGTCTATATTAATAACGTCATCCAAAAGTATAACTTCCTCACTAGAAAATTTTTCCGCACTAGATATATCATCCAAATCAAAATCAGTAAAGGTCTAAGAAATAGACAAAATTGAACCCCCCGAAATTTCTAATCCACAAGTAGCTTCAGGCAATGGTGATAACATCAAAGAGATATCCTTTGTGTTCTCAGCACTAAAATCATCCAAAACTAACCTCCCTCTGATACCAAATTGATGCAAGCTCATCGTTTTAATGGATTAAACTACACGTTCTTAGGTCCGGTAACTAAAGTTAATACGCTGCGAGCAATATTTCTCCAAATTAATACTAACAATGATTTCCAAACTTTATAGCAATGCACAACACAAAGGGTCGCTACCCCTTATAGAGATTGAACAAGGGCAATAGGTCAATGTTCACTCAAGCGAATAGGACCCTCACGATCCGGACAATTAACTATTCAAATTAAATTTATCCGCAAACAAATCACAAACCAATAAGAGAGGATCTGAACTAAAAATGCGATTTAAAATAAAGTCTAAATCAATCCCAAAAATTAATTAATATGAAGGTATTCCAAATCACTTGAACTTAAGGGGAAATCAAGGGTGATGAACCCAATTTCTTCAAGTGTTCACGAGATCTATCCTCTCCAAAATTATACGAGAATATTCGGAAGAAAACACGCTTAAAATTCAGATTTAATTAAGCACAAATTTCAATATAAATCAGGACAATTAACTAGCCTTCTATTCCACCAAATCTCACAATATTTTAGAATAAAGTCACAATGAAAGTATAGAAAATCGTTACACAATCCCAAGAAGTTCGTCCACAATATTGAGTGGAGGAAAAGCTCACGACGGTGGTTGATTTTCTATTTCTATTCAAACCCACGGATCCGCTCCGGACAATGAAGACGCGTGTCATTTTTCTTTTGCCAAACCCTAGAAGAGGGACAAACTTGAGAGCAATATATATATGGAAAGGGCAAAGAGAAAAGGTGGTGGGAATAATATTCCAAGGGGGTGGAGGAATGGCGGCTAGGGGAAAGATTGGGTGGCCGGTGGTGTGGAGGGGTGGTGACCTGGTTTAGTTTTTGGAGAGGGTCGGGGCTCGGGTTGGTGGTGGAGGTGGTGGCTCGGGTTTGGTGGTGGAGGTGGGAACCGGAGAATAACCTACAAAGATCTAGTGCACATGCACTGAGCTGAAGATTCTGACCCAAATAAATTTAAGAAAGATAGATTTATTCCCGCTTAATAACTAAGATAATAAAATATATTTTTTTTGAAGTGTTCTCCACCATCACCTTTTCCGTTTTTTCCAAAAAAATATACAAATTTTTATCAGAGGGAGGTTCATGTCAATTTTCTAATTGGCACCCTCCCTTATTTATTAGTACGCTGACACGCACTTCTCATGCACTTTTATTTGTCAAAAAAAAATACAAAAAAAATTTCTTCTGGTCTGCCAATAGCGGCCTAAAATTTTTATTTTTCTGCAAAAAAAATAAAATAAAATTGTTACTAATCTCCATATTATTTTCATCCAGAAAATCAAAAAAACATATTTTATTATCTAGTTATTAAGCGGGAATAAATCTATTTTTCCTAAATTTAACTTATTGCATGTGCACTAGATGCAGGTAGGTTATTCTCTATTTCCCAACACCACCACCAAACCCGAGCCACGACCTCCACCACCAACCCGAGCCACGACCTCCACCACCAACCCGAGCCCCAACCCTCTCCAAAAACTAAACCTGTCCAGCCCCCGCAACACAACCAGCCACCCAATCTTTCCCATAGCCTCCATTCCTCCACCACCCTTGGAATATTATTCCCACCACCTTTTCTCTTCGGTTGCCCATGTTATGTTATAAACACTAAAGATCACTGGGGTAAATTTGATGAAAAATCTTATCTAGACATCTTATTAGGATACTCGAGCAAGAGTCGTGCCCATAGGGTCTTCAATGAAAGAACCTTAGTTGTTGAAGAATCCGCTCATGTACATTTTGACAAAAATATCCCAACCGAAGTACCTAAACCAAATGAAGAGGAAATTGAAGATGGTGCTCAGTTGGAAGTTAGGAATGAGGAGAGGGTAGTGTCAGATGACGTTCCAATTCATGTAGATAAATATAAGCCTCTGATTACTCTAAATTTCTTAAAAGAGCATCCTCGAGAACTAGTGATAGGTGAACCCTCTCATGGAGTAAGAACTCGGTCTGCACTACATGAATCATTTTCAAACTTATTCTTCCCATCTGAAATTGAACCCAAGAACGTCTCGGAAGCCTTAAAGGATGAATCATGGTTCTTGGCTATGAATGAGGAGTTAAATTAATTCGAGAGGAGTAAAGTTTTGGTTTTAGTGGAGCGTTCAGATAGTCATCATGTTATAGGTTTGAAATGAGTTTATAAAAATAAACTTGATGGTGAATGTCAGATAACTAGAAATAAAGCTAGGTTGGTGTCACAAGGGTACTCTCAGATAGAGGGTGTAGATTTTGTGGAATCATTTTCCCCGGTTGCTCGTCTTGAGTCCATCCATATGTTTTTGGAGTTTGCAAGTTGTAAGCAAATTAGATTATATAAAATGGACGTTAAGAGTGCATTCTTAAACCGATATATTAAGGAAGATGTATATGTCGAGCAACCACCTTGATTCATGAATGCCGCCTACCCAAACTACGTATACAAGTGGGTGAAGGCCTTGTACGGACTGAAGCAGAAACCCCATGCTTGGTATGATAGGCTCACCACATTTCCCTTAGATCATGGCTTTAGGATGGGTAGTGCAGACACCACTTTATTTGTAAAGAACGAGAATTTAGATATAATTATTCTACAAATCTATGTGGATGATATCATTTTTGGGGTCACAAATGACAAATTATGTTAGGTGATTGTCACCTTAATGCAATCTGAATTTGTAATGAGCCTAGTAGGAGACCTCACTTATTTCTTAGGATTTAAGATTTTTCAATGCAAAAAAGGTATTTTTATAAGTTAATCAAAATATATCAAGGATATGCTTGTGCGTTTTGGGTTTGAGAATTTGAAACTGGTCAAAATCCTTATGAGTGCGTCTCTCAAATTAGGAAAAGATGAAAGCAGCATTTTGGTTGATCAAACAATGTTTAGAGGTATGATAGGATCATTTATATATCTGAGTGCATCTAGGCCCGACATCACATTCATGGTGTGTCTTTGTGTTCGGTATCAAGGCAATCCTAAAGAGTCTCACTTTAAAGCTGTTAAACACATCTTTTGGTACCTTATAGGCACCCAACACCTTGGACTTTGGTACCCCCACACCACCAATTGCACACTTTATGGGTACTCTGACTCTGATTATGCGGGATGTTCACTTGATCGCAAGAGCACAAGCGGTACATGACATTTCCTAGGCCCTGCACTAGTTTCCTGGTCGAGTCGAAAATAGAACTCGATTGCACTATCTACTGCTGAAGCTGAGTATATCGCCTTAGGAAGTTATTGCACACAAGCACTTTGGATGTCACAAACGTTGGAGGACATTGGCACAGTCTTTAGGAACGTTCTTCTTAGGTGTGATAACAAGAGTGCTATAGACTTGACAAACAACCCAGTGAACCATTCTACATCCAAACATATTGATGTGCGTCACCATTTCATTCGGGATCATATTAAGAAAGAAAACGTGCGGGTAAGCTTCATTGGAACCAACGACCAACTAGCTGATATTTTCACAAAACCTCTCCCAGATGCGCGTTTATCGTTATTACGACTCGAGCTTGGTGTTTTGGACCTTTCATCATAGTGCTTCTTTTTTATTTTTTTGTTGTATGATGCTGGTATTTCCGTTTTCAAAAAAACACAAAAAATTATATAAACCTAAAAATAAAAAATAAAATCCAAAAATATGCATTTGTTTTTTGTGTGCTTTGTTTGCATTGTTTAATTGTTTAAACAATATATATATATATATATATATATATATATATATATATATATATATATATATATATATATATATATATATATAAACAAAAAAAATTTAACTCGATCATTTTTGGGGCACACGTGACATTGTCTTAGACAATAACGTGTTCGTACAATGTTTGAGTTCAGATTTTAATCTATATGAACATTGTCCCTCTGTCATAGTGTGTCGTATCTATAGTTTCTTAGCTATTGAGTGCGACAAGACGAGTTAGTTCTTGTTGACTATGCATCTAAGTATGTGTGGGAATTTAGATAGGGGAATGACTTCATACGTTCCACACATACCTAGATGGAGCACTCAAGAAGGGAAATGCTAGGTTTATATGATATAACTCGTGACACTGTATCTAACATGCTAGGAATACGTTGAATAATCAATGTCACGATACATATGTGATTATACTAGGTGTAAAACTTTGGGCCAAGCCTCTAGTTCTATAGTCTTATGTGTACAATTTAAAGTGTATCTATCTAGGTGTATAGATTTCGATTGATTCAGGGCTCCGTGACTTTAAAAAAATTTATTATCAAAGTGATAGCTCTACACAAACAAAATAAAAAAAACGATGCAAGCTATCACATATCTTGTCAAGGACCCCCCAAGCACTACTCACTCCTCCTGATAAGTCTTTATGAGCATTATGAGGATGAGCACCTTGGTTAAAGAGTCATTTTGATCTTGTGCATCAACCCGCTCTTAAGCTTAGTGGTCCTAGTTTTTGCCTAAGTATGACATAGACTGACATGTGTGGTGATTATTCACCCTATTTCTCTTGTGTTAGCTTCTTAAACGATCGAGATAACCATGTAAAATATGCTATGTTTTTTTTCTTTTTTGGTGTTATTTATCTTTCGATGCTACACGTCCACATGTTATTGCCTTATTTAACGCTTACATGCATAAGAATTGGACTGACACTACACAACATGTTTTAGCACAATACATACTAGCACACAATGTCCACTACTGACATTTACAATGTTCTCAATTTGATTAGATTTATAACTCTAATAGCATTGTATTCCTACTCGTTGTGTGCTTAGTCCAGTCTATGTTGTCCAATTCACATTAACTCTAATAAATGTTTTATCTATGTCTGTGTATTCTGCTCCGTTTTATGACCCATGTGCTTCATATTAACTGATTTGCGTTTCGTTTTGGGTCACCCCTGTGTTTACCACGTCTACTTTTTACCTTATGTGTGCATTGTCTACTACCTTTATAAAGCGTATCACGTCTACTATTTGTATCCCCCATGACTGGTTGTCCTTCCCCCGCCACTGTTTGATATTATTAAAGGCGGAGAATAGATTGTTCATGAGTATGAGTCACAGGTTAGGAAAGGTCACATGTAGGGGGAGCATGTTAACAATGTGTGCACATAGATAGGAGGAGCATGTTGAACATATAAATAGGGAGAGCATGCATGTAGGGGAGCTATATAGAGAACCTGAAACCTGAACTTTCAAGATTATCTGTTAAGTATATTCACTGTATCATTCATCTCATTGTTATTTCTCATGAACGAGATTTGATATTATAAAAAAGGGGAATTTGTTGGAAATGTTGTTTCACATTCCCTGTGTTTGAGAATATCAACTCTCAGGTTGTATTTGATCACGTCTTGTGTTGATAGAGTATGCAGGTTGACAGGTGCAAGCATAGAAAAAGAAGACTCCTATGGATACTATGACCGAGCGATAAAAGTTACCACGGGGGCGGTACCGTTGAATTAATTCGACAGGGCGCTCGGGATGCTATCGCTTCGCGCTTGTCCTACCGTCCGCGCTAGCCAACTCAATGCTCCAAGTCATTAAGTGTGTTGAGTCAACACTGCCGCCAGGAGATTGCTCTGGTACCGCGCTGCGGTAACCCACTCAACGCTCCAAGAAGTTGAGTGCGTTGAGACAACACTAATGCCAGGCGATAGCTCTGGTACCGTGACGCGGTAATCCACTCAACGCGCCCAGGCGCCGATTGTGTTGAGACAGCACTACCACCGGGCGCTAGCTTGGTACCACGCTACGATAACTCACTCAATGCTGTGAGGCATTGAGCGTGTTGAGTCTGGCCTACTGCTGGGCACTATCTGCTTATCGCTTTGTGCTAGCTTTGGAGAGAGGAAAATATTTGTTTTGAATATTTTTCCAAATTTGGAGGACAGCTGGCACATCAAGCGCGCAAACCTACCGCCGGGCGCTAGTCTTACCGTTGGTGGTATCCTATTTTCACTAAGACATATATAAGGCTGCCTCAGTTTCTATGGTGTGTATCTAAGACGAAAAAGGATAAGTTCGTGCATTCCTGGGTACGGCCTCCTCTTCGCGTTCCGTTCCAATCATCTTCGTCAAAGGAAAAGGACTTCGTATCCCTCCCGTTCGTGAAAGAAGAACTCTAGCGATCTAAGATCTACATCGACTACGAAGAGCTGACCGGTTGCTAGCATACGAAGATCTCAAGCACCGGCCGTGGATCGCTCGACGGAGAAATCGTCAAGAGGGAGAACTTCATCTTTTAGATTCTTTATATCCTTATTCTTGTAATCTTTTCTTTTTCTGAATCTTGTGGTGAGGAAAATCGATCGGTACGTTGAAATCCGAGGAGGATTCCATGGAAAATCATCCTGGTGATAGGGATGTCTAGATCAGAGGATCTAGCGGGGCTCTAAGACCCTTCCTTGCGTGGAGGTGAAGAGTCAGCTTGAGGACCTTTCTTGGAGGGAAAGTGATAAAGCCAACCGGTCCGTGGAGTGGGTCGGTATAGAAAACACAAGAGTTTTATTTCTCACTTCCTTCAATCTTCGGCGTCACGGGGATCACATTTTTTGTACTTGTTCAATAACTATTATTATTTTTAAATCTTGCAATGAAATTTGTTTTTTGAAATATTACCTACATGAGTATGTTGTAAGTACTGTTTTGATTTCTTGCCTGTGGTGCTCAAGAGAATTCGTGCAGGAAATGAGTTCGCAGACTTACCGCTACGCGTTAGCTACATAATGCCCTGCGATAGCTTCTGGAACTCGATTTCTGAGCCAAAATATTTTAAATTTCTATTAACGCAAAAAACATTATTCACCCCCCTCCCCCTCTAAGGTTGGCCACTCGATCCAACAAAAGGGGGAAGGAGAGAAAATCCATAGGAGGATTTTCCGATGGAGAGAATGAGAAATAAAGGGGGTTATGGGGGCCTTATTCATAGGCTTCATGGGTGGTTATGGAGGTTACGCGGTTATTCGCAGCTCATAACCACCATGATCGCTATTAATAGGCCGGAATATTATAATTATTTTTATAACATTTTGCGGGGTTATGACTTAATATGTGTGTTAATCTTATTATACGCAAACTGCTCTATTTGTAGCCTCCCATTTCTCCCACTGCGGGAGATCATGCGAGTGGTTATGTGGGTGGTTACCCACATAACTGACGGTGGCGATCGCATGAGCGTGATCAAACAGTGGAGAAATAACAGCATCTAAGAATACAACCAGCAGGGCCGGACAGCGATGGAAACGAATCGGCGATGGAGGTTTTCCAAATGGAGGGACATGGCGGTCCATCGGAGGAAGGCTGGCCGGCCGAGGGGGAGACCAGTGATGGTGAACGCCTTGCTTGTAAGACCCCCACTTTGTTTTGCTACGCTATCAGGTATTACGCACAGAACCGCCGCTTTGTGGTGACACCGACACACGGGAAGTTCACCACTACAAAATGGTGATTCTGTCGACAATGAAGATCATCATTATAATGACCCGGGAGGACCACAGCATCTCCCGGCCCACAAGCATCCCAAGGTTGAGGGTCAGAGGCCCAGTGCATAACAGTGCAGCATGCCCGCCCCAAGGCACCACGGCGGTACAGCCGGAATCTACAAGGCCTGCATGCCGTACACCCCAACCCATCTCCGTGACTGTTTCTCACCACGGAAGGTTGTTGCCAGGGATCGAACTCACAACCTTGATAACACACTCTTCCAACAGTGGGTATCATCAACTGAGTTGTAGCTCAGTTGGTGATAGCCACTGTTGGAAGAGTGTGTTATCAAGGTTGCGGGTTCGATTCCTAGCAACAACCTTCCGTGGTGAGAAACAGTCACAAAGATGGGTTGGGGTGTACGGCCTGCAGGCCTTGTAGTTTTCGGATGTACCACCATGGCGCCTTGGGTCGGTCATGCTGCACTGTTATGCAGTGGGCCTCTGACACTCAACCTTGGGCTGCTTGTATCCTCTGCGGCTAGAAGGGACATTTGAGGGCCTCTGACCCTCAACCTTGGGCTGCTGGTGGGACGGACGATGTCGTAGTCCTCCCGGGTCATTACAATCATGAAGTAGGAGTACAAATGAGATAAATTCAAGTCCATAATCACATATAACATAAAATAGAAATCACAGCAATTTTCACATGATGATAAATGTACTTAAACAGATAAGGAAGTAGGAATTTAAACGGTCTTATTCCCAATAAAGCAAATCCTCACTACAACCCTCTTGCGGAAGCTAAGCAAAATCTATTCACTCATGGAGCTGGAAACTGGTTCTCCCGTACTAGACTAGCCCACCACCATGTGCACCATGCTCCGCTGGTGCTGCATCTCCTGCTGCTGCTCCCTATCTCCCATCCGGAGCCCCTTAAATGTTTCGTCCACCGACTGTTAGTCATAAATACTAATCCAACTATCATTCATGCCTTGCCCCCGTGACTCCTAGGTACCGTGCGGGAGGAGGGGTATGGAAGCTTTTGAGGGCGGAGAGTAAACAAAGCAGGTGATAGTGGGACTATCTAGCAAGTATATTATAACAACTATAGAACTATAAAAGGAAAGGCAAGCTAGCAGATCTATAAAAGAAGACAGTAATGTAAACAAGAAGAGTAGAGCATTAAGTGTATGAAAAGTAACCTAAGAAATAAGTAACCTTAACTTATATGAATGCTCATACAAACTTATAAGTTAAGGGATCTTTTTCAAGGCTCACATCGTATAAAAAGTCTCATACCAATTTATACGATGGGGTGTCATGTTATATGCAAGTATGAATGAATTGAAATGTTATGCCATGATTCATGCAAGTGCAACACACGCACATGACTCTATACGCACAGACCTTTAGTTCCCCCCATTTAATGTTACATTAAATCTAACTCTAGTGTATTTTGACTTTCTCTCTCTCTTCATAGGGAAGACGATCTTTTGTCGACCCCAAACACCACTTAACACTAGTCAACTAGGTTCCCTCAACCTGCCTTCCAATGGTGACCTTGATCATTCTCAACCAGAACAGGACAACAATTACCCTTTCCCATAACAGGTTCCACTTATTACACTACTTTTACAATTTCTACTATGTGCAGACCAACTATCTTACATGATGAGTGTGAATGACGACCCCTTCAAATATTCATCTGATCGACCTAAGATTATTATTGGGTGTCTATCATGATGTTTTAGGAATAAATCCAGAATATACTATTTTTCCTAATTTAATTATTCTTTAATTAGTTTTCTGCAAAATAAGGCCAACAATGCTTTTGAACAACAAGTACACTTTTATCTCTAGGTATAGCCTTAACAAAATTATGTCAGATGTATCTCATCAAAACAACAGTAAGTACTAAAATTATCAGTTTTCCAATAATGTGTTGGTTTCCAAACAAAAGTTTGAACAATCTACCATTATAATAGCGTAAAGAGGGAAGTACTAAATTTATTCATCCAAAAATTATAAATAAATTACCAAGTGCTAACAATGATAAGAAAGGTCTACTGACAAAAATCATAATTTTATAAGTCAATTTGGTCACATAAATAAATTCCTAATGATATTCAACACGGGGCACTTTATGTATGTTCCTAAATGAAATACCTTACAATAATTATATAAAAATTTACTATTACAATAATTATATAAAAATTTACTAAACATCATGATGCCCTAAAAAGTCCTATGACCAAGTTTCACAGTTTTCCAGTGAGTAACAAATCCATACTTAATTTTCTTACAATTATGGCAAACATTGAGGTCGTGAATAAAGTATCAAATATATCAATCCAAAATTCATAACAAAATTATCAGAGAACAATAACATCAACATAAGCTCACTGCCAAAGTTTCATGAACATCCAAGGATATTTAAGCATGAAATCCTATTTTGAAAAAACGTGCCCAAATTAATCCTTACTTATCTCGGAGGGGATAAATATTCCTAAAAATTCCAATAAAATTATCTAGGGCTTATTACCACCCTATGAAGTTGTCTAAAAATTTTTAAGTTGATCCAAGGACATATGATCTCGTGTCCTTCTTAATAATCAAAGGGCAACCCTAAGGTTTGTACTAGGGTTTGTGGGCATATCCACCCCAAACCCCCAAAACCACTGGTGTGGGGGTTAAAAGTGACTTCAAGTCAGTGGCCAAAGTTTCACCACATTTGGGTGAGGAATGGTCACTCACTCCACCTAGTGCACTTTTGGCCTAATTTACCCTTAAGGGACCAAACTTTGGTCACATCAATACCTACTCAAATCAACCCCAAATGGGTTGGTATTTTTACCAGGGGCATAATTTGAACCGAAGGACCATCCGCCAAAATTTTGATTGATTTTGAGGTAATTAGACACCTTAATTAATTCATACATATATTATTAAATTTTTACAAAAACTATAGAAACATGTCCTCCAAAAATTCCCATTTTTGGATATAATATGAGTATAGGTAATAGTGGCTCCCATCCCAAATTTCAAGTTATTTGGACAACTGGTTTGGTGGGGGCACTCAATTTAATATCTGACTAGCCCTATGTATAGTTTGCACCATTTTGTGTGGTGCGGTCAGACCACTGACCCAAATGGGTTGAAATTAATTTTATAATAAAGTAGATATCAAGGGATACAATTTTCATATAAAACATTTCCTCTGGTTTTGCTCTAATTATTTTTAATATTTAAAACAAAACATCACAAAAACTATGACAGAAATGATATTAAATGAAATAATAATAATTTGATTTGCATGAATCCTAAAGCATAGATTGACGTCATCTGTTCATCTTCCATGTGAAGCCAACAGTTAGATTAACCCATCCTGGAGCAACTTCCAGACCAATTTCCCAGCCACCTCCCTGGCGTGCCACTGCCACCACCACCTCTGTTGAGGTGGGAGCTATCGATTGGTAGCAACACGGCCGCCGGAGGGGCCATTTCCAACGAACCCGCAACCTCTCTATTTTCATGAATTTCTTCCAAATTACTCATTATATCGAGCTTAATTGAGCTCGATATCACCCCTAGTTGATCTAAGAGGCTAGCACAGAGGGAGAGGGGATGAAGTCGAACTTTTGGGAGGCGTGAAGCATTGCCGATCGACGGTGGTGTCGTTTGGTGCTCAGCAACTGCACTATGGGAAGGCTCGGCTGCTTCAGAGAAAGTGTGGAAAAGGCTGTTGTGGGGCTCGGGATGCTTTTAAGATTACCAAATGGGGAAGAGGAAGGGTGTAGCATCAATGACCATTAATGGTCATGAAGGTGACCTTTCAGCCATGGATTTGGGGGGGGGGGTGAACCTAGGCTAAACTTGCTCGGGAAAAGGCTGGAAACCTCTCCTCTCCCCCAGGGGAGTTGAATCCAGCATTGAAGATGAGTAGAGAGGCCCTTGGCCTCCCTTGGCCATGAATAGCCTCTCTTTCTCTCTCCTCCATTAAAGGGAAGATGGAGATTTCTCTCTCCTACTCACCGTTTACAGAAAATGGATGGCCTATTATGTAACTCTCAGCCTCATAGACAAGTGCGCCACTCAAATTGGGCCTAGCCCAAGTGGGTTGGGCTTGATTAGGTCAAAGTAGGCCATTTTGACCTAAAATTGAGGTGGAGTTGACTTTGGTAAATTTGACCTATTAGGTTGACCCCAATGGGTCATTGGCGACCCATTGGACTTCCCTAAGGTCTGGGAAGGGTTGGGTAGGGTTGGCTTGGTACCTTGGAGACCACTTGACCGTTACTTATGATACTATGACCATTTTAGGTCTAGGGTTGACTTTGCTCATCTTAGCCTCTTGAGTTGACCCCAATGGATCCTTGGTGACCCATTGGCCTCCCTTAGGACTTAGGAAGGTCTAGGTGGGTCCCTTTGGCTAAGGGGAGGTCAATTGACCATGAGTGAGCTTAGTTTGACCTAATTAGGGTTTGGGTTTACTTTGGTCAACTTGGCCCTTTTGGTTGACCCCAATGGGTCCTTGTTGGCCCAAGAGTCCTCTTAAAGGGTTAGGAGTATTATGGTGGGGTCATGGAGTAAAGTTGAATCCCTAAAGTCAAACCCTATGGTGGGTAATTGAAAATTACTATTTGCAGCCCAAGGTAGTTTTCTCCATCATGCCTAAGTTCGTTTGGTCTTCTTGGGCTTCTTAGGGTTTTATCATGACCTAGTCATGACAAAACCACTCTTAGGGGTCTAGTAGTTTGAGGGATGTTACAAACCCCAATACATAAAAATAAAAATTTCGTCCCCAAAATTAAGGTTAGGCCTACGGGGTTTCTACGAAAGTAAAAGTATATAACATCCATAGGAATTTGAAGGTATACCTGACTCGAAGAGATCCGGGTACCTTTAATGCATCAGGTCTCGTAGCTCCCAGGTGTGCTCTTCCTATCTATAATTCCTCCATAGGACCTTGACTAGCGGGACCTTCTTACGCCGCAAGACCCGCACTGTTGTATCATCAATCCTGACAGGCTCCATGTTGTCTGATCAATCTAAAGCCACCGGGCCATCTGTAGTGGAGATCAGATGCTCAGGTCGTAGTAGAGCCCTCCGAAGAGAAGAGATGTGGAAGATGTTGTGCAATCCCACTAACTCTGGCGGTAGCTCCTGACTGTAAGCCAAGGGGCCGATCCTCTCAAGGATCCTATAAGGCCATTGTTGGGTTCCATCAATGCCCCCGGTGTTGGGAGGTACGGCGTGAGGCGCTATGGCCCGCACTAGTCGATACAGAAGGGTGTGTCCCCTGGGGCCTAACTGGCCGCCCCGTGGATCCTAGGGTAGCCAGCTCCATAAAGGAGTGGTAGCGCCGTCCTCAAACAGTCCGGGCTTTTGGGCGAGTTGGTTGCGCCTTCCCTTCAAGTGGTATCAAAGCGAGGTTGCTCATCATAGAGGTTAACACCTTGAGTTGAATCCTGCCACTAGTGTCAAGAAGGAGGCAAGCATCTACTATGGACGGGCTCAAGTACTCCGGCAAGATCCCAGTGTGCAACAGGCTCAACTTTCCTATTTGGAAGGAAAGAATCAGGTTCTACATGGAAGCGGTGGATCCTCGACTCTTCATGATCGTGCTGGAGGGACCTTATGTCCCCACTAAGGCCTCCACCATTGATCCCACCAAGAAAGTGCCGAAGACACTTTCTGAAATGGACAAGGATGAGATGGTGCTAGTGGGCCTTGACATGAAGGCAAGGAACATTCTGGTGAGCGCAGTTGATGATTCTATGATGCAAAACTTCAGCAACTGCAGGACAGCTCAGGAGATCTGGCAGTGCCTGATCATCCTAATGGAGGGCACGGATGAAGTGAGGGATGATCGAAGATCCCTCCTGAACCAAAAATATGAGGCCTTCAGGCAAGGGCCTAAGGAAGAGATCGGAGTCACCTACGAGAACTTCCTAAAGATTGTCAACGCCCTCAAGGGCTACGGAAGAGTGTTCACCAATGGTGAACTCAATGACAAATTCCTTAGGTCCCTTACTAAGGAATGGGACACAAAGATCTGCGCCATCAGAGAATTTGGCAGACTAGCAGAAAATGATCCACAAATCCTGTTTGGGAAGCTGATGTCCTATGAGCTTCAGCTGAACACCAGGAAAGCAGAGGAAGAAGCAGAGAAGGCTGCTGCAAAAGAAAAGACTGTGGCCCTAAAAGCCAGTTACTCCAGAAAGGGCAAGGGTGCGATGTCATACCGGGCGAGGAATAAGGAAGAGGAGGAGGACTCTGAACCATGCTCCTCCGGCTCAGAGCTGTCGGAGGAGGATTTCTCCCTCATCACCCGAGAGTTCAAGAAGTTCCTCAAGATGAGGAATCAAAGAAAGAAAGACAGCTCCTCCTCCAGGCATCAGAAGAAAAATTATTCTTCTGACAGGTATGCATCTAAACCTAACAAACATCGTTCTTCTGATATTATTTGCTTTGGATGCAACAAGCCAGGACACGTCGTGGCCGACTGCCATCAAAGAAAAAGAGAAAAAGGGAAAGGAGAGGAGCTCAAATCCTCCAGAGATAAGAAGAAGGAGCGGAGCTACATCGCCAGAAGGCCAAAGACACTAAGTGAGTCTGATTCCTCAGACTCCAGTGATGATGAGGAAGCCTACTTCGGGCTGGTGGGTCGCTCCGACTCAGAAGGAGAATGTCCCCCATTTACTGGGAAGGTAAAAGCTCACACACCTCTCTCCGACTCTGACTCTGATCCTGAGTCTCAGGATGATGAACCTGAGGATAGCCTTTCGGCCCGCGAAGCTGAGCTCCTCAAGAAGTATGAGCTTCTGCTCAACACCTTCGAGGAGTGCCGAAAGAGATTGAAGGCTGAGAAAAAGGAAGTAAAATTCCTTAAGGGAGAGTGTGTTTCCCTAAGGGAAGAGGTCACCAACTTGATTTCGCTCCGACAGGAACACCTCGACCTGACTTCAAAGCACTCAGAGTCTCTTAAGCTCCTTGATCTTAAGCAGGAGGAAGTCGACAAGTTGGAAGAACAACTTGCGGCAGAAAGGAAGATCGTCAAGAGCTTCTCTATGCCAAAAACTGTTCTTCCAGTTGTTGATACCTTCTCTGCTCAGGCCAATGGAGCTGGCTTGGGGCATGTAGGGGTATCTGGTTCCTCTTCCAGGAGAAACATGAACCAGAGGAAGAATAAGGCTGCCAAGAAGGCCTCTGCTGATGAAAAGGGTAAGGCTCCTCTTAGTCCTGTTGCGTTCAGAAAGCCTGGCTTTCCTTGCAACCAACATGACTTTGAGTCAACATTTGGGCATCATTTCCGGCCCTCGGTTGCAAAGCCAAAGAGCCGGTATGACGGTTGGAACTTTCCCCGGAACTTCGGTGAGAGTGCCTTCAAGGCACCTTATGAGGAAATCCACATAGGAAATTATGGTCCATTCTCTAGCGGCCATAATGGAAAGCAGACACCAAAAGTCAAGCTGTTATACAGAAGGTGACGAAGTCATGTGACTGTCGTCATCATGAGGCCTCCACCTCCAGATCCAAGGCCCCAGCTGTACCCATCGTTCCTAGGGTAAGGCAGGAGCCTAGGAAGAGATACAACAGGTTCGACTGTTGGTGCTGTGACAAAGTCGGTCACTTTGCCGTGGATTGTTGGTTTAATCCAAGGTACTACGAGACTCCCCATGTTAGCAATGCGAGGCCGACCACTCGTAGGGTTAACCTTCCGAGGGGGAGTGTGCTAACCAGGAATCTAGGACCCAAGTTCGATTGGGTTCCTAAGGCAAATTAATTTTGTTTTGCAGGAATGTCCAAAGGCCACCAAAACGCCGATCTGGTATTTGGACAGTGGATGCTCCCGGCATATGACTGGGACAAGAAGCCTGCTGCGTGATTACACTCCAGTCGAGAATGGACCCAAAGTCATCTTTAGAGGGTCAGATCGAGGAGTC
Organism: Platanthera guangdongensis; assembly: GCA_039583875.1. Taxonomy (NCBI): domain Eukaryota; kingdom Viridiplantae; phylum Streptophyta; class Magnoliopsida; order Asparagales; family Orchidaceae; genus Platanthera; species Platanthera guangdongensis. Next base: position 64,337,005 of record CM077155.1, read on the forward strand.
ACCAGAGGCTACGGTATGATTTCCAACGGTATAATCACTATCACCGACGTGGCTTATGTTGAAGGGTTAAACCATAACCTGATCAGTGTAAGTCAGTTATGTGACAAAGGTTATGACGTTAAGTTCTGCAAGGATAAATGTCTGATAATTTCACGTACCTCTTCTGAGACGGTATTATCAGGTATTAGGAGCAGAAATATCTTCTGCTTAGATTTTCTCAGTATAGATTCATCTACCCCCGTATGCCTTGTGGCAACCGGCAGTGCATCTCTTTGTGATCAATGGCACAAGAGATTGGCACATATTAATTTCAAGACAATTAGTATGCTGTTTTCTAAGAACTTAGTAAGGGATGCCCCCAGTATCAAGTGCATCAAAGATAGCCCCTGTCCTGCATGCTAGATGGGCAAACAGACTCGGGCTACCTTTAAGAGCATCGTTGACAAAGACTCTTCCCGATGTCTTTACCTTTTATATATGGACTTGTTTGGTCCAATGCAAGTTCATAGCTTGGGAGGCAAGTCCTATACGCTAGTGATAGTTGATGATCACTCTCGGTTTACATGGGTGTTCTTTTTGAAACGAAAGTCAAATACTTTTGACATCTTCACTAGTTTTGTCAAGCAGGTTCAGAACGAATTTAACTACTCAGTGGTCAAAATCAGAAGTGACCATGGAACAGAATTCGAGTCTGGTGCTATGACAGAATTTTGTGAAGAACAAGGTATCTTTCATGAGTTTTCCTCCCCGCGCACTCCTCAGCAAAATGGAGTTGTGGAGAGGAGAAATAGAACTCTCATTGAAGCCTGCACGACAATGTTGAAAGATGCCTCTCTCCCGGAATACTTCTGGGCAGAGGCTGTCAATACAGCTTGTCATGTACAAAACCGAGCATTGATCAACAAGCATCATCGTAAGACGCCTTACGAACTACTGAAAGGCAGGAAACCAACCATGTCCTACTTGAGGATTTTTGGTTGCAGATGCTATGTACTGAATAATGGGAAGTACCCGCGTACTAATTTCGGTGAAAAATGCTTCGAAGGCATATTCATGGGCTATAGTGCCCACAGTCGGGCATATAGGGTCTTCAATAAGAAAACCCTAGTGGTAGAAGAATCTATAAATCTTGTATTTGATGAAAGAAGTTTGCTTAACAGCAACTCTTCCAGCAGTATTCTTGAAGATGCAGGTGCACGACTAGAACAGCTGAGTCTGGATGAGACCGCTAAAGATGACGCTCCTAAGTACGTCAAAGTCTCCACCTCCACGTCATCTGAAAATGTTGAAGATCAAGATGGAATAAATCTCTTAGAAGAAAGAGAAGCCCAAGAAGTAGTTGAAGCTCCAGACGCCAGACTTCTAGAGCTCCGGCACGTGAGAGATCATCCTAGAGATCAGATCATCGGGGATCCTCGTGTTGGTGTCAGAACTCGAAGAGGTACAATTAACGAAGTATTGCATCTTAGCTTCCTGTCACAGGTAGAGCCAAAGATGTTCGACGAGGCGAACAAAGATGCGGCATGGATTCAGGCCATGCAAGATGAACTGCATCAATTCGAACGTTGCAACGTTTGTACGCTAGTTCCCAGACCATACAAGCAGAATGTGATTGGCACCAAGTGGATCTTCAGAAATAAGCTGGATGAACATGGTGTCATCATAAAGAACAAAGCAAGACTGGTGGCTTAAGGTTACAGACAGGAGGAGGGGATTGACTTCGACCAGACCTTCGCACCAGTAGCAAGGCTCGAGGCAATCAGGCTGTTCCTGGCATATGCTTCACACAAAGGATTCACAGTCTATCAAATGGATGTGAAATCGGCATTCCTGAACGGAGACCTGAAAGAGGAAGTATACGTCGCTCAACCCCTAGGTTTTGTCGATACTACTTATCCCAATTATGTTTATTTTCTTAATAAGGCCTTATATGGGTTGAAACAAGCTCCACGAGCTTGGTATGAGACTTTTTCTAGTTTTCTTCTTGAGAACAAGTTCTCCAGAGGTAAAATAGATAAAACATTGTTTCTCAGGGAAGTCAAAGGCAAGATTTTGCTGGTGCAAATCTATGTCGATGACATAATATTCGGCTCAACGGACAACAATCTTTGCAAAAAGTTTTCTAAACTTATGCAAGGAAAGTTTGAAATGAGCAGTATGGGAGAGCTCAAGTATTTCTTAGGACTTTAAGTGAAACAGTCTGAGGATGGAATCTTCATCTCTCAGACGAAGTTCACAAATGAACTCCTTAAGAAATTCGGAATGGAGAGTGCAACCTCTATGAGGACTCCAATGGGATCCACCTTGTCTCTGGATAAGGATGAGAAAGGTAAACCTTTCGATGAAACCAAATACAGAAGCATCATTGGATCCCTGCTCTACCTTACTGCCAGTAGACCGGATATTATGTTCTCCACATGTGTATGTGCCCGATATCAGGTGAACACTAAGGAATCTCACTATGTCGCTGCAAAGCGAATTCTAAGATACCTTAAAGGTACTCCTAATCTTGGCTTGTGGTACCCGAGAAACAATGATGTCGAGCTAATAGGCTTTTCAGATGCTGATTTTGCAGGGAGCAGGGATGACAGGAAAAGCACCTCCGGGACGTGTCAATTCCTCGGCAGGAGGCTTATCTCATGGAACAGCAAGAAACAGAATTGTGTTGCAACCTCCACAGCAGAGTCAGAGTACATCTCGGCAGGAAGCTGTTGCGCACAACTTCTATGGATCAGAAACCAGTTAGCCGACTACGACCTTCAGTTCAAGGAAGTAACCATGTACTGCGACTCCTCCAGTGCAATTGCCATTGCCAACAATCCGGTGTCGCACAGCAGAACGAAGCATATTGAAGTACGCTATCACTTCATTCGGGAGCACGTGGAGAACAAGGATATCTCTCTCTGTTATGTCCCCACGGACAAGCAGATTGCTGATATATTCACAAAGCCCCTAGACGAGGCCAAGTTCAATCTTTTCAAGACTGAATTGGGGATGCTCAATTATGAGGAATGAAGACTACAGAAGCTCCAGGCCCGTGCAAGAACTGAGGGGGAGCAAAGGGTCAAACGCTACAGACCCCGATTTGTAGAAGCCGAAAAGTGGGAGATTACCCTCCCGGCTAAGGCTAAGGTGGCTCCAAGCTTGCTCCCAAGAAATTGGTATTGGTAATGGATAACTCACTCAACTCACTTTTCAGTTTATGGTTTTCATTCTCATTTGCTCTATTCACCTTAGCTTGTAGGGTTTAGGCTTCTTCAAATAGGGGGAGATTGGTATCAGAGGGAGGTTTCAATCCTCCGACCTGTGGGTTATGGGCCAACCACTTGTAGGGAAGGCGCAACCGAACAAGGATACCACTTGTAGGGAAGGCTCAACCAACTCGCCCAAAAGCCCGGACTGTTTGAGGACGGCGCTACCACTCCTTTATGGAGCTGGCTACCCTAGGATCCACGGGGCGGCCAGTTAGGCCCCAGGGGACACACCCTTCTGTATCGACAAGTGCGGGCCATAGCGCCTCACGCCGTACCTCCCAACACCGGGGGCATTGATGGAACCCAACAATCCCCCCCCCCCCCCAGCAACGACCCCGGGGTTTCGAACCCGTGACCTCCTCTGATACCACTTGAAAGTCCACCTAGTGTCAACTATGTGCACCTATGGGGGGGGGGAATAGGTGACGAGCAAAGTTTTTGCGGAATTTACGACGGTACCTGCACAATAAAAATAAAAAGCACAGCACACAGAATACACAGGCAATTTATAGTGGTTCCCCGACTTGGGTACATCCACTTTCCCCCTTCGACCTATCTCCCCAACAAGGGATGACTCGGTCACTTCTCCAACGGGATTGAAATCCAATCCCTGCACTACCGGAAGGAACCCTTCCACACGTGAGAGTCAACACTCCCACAAAACAGGTTGCACCCAACCCTTACAACACGGAACAAACGTTCCTTTACAACAAAAGTAAATATAGAATGTACACGAGATACAAACTTCGTTTGGAGACTACGGTGTTCCTCTTCGTTCGACGACGTGTTCGTGAAGTCAACGAAAAGTCTACAACCTTGGTCTCTCTTGGAAAGGATCTTCCCGAAACCGGCGGCGGCAATCCGAGCGGCGGCTTGGTTCGGGATCGACGACAACGAAGGTGCGCGACAGCAGTACTTCTGAGATCCAATCTTCGTTGCAAAGCAAACTAGGTCTACCAACGGTCACTCTAGGATCGGTCGTCTCGATCGATTCGGACGGGGGAGTTTTTCCCGGTCAACAAATCGAGAGACAAGGGATCTCTGGATAGACACATGAGACTCAAGCTTTGCTAAGCTTCTGTCGCCGGAGATCGGGAAGAAATGCGATCAGCAGCGGCGACGGACTAGCGCGAGCGGCGACAGAGGCGGCGGAGAGATTTCGCGATTTTAGGGTTTGCACTCGCTCGGCTTCTTTCTGTGTAGGTATTCCGTTCAAAATACCCATATATAAATACTGTAGTTAACTCCAATATGACCGTTTGTGGGACCCACAATAGAAATCCCCAAATCCCGGTCCAGAAATTTAACAGCGGCAGAATCCGGTTCAGGAAGTTCCAGAAAAACGCCAAGTCAAAATCGGTGAGAATCGAAAGTGATTCTCGCCGAGTCGCCGAGAATCAAAGGTGATTCTCGACGATTCGGCGAGAATCAAAGATGATTCTCGTCGAATTTGCCTTGGTTGCACGCACTGCTTTAGGCCAGGTCGAGACGGCGAGAATCAACCAGTGATTCTCGTCGATTCGACGAGAATCACTAGTGATTCTCGCCGAATCGGCGAGAATCACTAAGTGATTCTCGTCGATTCTTACTTAGACGCAGAGGTGCTTGCTTAGAAGTGGCTGGAACTTGTTCGGCGAGAATCAACCACTGATTCTCGACGAATCGGCGAGAATCCCTTGTGATTCTCGACGAATCGACGAGAATCCCTTGGTGATTCTCATCGATTTACACTTAGACGAATTTTCGTCTTTCCACCCATGAGCTGCTCCTTGACCCATCCGTGCTCCTTGTCTTCTCTTGCATAAATACGGCCCTGTACTTGAAAGTAAGTGCACTCCAATAGAGAGAGTACACGTAGGCCAACACACCGATCTGCTCAACGAGGGATTACGTCGTGCAGACCCGTGTATATTGACCTACTGCACCCTGACATTGATGTGCACTTAGCGTGGAGGAACTGCAAGCACAACTTAAAAAAGTTTATCAAATACATTGTCTATTGACCTTAGCTTGTCCAGGGGCTTCTTCAAATCAGATACATTGTGGATACAATACCCAACAACCATATGTATCTCGGACTGAGCTTCTTCCGCCTGTGAACTCGTGAGACTCCATTCATCGGCCGTATCTTCAAGAAAACCCAGTCTCCCACCTGGAACTCCACCTGACAATACCACACATCGTAGTATTTGTCCTGTTTGCTTTGGGTCTCCAGCATACTATCTCGAATCAATCTCACCTGAGCATCTGTGTCCTCCATGAACTCCGAGTCGAGTGCCTTTAGATCCTCATCCTGGATCCAAGATAGTGGGGTCCTGTATCTCCATTCGTACAATGCCTCGTAAGGGGACATGCCTATGTTGTACTGATGACTATTGTTATATGAGAACTCGATCAGTGGTAATAGTCTCTCCTAGCGCTATCCGCAGTCCAAAATGCATAGGCGCAGAAGATCCTCCATTATCTGGTTGGTGTGCTCTGTCTGCCCGTCTGTCTGAGGGTAGAAGTTCGGGCTGAAAGTAAAATGAGAGCCTAGGTAGGCCTGAACTGACCTCCACTCCTTGGACGTGAACCGTCCATCCCGATCTGACATGATCGTCATGGACACTTCATGGTAGCGGACACACTACCCCACAAATCTCCTCACCAGATCACCGACCGAAGCGACCTTCCTGAGAGGAATAAACCAAGCCACCTTTGTCAATCTATCTACAATCACCTAAATCAAATCATTCCCCGTATGGGATCGGGGTAGCCCATGTATAAAATCCATGTTTATATCCTCAAACTTCCACTCCGGCATCGGGAGTTGCTGTAATAATCCAGCCGGACTCTTGCACTCCGCCTTTACGAGCTGGCAAGACTCGCAATGCGTCACGAAGTATGTAATATCCTTCTTCATGGTCGATCAATACATCTTCCTCTTCAGATCCGCTGCCATCTTCGTGTTCCCCGGGTGCACTGAATATCTGCAGTGGGCCTCCGTCATGATATCTTCCCAAATTTGACCTCCTGCCGATATATAAACTCGGACTCTAAAGCATATCAATCCATCTCTTAGAGTGTAATCCTCAGATGTGCCTTCTTCCAAGGCCCTAAATATCAGCTCCATCCTCGCATCCAGCCCTTTCCCGTCCCCGATGTGATCTCGGATGTCATCCGTGGTACTGTTCGATGTCATGTACTCCTCATACAGCTCCGAATCATCCTCGGAGATGAGAGATATCTGCATCTCTTCCAACATCTATAACAGCTCCATATCCATTAGCTAAGGTCCTACTCCTGGTGTAGTGGCTTTTCGGCTCAGAGCGTCTGCTACCAGCTTGGCCTTCCGGGATGATAGTGCATAGTATATTGTTAGTATGACAAGAACTCTACCCAACATCTCTATTGGATATTCAGCTCCTTCTGTGTGTCCACATACTTCAAGTTCTTATGATCTGAGAAAATATCACAATGGACTCCGTAAATATAGTGCCTCCAGATCTTCAGAGTGAAGATAAATTATCCCATCTCCAAATCATGCACTGGGTAGTTCTGCTCATGTTTCTTCAGCTGTCTGGAGGCATATGCTATCATGTGTCTGTTCTGTATCAGAACGACACCCATCCCCTGATACGACGCGTCGGTATAAACTTGAATTCCTTCCTTCCCAGATAGAAGGGCAAGGATGGGGGCTGAGGTAAGCTGACCTTTCAGCTCCTAGAAGGCAACCTCACACTACGGCGTCCAAACAACTGGAGTCTCCTTCTTCATTAAAGATGTGAGTGTGAAAGAGAGGGTTAGACCTGATATACTCTAGAGGGCGGGGGTGAATATAGTATCTTTAAATCTTTTTCAGTTTATAAAAACTTCAGAGTAAAGCAATTAATAAATACTAAAATTTGTTGCAAGTAAAATAGCAACCTAAGATAAATCTAACTATCACAGGCACAACAAAACTAACTAACACAGACACAGCAAGAACAAAAAGGAAAGGGGGCAACCAGACAACACAAGAACTTTTATAGTGGTTCCCCAACCGGGGTACATCCACTCTTCTACCACCCTGGTAGGAATCTACTAACAGGTTTTGATTAGGTGACTGCCACCAATGAGCTTTTGATCAGGTGCTCAAAAACTAACCCCAGTCTTTTGATCAGGTGACTTGCAACCATGTAATAACTTTTGAAGGGAGTTAAAGAACCCTTTGTACAGTGAGGGCGTGAGAGAGTTATGGTGTCTTCTCTTTCTCAAATACAACTGAGAAGACTAGTGGATCTTTGATGTTGATAAAGCCACCCCTGAGATATTGAACTCAGGAAGACTTGAGCTTTGCTTCAAGGTGAGTAGGTCTTCTATCTTAGCCTTGATCGGAAGAGATCTAAGAACTTCATGACTGATAAAGATTTGTTGTCCTTGAAGAATCCTAGAATGAAGAGTGAAGAAGACTCTTGATTTGTATGGATGTTCTTCTTCTTCTTCAACAGTGTCAAGATGAAAACAAGATTGTTTTCAATACAGAGAAGTATTAGAATGATGTTGCTGTTAATCTTCTCTATAGGCCTTTTATTATTTCTCTGGTCTTGGCTATCTTGTTTCTTGCCTCTATTGCTTGTTGTGTTCTTGCTATCTGTCTAAAAGAAGAAAGAAAATCACTTTTATATTCTCAATGGAATTTCTCCTTTGAATTTTAGAATTCCTTCCTATATTGATTGCTGACGGCCTGGAGAATGTAATACGGCTGGATAGAATATCTGCATTAATTGGATTTCCCCAAATGTCCCATTGAAAAGCGACAAGTAATAGTCCTAATAAATGCCATAATCAATGCTGCTTCTAACGGTAATATTCAGAGAATATTAAGCATTGATTTTCAGGAATTACTGCAATAAAATAAGGACAGAGGGAAGGAAAAATCCAAGTCTGGATCTGCAAATAAATCATCGAGCAAAGAACAGATTTCGTCGACCTAAGTCCAGAGTTCGTCGAGCTGATAAGACATGTTCATCAACCAGATAATTGTTGTTCGTCGACCTGAGATCCAAGATCGTCAACCAGAGAACTGCTAACTACAAACTGCCAATTTTGTGCTCTAAGATCGTCGAGCTGATAACATAGATTCGTCGACTGGAGTTCAGAGAAATGATTCTAGACTTGGAATGTTGAAGTTAAGCATCCAGAAATCGTCGACCTGAGAACCAAGTTCGTCAAGCTCAACTCAAAGAATTGTCTCTGAGTTCATCGAGCTGAGCACGGCTTTCGTCGAGCTGAGTTCGACGAATGTCTAACTCACTTTCCTGAAACTGATTTTTCTCTAACTCTTGAGTCTTCTACAGTCTCTTGTTGGTTGGTCCATGTAATGTTCACTCTAAGGACATGGCCTAAACTCCAGGATATATACATGACCCTGGCTTTACAAGATGGGTCAATTATCCCAGATTAGTGAACCTAGCCCAAATCCAACTAGGGATCCAACAATCTTCCCCTACTTGGGTGAGGTCACTAATCACAGACATAAAATATTTACAAAGCAAGAGAAAAATATATCTGGCAGAAAAACTTTAAAATATGCAGTAGATATATATATACAATGAGTTTTATATCAGGAAATAAATAAGCAGTTTTAAGACATTCAGAAAGACTAAACAGTTTAAATTCATTTCTTCTGCTTTGGCTCCTTTTGTTTATCTTCTTTAGCTCTATCACCAGGCTGGGTGAATTTGATTTTCCTGTTTGGATTGGCTTCTTGAGTCTTTGTCATGGTTATATCAGCTGCTCCAATAATATTGAGGGATGTAGCCCTTGGCGCCACAGCTTCTGGATATAATTTCATGTAATCATCTACATTAAATAATTTTTTAGCTTTTGCAAATCAGTTGAGTTCCTCCTTTCTGTATTTGGACATTGTTGTATATTCAGAGGGATCCTTGCCTTCAGCTTTTGCCTTGTTGATCATAGATAGGCCAACCAATTCTTGGAACCTGGCCATCCTTGCAGTTGTAGCTGTTTCTGGGTCCTCAAATGGAACAGGAGGGGATGCAGGTATTTTTGGGCTTTCAGCTATCTGGGATTCTGATGCATGTTGTAGATGATGCTATTGATATTGATGTTGCTTGCCTGAGGAGTAGTACCTATGCTGGCTGCTTCTAGAAGAAGAAGATCTACCCTGCTATCTCTGATAGGTTTGATATTGGGTAGTCCTCTGAGATGAAGAGCCTGAAGCACCAACAACAGGTGAAGGAGGAGGAGGGTCTTTCCTGTATCTTTGTGGAGGAGGAGAATACTACCTGCTTTTCTTCCTATCTTTCTGCTGATTCTTGGACAACCACATCCAAGCTGGCATGCCCTTGTATGGAGTGATATTCTGAAGAATATAAGAGGGAGTATCATGTGTTGGGTTTGGTTTTGGAGCAGCAGCTGGAGGGGCTTTCCTTTTCTTAGTGATTTTCTTTTTCTTTGCAGAGGAACTACCATCTGCATCATCTTACTCATTTTTCATCATCAGAAGATCCTTGATGAGTATCATATAATACATTAATTTCTTTTAAGGCTTCTGCAGATATCAACAATTTTTCTGCCTGGGGAGGAGCTGGAGAACTATGTACATCAGTGCTTGCAGCAACTGTTTTACTCTCTTCTTCAATATCTGCCATGATCAACTCATCTAGATCAGGCATGGGACTGTCATCCGTAATATAAGTTGGAGGAGAAATGGCTTTAGGAGAAGCAATGTTCTTGGGAGTAAGAGGTTCTGCAGCTACAAGACTAGCCTTAAGTTTCTTGGAAACTGTGGGGCTGAGTGGTGCAGAGTATGGTACAATGGCCAAATAATGATGATGAGAATAGCAGGGAAGAATAATACTGCACACAATATTGAATAAATCCAATAAGGAAGTCAAATTAACTGTGGGACTTAGAATATAATCCCCAATAGTTTCTATCTCAGCCAAAATAGGCTCATCCATATCAGTATCTGAGTCTATTAAATCTATTATTTCAGAAGGATCTACTACATCTTCTGAAGAGTCAGTCATGAAAGAATCAAATTCTGCTGCTGCTACTGCTTCTACTTCTTCTGTTGCTGCTGCTTTCACTGGAACTTCTTCATCATGAAGCATCTCCTCCTGACTGGCTGCAGAGGGTCCTGGAGCCAGTCCCCAGAAGAAGGGATAGGGGATAGAGCAGCAACTGTGACAGAGAGAGTTTGGATGGAAGCAGTGAGAGGAGCTAGAGCATTATTTACATGGTTTTGAATAGTGGGAGAGATGAATGCAAGCAAATCCTTAGCAATATCAGAAAAATTTAAAAGAGGGATTCTAGAGCAGTGGAGGAGTAGGGATTGTGATGACGACAATTTGAATAGACAGAAAATGCACTGGACATATCTGTGTGTGTGTAGTCAGGTGCAGAGGATGGAAGGTCAGTTTGGATTAGTAGAGGGAAGGGGACAGAGGGAGTAGCAGTTGTAGAAGGTGGAATTGTTATTGTGGGGATGGGTTCTTGATGTGGAGAGGATGGAGGAAGCTCTAGATTGAATGTGTGGGAGGAGATAAAGTTGTCAGGATCTGTGGTAGTTAAATGAGGTGGAAGAGGAGATTGATGTGGGGATGGTTGTGGTGATTGGGAAGGAGAGTGTTGTATGGATTCCTGAATGGGGGAAGATGGGATTTCAGTGATATTTATTTGAGAAGAGGATGGAGGTGGAGAATGTACATGAGATGGAACTAGAGTAGAGATGTGAAGTGGTTATTGTTGTTGTTGTTGTTGTTGAGAAGAAGAAGGAATGTTGAAAGAGGAGGGAGCTACTTCGGGGGGTAGGGGAGCGTCTATGACTGCCCTTATACTTTCAGAAGGCCTGGAGGATGAAGAAGCCTTGGTTATCTTGGTGATCCTCCTTTCCCATCTACCAAAGAGGGCTGAGGTGAGCCCCTTGGAGGCATTGATGAACACTGTTGTTGACACCAAGTGTTCAGAAGCCTTTTCCTGTAGAAAAATCCCCAGTACTCGGCCGAAGCAAACTTCTTTGTTGTTGTTTTTCCTCTTAATCAAATCAAACAGTAATTGTCCCCAGTTAATTCCTTTCTTATCCACCAAAGCAGCCATCACCAAGAATTGCTGCCTGGTTATATAATCATGTGCTGTATGTTTTCCTAACAGCACTTTTCCGACCACATCAGCCAAGAACTTATATTCAGCCGACAAGTTCTTCTTGAGCAGTTTGTTAGGGTTATCTCCATAATGACCCATTTTATTCAATATATTATTATACGGTTCAGTATCCAGTTCGATTTCTTCTTCGCCATTCAGTAGACCGAAAATGTCGGTTAGTACATTTGGAGAAAGAGAGTCTGAGTTACCCGAAATTGTGCTTATCATGAAATCTTCTATTACTGTAGAGGTAGAAACTCATTCTTTAATCTCAGTCATTGCAATCCTTATCCTGACCATCATGAACTATTTCGGTTGTTTTTCTTCAAACAACTTCAAGATCTCCACGAAAATTGCATCAGAAAACTTGAATGAATCGAAATCTATGTCAAATCCCATGTTAAATTTCATTGTAGAGTAAGCAGTCGCCGGAATCGCCATGGTGCACCTGCAAGAGAAAAACAGAGATCAAGTGCGATGGAACTGAAAGCGTGGGATGGAGGTCGAAGAAAACCTAGATATAAGGTTTTTAGAATATGAACCTCCAAGCTATGTCCGACGAATAATAAAAAGATCTTTGATCTGAGGTTGACGAATTATTTTATTATAAAATGATTTCGTCGATCTCAGTTTGAAGAAGATGAATAAATCATCGATCTCCGTTCGACGAAACATTCACTGAAGCAAGGATCGTCGATCTCCATTTGACGAAAATGTTTCACTAAGAAGTAATCGTCAAACTCCGTTCGACGAACTCTTCACGATGGGTTTATAGATCGTCGATCTCCGTTCGATAAACTGTCAAGAAATCATCGACCACAGACAGAAATTAAATTAAATCTTCTCCATTTATCATTCCAAGTTGATTTATAAAGAACAAGTGATTTCTTTCATCCAGGGGTTTGGTGAAAATATCTGCTCTTGGTAAATCAGTGTAGATATAGACAAGTTTAATCTTATTTTTGTCTACACATTCTCTAATGAAATGATGCCTAATGTCTATATGTTTAGCCCTACTGCGATAGACTGGATTTTGTGCTATGGATATAGCACTTGTGTGTATCATATAAGAGAGTTGAATTATTTAAGTTGAACTCATAGTCCAGGAGTTGATTTTAAATCCACAACATCTGGGAACAACAACTGCCAGCTGCAATATATTCTGCTACAGCAGTTGATGTAGACACAGATGACTATTTCTTGCAAAACCAGGACACTAATCTTATACCAAGGAACTGGCATGTCCCTGAGATACTTTTTTTGTCTACCCTGCATCCAGCAAAGTCAGCATCTGAGTATCCAGTTAACTCAAATTCTGACTCAGTAGGATACCAGAGTCCTAGACTAGGACAACTCTTTATATTTATCAAAATTCTTTTTAGGAAAACTAGGTGAGATTCTTTGGGGTTCACTTGAAACCTAGCACAAAGACATGTAGCAAACATTATGTCAGGTCTGCTTGTTGTAAGGTATAGTAGGGACCCAATAATGCCCTTATATAATTTCTGATCAATAGGTTTCTCATGTTCATCAGAATCTATTACAGCATTAGTGGTCATGGGTGTTTTCTTTGTTGAGGCATCAGCCATCCCAAACTTCTTAATAAGCTCTTTAGCATACTTAGCTTGGGATATGAAGATGTCATCAGGTAGCTGCTTCACTTGGAGATCAAGGAAGTAGGAGAGCTCACCCATGCTACTCATTTCAAACTTTAAATGCATGAGGTCAGAAAACCTCTAGCATAGTTTTGAATCTGTAGACCCAAATATAATGTCATCTACATAAATTTGTACTAACAAGATTTGATCCTTATGGTGCCTAGTGAATAATGTCCTATCTACAATGCCTCTAGTAAATTTATGTTATATCAGGAAGCTAGCTAAGATCTCATACCAAGCTCTTGGAGCTTGCTTTAAACCATAAAGAGCTTTATGCAATCTAAATACATATGAAGGATATGTTGGAGAGATAAAACCTGGAGGTTGTTCAACATAAACCTCTTCTTTAAGTACTCTATTGAGAAAGGCACTCTTGACATCCATCTGATAGACTTTAAACTTCTTGTAGGCATCATAAGCAAAGAAGATCCTGATTGCTTCTAACCTTGCAACTTGTGCAAAAGTTTGGTCATAGTCTATTCCTTCTTCTTGCCTATAACCTTGAGCAACAAGCCTTGCCTTATTCCTAACTATAACACCTTAGGCATCAAGTTTGTTTCCGAATACCCACTTGGTTCCAATGACTGGGTAGTCTTTGGGTCTAGGAACCAAGTCCCAAACTCTGCATCTCTCAAATTGATTGAGTTCCTCTTACATTGCAATGATCCAATGGGAATCTTGCTCATCATCTTTTATGGATTGAGGCTCAACTTGAGAGAGGAAACATGCATGCATCACATATTGGTTAAGTTGATGCCTTGTCTGTACACCTACTAACATGTCTCCAATCACTTGAGATCTAGGGTGATCCCTTAGTGTAACAAAGTCAGTGGGTGGAGTTGGTTCAGCAACAACATTTGGAATTAATTCCTCTTGTGGAATAATGTCTGTTGTTGCAGTAGGTTCAGAAATTTCCAAAAATTCATCTTCATTATCCACATCAGCTTATAGAGGAGAATGAGATATGACCATTTGAGTAAGGTTTAATTCTTCCAATTTCTCACACAAGTGAGGTACCTATAAAGTGCTATTGGTAGAAATTTCTTTCTCCTTATAAGACATGTTAGCCTCATCAAAAGTCACACGAATTGATTCCTCAATTTTTAAGGAAGATTTATTAAATACCCTATAAGCTTTGCTGACTTGGGAATATCTTAGAAAAATTCCCTCTTCAGCCTTATCTTCAAACTTTCTAATATATTTCTTGTTATTATTATGAACATGACATATGCAACCAAATACTTTAAAATAGGTGATTTTAGGTTTCTTCCCTTTAAGCAATTCATAGGGAGTCTTATTCTTAAGTTTATGTATTAAACTCCTGTTCAGTACATAGTTTGTTGTGCTTACAGCCTCTGCCCAAAAGGATAGGGGCATGTAAGCATCTCAAGTAATGTGCCTACACCTTCAATTAAGGTTCTATTATTCCTTTCAACTACCCCATTTTGTTGAGGAGTTCTATGAGCTGAGAAGCAATGTCTGATACCTTCCTTCTCACAGAACTCATGCATAAGAAGAGACTCAAACTCAGTACCATGATCACTTCTGATCAATGCAACTGGAGTAGAGTACTCAATCTGTATGGTCCTAAGAAAATCTGTAATAACCTTGAATGTATCTGACTTAGATCTCAGAAAGAACACCCAAGTGAATCTTGAGAAGTCATCTACAATAACTAGAGTATAAGATTTCCCTCCTAGGCTTTGTACAGCAATAGGTCCAAAAAGGTTCATATGTAGCAAGTATAAGATCCTAGGTGAATCACTCTTATTAACTGATTTAAAACTAGATTTAGTTTGCTTGCCTAGTTGACAAGCCCTGTAGAGGCCTTCCTTCATGTATGGACCAGAAGGCAATCCTCTCACAAGGTTGTCTTTAGATAGCATAGCAATGTTTTTCATATTAACATGTCCTAGTCTTTTGTGTCATACATCATTTGGATTGCAAACAATATTAAGTAAACAGATATCTGAAGTTGCAGAATGAAAATCAACTACATATATGTTACCTTGTCTATTTCCAATTAAAACAGTTTGGTTTTCTTTATTAGAATAATACAAGAACTTGAGTTAAAATGTACCTGATAACCTTCAGCACATAGTTGACTTATGGAGATGAGGTTATGCTTAAGTCCACTTACATATGTCACTTTCTTGAAGGTGATTGCTCCAATCTTTACTTCTCCAAAGCCTTTAGACTGGCCACAATTTGAATCACCAAAGATCACTTTTGGTCCCAGCATGGACTTGTAGTTATTTAAGTTGTCCTTGCTGCCAGTCATATGCTTGGAGCACCCACTGTCCAGATATCATTGTTGATTAACAATTGGACAGCTCTTTACCCGCAAAGAAAATAGTTAGTTATTCTTGACCCAGATTACCTTTGGTCCTTTATTTTGCTGATAAGAAAAGCTTGATATAACTGAAAATTCAGGTTGGGATTTATAGCCTAAGGGATGATATCTCCTAGGTGTAATTTTCCAATCAGCAAGTGGATTAAAAGATTTTGTAGGTTGATTAGATTTTTTGTTAGAATTATGACTTTAATTAAGTTTGACTGGGTTCGACGAATAGTTGTAAGTTCGTGGACCAGAGTTCGACGAAGTGGGATGAGATCGTCGATCTCTGCTCAAAGAATGAACATATTCATTTTTTGTGCCCCAGGTTCGTCGATCTCTTCTCAACGAACCATACACAGTTCGTCGATCGCAGTAAGACGAATTATTACATCTAGTGTTGGCGTTCATAGATCGTCGATCGGAGTTCGACGAACTAGCAACATTTCGTCGACCTAAGTTCGACGAAATCTGTTGAACTTTGTTTTTACTTAGAGTTCTCTGGTTTCTATTCTTTTGATTTCTAGAGTTAGGTAATTCTTCTGTGGTTTGTTTATTGTTTATTACCTCTTTACCCTTAGCTAAAACAAATCTAATAGGGGTTGATAATATGTTCTTCTTAAGTATGGGGGTAAACTTGATGATGCACCCAAGCCCAGTTTGTCATTCAGTCTGGCATTGACTGTACTTGTGATGTCCATCACCTTAAGGCTTCTCCCATTGAGAGATTCCTCAAGTTGCTTAGCCGCACATAGCTCTGTTTTTAAATAAATGATTTGTTCATTAGCTAGAGTTAGTTCATCTTTTAACTTAGTGTTTTCAGAAATCAGATTTTCTTGATTGGTCAGTCTTTCCCTAAGTATTTTAATTTCTTTTTCAGAGTTAATTAGGTCAATACACATGATTTTGAATTCAATTTTGAAACTGTCAGAATTATAATCAAAAGATGAAAGTACCTGATCAATTTCTGATTCTGAAGCTCCTTCATTATCAAATACTTCTTCATCATCTGATTGGGTGTTAGAGGTATTGATGGCCATGAGGCAGACTTCCTTGGCCCTTGCCTCTTATTCCTCTTCACTGGAATTGGAAGATGTGGATTCATCTTCTGTGCCACTCTAGGTATCAGCAATAATGCCCTTCTCCTTCTTTTTGTATTTGCTGGAGGACTGACTGCTACTTTGTTATCTTCTGGAGTCCTTATCTCTTCTTCTCTCTTTCTTTTGATTCTCTGGACACTCTGAGATAAAGTGTCCAGGTTTCCTGCAGTCAAAACATGCTACTTCTTTAGTAGGATTTATATCATATATTGGCTTATTATATAGCCTGGATGATTTTCTCCTAAAGTCCTTTCTTGCCATTTTGTAAAATCTCTTGGCAAAGAGACTCATTAGTTCCTCATTGACTGTTGAAGCTTTAGTCTCTTCAGCAGCCTTCAATGTTATGTTGTGCTCCTTTCTTGTTGGTGGAGGAGTCCTTTGTTCTGCAACTTCTCTGGACTTTATCAGTTGCTCATAGGATTTGAGCTTTCCCAATAGAGATTCTGTGGAAATCTCATTTAAGCTCCTGACATCCTTGATTGGCCAGATCCTGGAATCCCATGAGCTTGAGAAGCACATGAGGATTTTATCATTTACTTCAGTAAGGGTGATGTCCTTATCTAAAGTCTTCATCTCATTGATTATTGAGATCAGTCTGTTGTACATGTCAGTAACAGATTCTTACTCATCCTTCTTGAAGTTCTCATACTGGGATATGAGATTTGATCTTCTGTCTTTCCTCTCATCAGCAGAGCCAGCCACCATTTGGTTGAGAGAGTCCCAAATAGCCTTGGCTGATGTGCATTCAGCCACCTTCTGGAAGATATCATCAAACATAGTCTGAGCCAGAATGTTCATTGCCTTTGCATCAACAATCTTGGCCTTCTTCTGAGCATCTGTCCACTCAGGTGGTGGAACAGCATGTGTTCTTGATATTGAGGTAGATGCAGTTGGTTTAGGAGGACCTGTCAAAATAGAATTGTAGATGTCCACATCAATAGAATTTATATAAAGTTTAATTCTTGACTTCCAAATGGCAAACTTATTTAAGTTGCACACAGGAGGTCTCGTGCTTGCATAATCCTTGTTCTGTGCCATGCTGTGAAAATAATCCTAAAGAAAATAGAGGATTAGGTCTAAAAGTGGATCTTTTGGTTCAAGGGTTAGCTTGTACAACCAAAGAAACACTGCTCTGATACCAATTAAAAGAGAGGTTTAGACCTGATATACTCTAGAGGGGGGTGAATAGAGTATCTATAAATCTTTTTATGTTTATAAGAACTTCAGAGTAAAGCAACTAATAAATACTAAAATTTACTATAAGTAAAAGAGCAACCTAAGATAAATCTAACTATCACAGACATAGCATGTAACGCCCCGAAACTCAAAGGAGCGACGGGGGACGTTTTGGGCCAGTTTTGGGTTCTGGCTGTAGGCACACGGCCTGGGACACAGGCGTGTCCCAGGGCATGTCAAGCTTGTGTCGACACTGAGTCGGGAAGTCGATACTTTGGCCTCGACATTGTGTTGAGACTGGGCACACGGCCTGCGACACGGGCGTGTCGCAGGGCGTATCGACCCGTGTCGACACTTAGCCCGCGAAGTCGACACTCTGAGTTCGACGAAGTGTCGAGACATGGCACACGGCCTGCGACACGGGCGTGTCGCAGGGCGTGTCAGCCCGTGTCGACACTCGTCCCGGGAAGTCGAGACTTTGGTCTCGACATTGTGTCGAGATAAGGCACACGGCCTAGGACACGGGCGTGTCCAAGGCCGTGTCATCAGGTCGACGATCTTCGCTCGACGAAGTGTCGAGTGTCGAGACCGTGTACACGACCTGGAGCCCAGGCGTGTCGAGGTGATACGGGCAAGGAAACGGGCGTGTCCTAGAACCCGTGCAGTGCTCGGGTTGTTTTCGGGGAAAAATGATGGGGGTACACGGCCGGCCACACGGCCGTGTCAGGTGGAACACGAGCGTGTCAGGTCGAACACGGGCGTGTTCGATACCCGTGTGTTGTTCCAGGCGAGTCGATTTTGACGGCAAATGAGGCACACGGCCCTGTACACGGGCGTGTGCCAGGCCGTGTGCGGTCCAGTTTGGGCATTTCAGTCCCGAATCAAAGCCGTTCATTTCTTTAATTGATGATCCAACGGCTGGGGGTTGTTCCTGAAGGGATATACCCGGGATTGGACTTATAAACCCTCACTTTTCATAAGTTATTATCTTTCTAAAAGCTTAGACAGAGGGGAGAGCCAAGGAAGGAAGAAGGAGCTAGATCCGGCCATTGGAGGAGCTTCGAAGCTCCAAATCGCGAGCCGACTCCGGATCCACGGAGGCAAAGCTAGTGCGGTGCTTTTCATCCGCTTACTTTTCCATGGCGCCAAAGAGGAACGCTAGGGTAATGATTCTCTTCGTGAGCATGAGTAGCTCTCCTTCTTTGCATAGGAAGCCCGCTCTCGTGAGTTTGCGGTGAGTTGGAGGCGTTCCTTCGGGTAGATATGTGAAATCCCCGTTGTTTAGAGTCCGTAAGCGAGAACGGACATAGGCATGATGTGTGAAGCCTACCCGGACATGTTGGTCTGGATCGGTGATGTTGCATTGCATAAATGCCGGAGAAGACTCCGCGCGATTGATTGTTTTTCGGGTTTTCTACGTGGTAGATTGCAACAGGGAGCCTTGGGGATTAACCCAAAGGTGCACCCGGAAAACTGGGCGGATGCGTGATCTTGCCAACTTGTGGGCCTAGGTGTCAATTAGTATATAACTTGGTTATGTAACATCGTACGTTCGATTCACGGGCTTCGGGGAAACTTAACCCGTGCCGATGATATTTAAGTGTCGTGGCAAGTGAGCAACGGGTTGAGTGGGAACCGTTCCTGCGTTATGCCGAGGGCATAGAGGTCGGGTCTTTCTGTCGATGACATTAAAGTGTCGTGACATAGGCTGTTGATGACATTAAAGTGTCGTAATGTCTGCCTAAAAGACCATTTTTGCTCACAAGTTATTGTCGTCCTGGAGATGGTGGTGAGTTAGCGACTTAGACTGCGATCACCGAGAATGTGCCCTGAGAGCACGGGGTGTGTGGCCATGCATTACAACTCCTGTGATGTATTGAGTTGTTATATTGCTCGCTTATGCTAATGAAATGCAGGGAAGGAGCATCGCCGCCCCGAGCTGGGGGCGGGATCGTTATAATTTGGTCAGCATTGCTGACTGTTGCCTTGTTTTGCCACCGTGCGGTGGTTTGTTGTTTGCAGGTGTTGCTGGACCAAACGGTCAATAGCGGGCTAAAGCCCAAGTGCGAAGCCAGCCCTCGAAGGCCTATTTGGAAGTGTTTACTGTTTTATTCATGTATGACTGGCCTGCATGCCGTGGTTTGTAAATCATGTAATATCAAGTGAAACATTTTGTAAGGCCTTAAGGCTAATGTTGGTATATGTAATACATTCCTATTTTGGATTAGTGGACATTCATGCTTTAGTGCTGGGTTCTTATTTGCAACCTTTATAAACTGCTTCCGCTAGAATGCTCTGTGTAGGACGTTGATTGGTTGGATGGTTTCCATGAGTAACCACCCGGTCTGTCTGCTGCATACGGCGTCGGGCCCCGGCCGGACCTACTGCTATATGCTATGTGACGGATAGGGGGTGTTACAATTTGGTATCAGACTACTGGTTTTGGTCGGGCTTAAGATGAATTCGTGGACGAATTCTTTTTATGGGGTGGTGAGCACATTGTGTGCGTCATCATTATAACGGTAAAAGAACCCATGAATGTCCACTTAGGAATGAAAATACACGTGTTTGAGGAACCTGCGTGTTCCTATAATTGCTGTTTGCAATTTTATTTGGTCGCTTAACGGTGTTTTGTACCACTATAGGTGACCAGAAGTGATGTTGGGCCGTCAGAACGCCGAGTTTCTGAGGCTAGCAGTGCACCAGATTTTGCTCCTGCAACACCTCTATCGGCTGAGAACATACGCTTGGTGGCTGAAGCTTTGTTGGCCGTGATAAATGCGCAGCCTGCAAGGCAAACGCAGCAGCCCATTCTTGCGATGGAGCGGGAACCTCTTCAAGAGGCTGAGCCGAGGAGAGTGGAGCAAGTGGTTGTGGAACCGGTGATGCCAAGGAGGGCAACCGAGAGGCATCTTAAGCATGTTATGAGCTTTAACCCTCCGGTATTCTCAGGGTTGGGAACCCCATCTCAGGCTGAAGACTGGCTCTCCAGGGTGAAGAGAGTCATGACAGCAACGGAGACAGAGGAGTGGCAAATGACCACCATCACTACGTTCCTTCTGGACGGTGAAGCGAGGATGTGGTGGGAAGGATTAGAGCTTCACTTACTGAGAGGTAGGCAACTTGGTGATGTCTCGATGGAGGAGTTCTCGAGATTGTTCTTGGCTAGATACCTCCCTTCGACGCATAAGATAGCGTTGGAGAATGAGTTCCTGAAGTTGGTTCAGGGTGAGAGGAGCGTGGATGAATATCTCCACGAGTTTACTCGTCTGAGTCGTTATGCTAGCTCCACCATCGTGGATGAGGAGCGCAAGACTAATTGCTTCTATGAAGGCTTGAGAGATGAGTTGAGGTTACTACTCTCGGGGCCGATGACGCAGGGTTTCTTAACCTTGGTCAACACGGCCCGGTCCTTGGAGAAGGACATGAAGAATGTGCAGGCAAAGAAAAGCTTGGGCGAGAAGAGGTCGGAGTCCAGAGGGCCGAACACCTCAAAATCTGTGTTCCGAAAGTGGAACAAGAAAGCTAAGACTTCGGGTCTAGCCCTCTCTGCTGGTGCTTATGGGGTGACTACGGGTCGGACCCCGGGCGCATGTTACAACTGTGGGAAGTTGGGGCATTATGCCCGTGAGTGCCGGAGCGGACGTCCCAAGTCCGAAAGGAGGCCGGTAGCTACTTATGAAGAGAAGGGAAAGGCGGTGGAGTCGACTGCGTCCCACTATGCTCCGGCCCAACCATGGGTGTATTATCTTGGCCAACAGGAGGCCATCAAACAAGCTGATGTGGTGACAGGTACGGTTTAATTTATAGCAAGTAAATTTCTTTAAATACTTGTTATGCACATGTTACCTTACCACTGCTTGTTTAGGATTTGTATTAATTTGTGAAAATCCGGCACGAGCACTCTTCGATACGGGAGCTTCACACTCCTTCTTATCCGAAGGATTTATATCACGCATCGAAGTCCCTTCTTCGATGGCGAAGGATAAGTTGGATGTGTTGTTGCCCAATGGGTGTTCGATGCGAGCGGATAGGATCTGCGATGTTAAGATTCGTATTGGGGATCAGGAGTTCGACCTGCGGGCATCTTTACTTCCGTTGGTGGAGTTCGACGTCATATTTGGCATGGACTGGCTCTCGGAGCAGCAGACCCATATAGATTGCGGTAGCAAGGAAGTCAAGCTGGGAGCAAGTCGTGAAACGACTTTTACGGGCTTAAAGGGGTCGAGCAAGACGTTGATGTCTGCTCTTCAGGTAGTGAAGGCGGTTCGTGCCGGTGCAGAACTGTTCTTTACACTAGTGGAGGTTGCAAAGCCGAAGCCCGCGTTGGATTGTATTTCAGTGGTATCGGAATACCCTGATGTGTTCCCCGCAGATCTTCCTGGAGCCCCGCCTCAACGGGAGATAGATTTTACGATTGAGCTAGTGCCAGGTGCAAAGCCTGTGTCACGATCTCCTTATCGGCTAGCGCCTAAGGAAATGGCGGAGCTGAAAGTTCAACTGCAAGATTTATTGGAGCAAGGGTATGTGCGCCCGAGTTCTTCTCCTTGGAGCGCACCAGTCCTCTTTATTAAGAAGAAGGACGGAAGCTTGAGGCTATGTATTGATTATAGGGAGCTCAACAAGCTGACGGAGAAGAACAAGTACCCGATCCCCCGGATTGATGATCTTTTTGATCAGTTAGTCGGGTCGACGGTGTACTCGATGTTGGATCTCAAGGCTGGGTACTATCAGCTGCGAATAAGGGAGAGTGATATCCCGAAGACAGCGTTTAGTACGAGATACGGGCATTATGAGTTTACGGTCATGCCGTTTGGGCTGACTAATGCGCCGTCAGTGTTCATGGATTTGATGAACAGGACTTTCAGGGAGTACTTGGACCATTTCGTGATCGTCTTCATCGACGATATTTTGGTGTACTCGCAAAGTGACGAAGATCACTTCAAGCATCTTCATTTGGTGTTGGAGACGCTAAGGAGAAATCAGTTGTATGCCAAGTTCTCGAAGTGCGAGTTTTGGCTATCCTCAGTGGCGTTCCTCGGTCATATAGTGAGTGGAGAGGGTATTGCTGTGGATCCGGCGAAGATCTTTGCGATACGGTGGTGGCCTGAGCTTGTTACAGTAGCGGAAGTACGGAGTTTTCTGGGGCTTGCCGTCTATTATAGGCGCTTCGTAGAGAACTTCTCGCGGATAGCATTACCTCTCACTACTTTGACGAGGAAGGATCATAAGTTTGTTTGAACGCCGGAGTGCGCGCGAGCTTTTGAGGAGTTGAAGTGTCAGTTGACCATGGCGCCTGTGCTGAGTTCGCCATGTGGGACCGAAGGCTATGAGATTTATAGTGATGCTTCGGGCAGCGGTTTGGGTTGCATGCTACTGCAACACGGAAGTGTAATAGCTTATGGCTCGAGACAGCTGAAGGTGCATGAGAGGAATTATCCGGTCCATGACTTGGAGTTAGCGGCCGTGATTTTTGCCTTGAAGCTGTGGAGACACTATTTGTACGGTGTGAAGATTGATATCTACACCGACCACAAGAGCCTGAAGTATCTTATTGATCAGAAGGATCTGAATATGCGGCAGCGTAGATGGATGGAGTTCCTGGGGGACTATACATTCAAGATCCACTACGTGCCTGGTAAAGGGAATGCGGTTGCGGATGCATTGAGTCGCCGAGCCCCAGCTCAAGCTAATTGGCTATCGGTGCATGATGAGCGGTTGGTGCGGGAGTTGGAGGAGTTGGAGATTGTTTGTGTGGATAGACAATCAAGTGCTGAAGCAGTTCTGAATTGGACTGAAGTCCAATATGACCTGGCTGATCGTATTCGGCAGGCTTTGGATATGGATGCTCATATGAAGCATTCCATGGTGGAGGCTCTTGATGGGTCAAATTCCCAATTCGTCGTGGAGTACGGATTACTTTGGAAGGACGGTCGTCTGTGCGTCCCAAGTGTGGGTAATTTGCGGGTGGAGTTGTTGTACGAGGCACACCATACCAAGTACTCGATTCACCCGGGGAGCACGAAGATGTACCGTGATGTGAAGAAACTGTTTTGGTGGCCGGGTTTGAAGAAGGATGTGGCGCTCTACGTAGCGAAGTGCCAAACTTGCGCCTTGGTGAAGGCGGAGTGCCAAAAGCCGGGAGGATTTCTTAAGTCCTTGCCTATTCCGGAGTGGAAATTTGACGACATCTCTATGGACTTTGTGCACGGTTTGCCAAGGTCGTAAAAGGGGAACGACGCCATTTGGGTGGTTGTTGATCGGTTAACGAAGGTGTCGCATTTTATTCCGCATAGGAAGGATGATCCGGTGGAGAAGTTGGCAAAGCTTTATGTGGATAACATAGTATGGCTTCATGGTGTGCCCCGCAGCATCGTGAGTGACCGAGATGGGCGGTTCACGTCCAATGATTGGAGGCTAGTGCAGCAAATGTTGGGAACAAAGTTGAAATTCAGCACAGCCTTCCATCCGCAAACGGATGGGCAGACCGAGAGGGTCAATAGAACCATGGAAGACATGCTCTGCATGTGTGTCTTGGATTTTGGAAAGCAATGGGAAGACCACCTTTATTTGGTGGAGTTCGCATACAACAATAGCTACCAAGCGAGTATTCAGATGGCGCCTTTCGAGGCCCTATATGGTAGAAAATGTCGCACGCCGTTGTCTTGGTTAGAAACGAGCGAGTCAAAGTTGTATAAGAGATCGAAAGTGGAGGATGCTACTTCTTTGGTGAGAACCATTCGGGAGAGGTTGCTTATCGCTCAGGACCGGCAAGCGAAGTACTATAATGCCAAGCACAGGAACATGGAGTTCGCGGTGGGCGATTATGTATACTTAAAGATCAAGCCGTTCAAGGGTGTCTCGCGGGTGCGGCGATTGAAAAAGCTAAGCCCGAGGTACCTTGGACCGTTTGAGGTTCTGGAGCGAGTTGGTGAAGCGGTCTATCGGTTGAAGCTTTCAGTGGAGCTCAGTGGTTTACATGATGTATTTCATATTTCGGTGCTTCGAAAGGCGGTGCAAGAGCCTACGCAAGTGATCGCGGTTGATCAAGTGCCGGTGGATAGTGGGCTGACGACAAAGGTCAAGCCTGTGCGGATTGAGGACTCGGAGGTCAAGCGGCTACGCAATAAAGAGATCAGGATGGTCAAGGTCCGGTGGGACAATTGCGGTCGTGAGGAGCTCTCTTGGGAGCGAGAGCAGACTATGCTTGACGAGTATCTGGAGTTGTTCCGCTCAGGTACAAATTTTGGTTTTGTACATTTCTTTCCTTTATATAATTTCGCGGACGAAATTCTTTTAAGAGGGGGAGAGTTATAACGCCCCGAAACTCAAAGGAGCGACGGGGGACGTTTTGGGCCAGTTTTGGGTTCTGGCTGCAGGCACACATCCTGGGACACAGGCGTGTCCCAGGGCATGTCAAGCTTGTGTCGACACTGAGTCGGGAAGTCGATACTTTGGTCTCGACATTGTGTCGAGACTGGGCACACGGCCTGCGACACGGGCGTGTCGCAGGGCGTGTCGACCCGTGTTGACACTCTGCGTTCGACGAAGTGTCGATACATGGCACACGGCCAGCGGCACGGGCGTGTCACAGGGCGTGCCAGCCCGTGTCGACACTCGTCCCGGGAAGTCGACACTTTGGTCTCGACATTGTGTCGAGACAAGGCACACAGCCTAGGACACGGGCGTGTCCAAGGCCATGTCATCAGGTCGACGATCTTCGCTAGACGAAGTGTCGAGTGTCGAGACCGTGTATACGGCCTGGAGCCCAGGCGTGTCGAGGTGACACGGGCAAGGACATGGGCATGTCCTAGAACCCGTGCAGTGCTCGGGTTGTTTTCGGGGAAAAATGATGGGGGTACACGGCCGTGTCAGGTGGAACACGGGCGTGTTCGATACCCGTGTGTTGTTCCAGGCGAGTCGATTTTGACGGCAAATGAGGCACACGGCCCTGGACATGGGCATGTGCCAAGCCGTGTGCGGTCCAGTTTGGGCATTTCAGTCCCGAATCAAAGCCGTTCATTTCTTTAATTGATGATCCAATGGCTGGGGGTTGTTCCTGAAGGGATATACCCGGGATTGGACTTAGAAACCCTCACTTTTCATAAGTTATTATCTTTCTAAAAGCTTAGAGAGAGAGGAGAGCCAAGGAAGGAAGAAGGAGCTAGATCCGGCCATTGGAGGAGCTTCGAAGCTCCAAATCGTGAGCCGACTCCGGATCCACGGAAGCAAAGCTAGTGCGGTGCTTTTCATCCGCTTACTTTTCCATGGTGCCAAAGAGGAACTCTAGGGTAACGATTCTCTTCTTGAGCATGAGTATCTCTCCTTCTTTGCATAGGAAGCCCGCTCTCGCGAGTTTGCGGTGAGTTGGAGGCGTTCCTTCGGGTAGATATGTGAAGTCCCCGTTGTTTAGAGTCCGTAAGCGATAACGGACATAGGCATGATGTATGAAGCCTACCCGGACATGTTGGTCTGGATCGGTGATGTTGCATTGCATAAATGCCGGAGAAGACTCCGCACGATTGATTGTTTTTCGGGTTTTCTACGTGGTAGATTGCAACAGGGAGCCTTGGGAATTAACCCAAAGGTACACCCGGAAAACTAGGCGGATGCGTGATCTTGCCAACTTGTGGGCCTAGGTGCCAATTAGTACATAACTGGGTTATGTAACATCGCACGCTCGATTCACGGGCTTCAGGGAAACTTAACCCGTGCCGATGATATTTAAGTGTCGTGGAAAGTGAGCAACGGGTTGAGTGGGAACCGTTCCTGCGTTATGCCGAGGGCATAGAGGTCGGGTCTTTCTGTCGATGACATTAAAGTGTCGTGACATAGGCTGTTGATGACATTAAAGTGTCGTAACGTCTGCCTAAAATACCATTTTTGCTCACGAGTTCTTGTCATCCTGGAGATGGTGGTGAGTTAGCGGTTTAGACTGCGATCACCGAGAATGTGCCCTGAGAGCACGGGGCGTGTTGCCATGCGTGCCAACGCCTGTGATGCATTGAGTTGTTATATTGCTCGCTTATGCTAATGAAATGCAGGGAAGGAGCATCGCCGCCCCGAGCTGGGGGCGGGATCGTTATAATTTGGTCAGCATTGCTGACCGTTGCCTTATTTTGCCACCATGCGGTGGTTTATTGTTTGCAGGTGCTGCTGGTCCAAGCGGTCAATAGCGGGCTAAAGCCCAAGTGCGAAGCCAGCCCTCGAAGGCCTATTTGGAAGTGTTTACTGTTTTATTCATGTATGACCGGCCTGCGTGCCGTGGTTTGTAAATCATGTAATATCAAGTGAAACATTTTGTAAGGCCTTAAGGCTAATGTTGGTATATGTAATACATTCCTATTTTGGATTAGTGGACATTCATGCTTTAGTGCTGGGTTCTTATTTGCAACCTTTATAAACTGCTTCAGCTAGAATGCTCTGTGTAGGACGTTGATTGGTTGGATGGTTTCCATGAGTAACCACCTGGTCTGTCTGTGGCATACGACGTCGGGCCCCGGCCGGACCTACTGCTATATGCTATGTGACGGATAGGGGGTGTTACATAGTAAAACTAACTAACACAGACACAGCAAGAGAAAAAAGGAAAGAGGGCAACTAGACAACACAAGAACTTTTATAGTGGTTCCCCAACCAGGGTACATCCACTCTTCTACCACCCTGGTAGGAATCCACTATTAGGTTTTGATCAGGTGACTGCCACAAATGAGCTTTTGATCAAGTGCTCAAAAATCAACCCAAGTCTTTTGATCATGTGACTTGCAACCAAGGAATAGCTTTTGAAGGGAGTTAAAGAACCCTTTGTATATTGAGGGGGTGAGAGAGTTATGGTGTCTTCTCTTTCTCAAATACAACTGAGAAGATTAGTGGATCTTTGATGTTGAGAAAGCTCCCCCTGAGATATTGAACTCCGGAAGACTTTAGATTTGCTTCAGGGTGAGTAGGTCTTCTATCTTTAGCCTTGATCAGAAGAGATCCAGGAACTTCTTGACTAATAAGATTTGTTGTCCTTGAAGAATCCTGGAATGAAGAAGACTCTTGATTTGGATGGATGTTCTTCTTCTTCTTCAGCAGTTTCAAGATAAAAACAAGATTGTTTTCAATATAGAGAAGTATTAGAATGATGTTGCTATTAATCTTCTCTGTAGGCCTTGCATTATTTCTATGGTCTTGGCTATCTTTTTGCATGCCTCTATTGCTTGTCGTGTTCTTGCTATCTGTCTAGAAGAAGGAAGAAAATCACTTTTATATTCTCAATGGAATTTCTCCTTCGAATTTTTGAATTCTTTCCTGTATTGATTGCTGACGGCCTAGAGAATGTAATACAGCTAGATAGAATATCTGCATCAATTGGATTTCACCAACTGTCCCATTGAAAAGCGGCAAGTAATAATCCGGATGAATGTCATAATCAATGCAACTTCTAACGGTAATATTAAGAGAATATTAAGAATTGATTATTCAGGAATTACTGCAATAAAATAAGGACAGAGGGAAGGAAAAATCCAAGTATGGATCTGCACAGAAATCGTCGAGCAAAGAACAGATTTTGTCGACCTGAGTCCAGAGTTCGTCGAGCTGAGAAGTCATGTTCGTCAACCAGATAATTGTTGTTCGTCGACCTGAGATCCAAGATCGTCGACCAGAGAACTGCTAACTACAAACTGCCAATTCTGTGCTCTAAGATCATCGAGTTGATAACATAGATTCATCTACTAGAGTTCAGAGAAATGATTCTGGACTTGGAATGTTGAAGTTGAGCATCCAGAAATCGTCGACCTGAGAACCAAGTTCGTCAAGCTCAACTCAGAGAATTGTCTTTGAGTTCGTCGAGCTGAGCATGGCTTTCGTCGAGCTGAGTTCGACAAACGTCGAACTCACTTTCCTGAAACTGATTTTTCTCTAAGTCTTGAGTCTTCTGCAGTCTCTTGTTGGCTGGTCCATGTAATGTTGACTCTAAGGACATGGCCTAAACTCTAGGACACAGACATGACCCTGGCTATACAAGATGGGTTAATTATCCTACATTAGTGAACCTAGCCCAAATCCAACTAGGGATCCAACAGAGTGGGAGGGCAATCCGAGAGAAACCATCTACGAACTTCCGGTAGTAACAGGTAAGTCCTAGGAAGCTCCTCACATCAATGGCCGTCTTTAGTGGTGGACAATCTTGTACTATCTGAACCTTTGTCGGATCCACTACTAGACCTACTCCATTGATAATATGGTCCAAGAAAGTTATCTCCTTCAGCCAAAACTAGCACTTGCTGAACTTCACGTACAGATTATGCTCCCTAAGCTTCTCCAATGTCAGTGCCAGGTGCCGAGAATGCTCCTCCTTGGTCCTTGAGTAAATGAGGATATCGTAGATAAATACTATAATGAAAACATTCAGATAGGGCTCGAATACCCGGCTCATTAAACTCATGAACGCATATGGTGCATTCGTGAGCCCAAAGGGTATCACGGTGAACTGATATAACCTGTATCTACTGCTAAAAGCGGTCTTCAGGATGTCCTCCTCCTGAATACGCAGCTGGAATTATCCTGACCTCAGATCGAGTTTTGAAAACCAGTGAACTCCATCCAACTAGTCAAATAGCTCATCCATCCTCGATAGTGTGTACATTTTTTGGACCGTCAACCTATTTAGTACCCTGTAATCGATGCAGAGTCGGAGTGTCCCATCCTTCTTCTTCACAAACAACACTGAAGC
The DNA here is from genome assembly GCA_039583875.1 of Platanthera guangdongensis. NCBI lineage: Eukaryota > Viridiplantae > Streptophyta > Magnoliopsida > Asparagales > Orchidaceae > Platanthera > Platanthera guangdongensis. The sequence continues at coordinate 64,366,377 of CM077155.1, forward strand.
TCCCTATGGAGAAGAGCTTGGCCGGACAAATCCGGCTTCCACTAGCTCCTACAGTTGGCTTTGAAACTCTATTAACTCCTTCAGGGCCATCCGATAAGGTGCTCTGGATACCGGCTTATCCCTCGGCACCAATTGTATTTGGAAATCCTTCTCTTGGTGCGGTGGCAATCCTAGCATTTTCTTCAGGAATACGTCAGCAAAGTCCCGCGCCACTGGGATATTAGTAATGGAGTCCTTGGCGTCGGCCATCTCGAACAACAACTGGTAAACCTCGTCTCCCTGTATATGGGCCTTGACAGCATAAATATAGGATAGAATAAGGCGAGAAGCTGGGACAATACCTTCGAAGGTCAGGTAAGTGTCGTCGTATCTCAGCACAATCCTCCTTGCTGTCAATCTATCTGCTCATGGTTCCAGGTGAGCCATGTCATACCTAGGACGAGATCAAAATCCGGCATTCTTAGGATCGTTGTCGGGGCATCAAAAGTTACACCTTCAATGGTGACTCCCAGAACGCACTTGTTCGTAGACTGGATCTCTGTCCCGTTGGGGAGACACATCCTCCTGACGACTCCCTCAAAGTTCTCGATCTGGTCCAGGTCTCTGACGAACTCCTCCGAGACAAAATTATGTGATGATCCTGAAAGTCCACCTAGTGTCGGCTATGTGCACCTATGGGGGGGGGGGATAGGTGACGTGTGGTTCTTTTGCGGAATTTACAGATGTACCTGCACAATAAAAACAACAAACACAGCACACAGAAAACACAGCAAATTTATAGTGGTTCCCCGACTTGGGTACATCCACTTTCCCCCTTCGACCTATCTCCCCAACAAGGGACGACTCGGTCACTTCACCAACGGGATTGAAATCCAATCCCTGCACTAACGGAAGGAGCCCTTCCACACGTGAGAGTCAACACTCTCACAAATCGGGTTGCACCCAACCCTTACAACACGGAACAAAAGTTCCTTTACAATAAAATAAAAGTAGAATGTACACGTGATACAAACTTCTCTTGGAGACTCCGGTGTTCCTCTTTGTTCGACGACGTGTTCTTGAAGTCGATGAAGAGTCTACGACCTTGGTCTCTCTTGGAGAGGATTTCCCCGGAACCGGCGGCGGCACACGAGCGGCGGCTAGCTTCGGGATCGGCGGCTACGATGAAGAGCAGCTGCTGAACTTGGAGATCCAAACTTCGTTGCGAAGCAAGCTCGGTCTACCAACGGTCACACGAGGATCGGTCGTCTCGATCGATTCGGATGGGAAGTGTTTCCGATCGACAAATCGAGAGACAAAGGATCTCTGGATAGACGCGTGAGACTCAAGCCTTGCTAAGCTACTGTCGCCGGAGATCGGGAAGAAGATCTATCGGTGGCGGCGACGGACTTGCGCGAGCGGCGACGGAGGCGGCGGAAGGATTTCGCGATCTTAGGGTTTCCGTGAGCTCGGCGTATTTTTCTGTCTTTTTTTTTTGTTCAAAAAGACAACATGTATTTATACCCTGAAGATACAGCAATTTTGACCGTTTGTGGGACCCACAAAAGAAATCCCCAAAATCCGGTTCAAACCAATCCGGAAACAGGATCCGGTTCAGCAGCATTCTGAGAAAACGCCAAGTAAAAATCGGCGAGAATCGCAGACGATTCTCGACGAATCGGCGAGAATCACCAAGTGATTCTCGACGATTCGTCGAGAATCGTTTGTGATTCTCGTCGAATCACTTGTCGATTCTCAACGAATTGGACTTTGTATTCATGGGCTGCTTGACCACTGGTTCGGCGGGAATTACAAGTGATTCTCGTCGAATCGTACTTGGCACCATTTTGAGATGGCCAGAAGGGGTCGGCGAGAATCACTGATGATTCTCGTCGATTCGGCGAGAATCACCAAGTGATTCTCGCCGATTCGGCGAGAATCACTTGGTGATTCTCGTCGAATTTGCCTTGGACGATTTTTCGTCTTCCACCTAGGAGCTGCTCCTTGATCCTCCATGCTCCTTGGCTTCTCTTGCATATGAGCGGCCCTGTACTTGAAAGTAAGTGCACTCCAATAGAGAGAGTACACATAGGCCAACACACTGATCTGCTCAACGAGGGATTACGTCGTGCAGATCCGTGTATATTGACCTACTGCACCCTGACATTGGTGTGCACTTAGCGTGGAGAAACTGCAAGTACAACTTGAAAAAGTTTATCAAATACATAGTCTATTGACCTTAGCTTGTCCAGGGGCTTCTTCAAATCAGGTACATTGTGGATACAATACCCAACAATCTCCCCCTATTTGAAGAAGCCTAAACACTACAAGCTAAGGTGAATAGAGCAAATGAAAAGGAAAGCAACTGAAGACCATAAACTTAACATCATTAAGTGGAGACATCCCTTACCAATACCGAGTGCTTGGGAGCAAGCTGGAGCCACCTTAGCCTTGACCCCGAGAGGGTTATCTCCCCCTTTTCGGCTTCGGCAAATCGGGGTCAGGAACCTTTGGCTCTTAGCTCCCCCTCAGTTCTTGCATCTGTACTCACGCTGGAGTTCCCGGCTCCCCCTCAGATTATGCACGAGTTGGGAGCCTCTGTAGTCTTCATTCTTCATAATTGAGCATCCCCAATTCTGTCTTGAAAAGATTGAACTTTGCCTCGTCTAGGGGCTTTGTGAATATATTAGCAATCTGCTTGTCCGTGGGGACATAACAGAGAGAGATATCCTTGTTCTCCACGTGCTCCCGAATGAAGTGGCAGCGTACTTCAATATGCTTCGTTCTGCTGTGCGACACCGGATTGTTGGCAATGGCAATTGCACTGGAGGAGTCGCAGTACATTGGAACTTCCTTGAACTGAAGGTTGTAGTCGGCCAACTGATTTCTGATCCAAAGGAGTTGTGCGCAACAGCTTCCTGCTGAGATATACTCGGACTCTGCTGTGGAGGTTGCAACACAATTCTGTTTCTTGCTGTTCCATGAGATAAGCCTCCTGCCGAGGAATTGACACGTCCCGGAGGTGCTTTTCCTGTCATCCCTGCTCCCTGCAAAATCAACATCTGAAAAGCCTATTAGCTCGACATCATTGTTCCTCGGGTACCACAAGCCAAGATTAGGAGTACCTTTAAGGTATCTTAGAATTCGCTTTGCAGCGACATAGTGAGATTCCTTAGTGTTCACCTGATATCGGGCACATACACATGTGGAGAACATAATATCCGGTCTACTGGCAGTAAGGTAGAGTAGGGATCCAATGATGCTTCTGTATTTGGTTTCATCGAAAGGTTTACCTTTCTCATCCTTATCCAGAGACATGGTGGATCCCATTGGAGTCCTCATAGTGGTTGCACTCTCCATACCGAATTTCTTAAGGAGTTCATTTGTGAACTTCGTCTGAGAGGTGAAGATTCCATCCTCAGACTATTTCACTTGAAGGCCTAAGAAATACTTGAGCTCTCCCATACTGCTCATTTCAAACTTTCCTTGCATAAGTTTGGAAAACTTTTTGCAAAGATTGTTGTCCGTTGAGCCGAATATTATGTCATCGACATAGATTTGCACTAGCAAAATCTTGCCTTTGACTTCCCGGAGAAACAATGTTTTATCTATTTTACCTCTGGAGAACTTGTTCTCAAGAAGAAAACTAGATAAAGTCTCATACCAAGCTCGTGGAGCTTGTTTCAACCCATATAAGGCCTTATTAAGAAAATAAACGTGATTGGGATAAGTAGGGTCGACAAAACCTGGGGGTTGAGCGACGTATACTTCCTCTTTCAGGTCTCCGTTCAGGAATGCCGATTTCACATCCATTTGGTAGACAGTGAATCCTTTGTGTGAAGCATATGCCAGGAACAACCGGATTGCCTCGAGCCTTGCGACTGGTGCGAAGGTTTGGTCGAAGTCAATCCCTTCCTCCTGTCTGTAACCTTGAGCCACCAGCCTAGCCTTGTTCTTTATGATGACACCATGTTCATCCAGCTTGTTTCTGAAAATCCACTTCGTGCCAATGACATTCTGCTTGTATGGTCTGGGAACCAGCGTCCAAACCTTGCAACGTTCGAATTGATGTAGTTCCTCTTGCATGGCCAGAATCCATGCCGCATCCTTGTTCGCCTCATCGAACTTCTTTGGCTCTACCTGTGACAGGAAGCTGAGATGCAATACTTCGTTAGTTGTACCTCTTCGAGTTCTGACGCCTACACGAGGATCTCCGATGATCTGTTCTCTAGGATGATCCCGCACGTGACAGAGCTCTAGAAGTCTGGCGTCTGGAGCTTCAGCTACTTCTTGTGCTTCTCTTTCTTCTAAGAGATTTGTTCCATCTTGATCTTCAACATCTTCAGATGACGTGGAGGTGGAAACTTTGATGTACTTGGGTGCGTCATCTTTAGGGGTCTCATCCAGATTCAGCTGGTCAAGTCTAGCACCATAACCTCTGGTGACTCCTCGATCTGACCCTCCAAAGATGACTTTGGGTCCATTCTCGACTGGAGTGTAATCACGCAGCAGGCTTCTTGTCCCGGTCATATGCCGGGAGCATCCACTGTCCAAATACCAGATTGGCGTTTTGGTGGCCTTTGGACATTCCTGCAAAACAAAATTAATTTGCCTTAGGAACCCAATCGAACTTGGGTCCTAGATTCCTGGTTAGCACACTCCCCCTCGGTCGGTTAACCCTACGAGTGGTCGGTCTCGCATTGTTAACATGGGGAGTCTCGTAGTTCCTTGGATTAAACCAACAATCCACGGCAAAGTGACCGACTTTGCCACAGCACCAACAGTCGAACCTGTTGTATCTCTTCCGAGGCTCCTGCCTTACCCTGGGAACAACGGGTACAGCTGGGGCCTTGGATCTGGAGGTGGAGGCCTCATGGTGACGGCAGTCACATGACTTTGTCACCTTCTGAATAACAGGCTTGACATTTGGCGCCTGCTTTCCATTATGACCGCTAGAGAACGGACCATAATTTCCTATGTGGATCTCCTCATAAGGTGCCTTGAAGGCACTCTCACCAAAGTTCCGGGGGAAGTTCCAACCGTCATACCGGCTCTTAGGCTTTGCAACCGAGGGCCGGAAATGATGCCCAAATGTTGACTCAAAGTCATGTTGGTTGCAAGGAAAGCCAGGCTTTCTGAACGCAACAGGACTAATAGGAGCCTTCCCCTTTTCATCAGCAGAGGCCTTCTTGGCGGCCTTATTCTTCCTCTGGTTCTTGTTCCTCCTAGATGAAGAACCAGATGCCCCAATATGCCCCAAGCCAGCTCCTTTGGCCTCAGCAGAGAAGGTGTCAACGACTGGAAGCACTGTTTTTGGCATAGAGAAGCTCTGTACGATCTTCCTTTCTGCCGCAAGTAGTTCTTCCAATTTGTTGACTTCCTCCTGCTTGAGATCAAGGAGCTGCAAAGACTCTGAGTGCTTTGAAGTCAGGTCAAGGTGTTCCTGCCGGAGAGAAATCAAACTAGTGACCTCTTCCCTTAGGGATACAAACTCACCCTTAAGGAATTTTACTTCCTTCTTCTCATCCCTCAGTCTCTTACGGCACTCGTCGAAAGTGTTGAGCAGAAGCTCATACTTTTCGAGGAGTTCAGCTTCGCGGGCCGAAGGGCCATCCTCAGGTTCATCATCCTGAGACTCAGGATCAGAGTCGGAGTCGGAGAGAGGGGTGTGAGATTTTACCTTCCCAGTAAATGGGGGGCATTCTCCTTCTGAGTCCGAGCGACCCACCAGCCCGAAGTAGGCTTCCTCATCATCACTAGAGTCTGAGGAGTCAGACTCACTTAGTGTCTTTGGTCTTCTAGCGATGTAGCTCCGCTCCTTCTTCTTATCTCTGGAGGATTTGAGCTCCTCTCCTTTCCCTTTATCTCTTTTGCTTTGATGGCAGTCGGCCACAACGTGACCTGGCTTATTGCATCCAAAACATATGATATCAGAAGAACGATGTTTGTTAGGTTTAGATGCATACCTGTCAGAAGAGTAGTTTTTCTTCTGATGTCTGGAAGAGGAGCCGTCTCTTTTTCTTTGATTCCTCATCTTGAGGAATTTCTTGAACTCTCGAGTGATGAGGGAGAAATCCTCTTCCGACAGTTCTGAGCTGGAGGAGCATGGATCAGAGTCCTCCTCTTCTTCCTTATTTCTGGCACGGTATGACACCGCACCCTTCCCTTTTCTGGAGTGACTGGCTTTTAGGGCCACAGTCTTTTCTTTAGCAGCCGCCTTCTCTGCTTCTTCCTCTGCCTTCCTGGTGTTCAGCTGAAGTTCATAGGACATCAGCTTCCCGAACAGGATTTGTGGATCAGTTTCTGCTAGTCTGCCAAATTCTCTGATGGCGCAGATCTTTGTGTCCCATTCCTTAGTAAGGGACCTAAGGAATTTGTCATTGAGTTCACCATTGGTGAACATTCTTCCATAGCCCTTGAGGGCGTTGACAATCTTCAGGAAGTTCTCGTATGTGACTCCGATCTCTTCCTTAGGCCCTTGCCGGAAGGCCTCATACTTCTGGTTCAGGAGGGATCTCCGATCATCCCTTACTTCATCTGTGCCCTCCATTAGAATGATCAGACACTGCCATATCTCCTGAGCTGTCCTGCAGTTGCTGAAGTTTTGCATCATCGAGTCATCAACTGCACTGACCAGGATGTTTCTTGCCTTCATGTCAAGGCCCACTAGGACCATCTCATCCTTATCCATTTCAGAGAGTGTCTTCGGCACTTTCTTGGTGGGATCAATGGTGGAGGCCTTAGTGGGTACATAAGGTCCCTCCAGCACGATCATGAACAGTCGAGGGTCCACTGCTTCCATATAGAACCTGATCCTTTCCTTCCAGATAGGAAAGTTGAGTCTGTTGCACACTGGGATCTTGCCTGAGTACTTGAGCCCGTCCATAGTAGCTGTATGTCTCCTTGTTGACACTAGTGGCAGGATTCACCTCAAGGTGTTAGCCTTTTTGTTGAGGAACCTCGCTTTGATACCACTTGAAAGTCCACCTAGTGTCGGCTATGTGCACCTATGGGGGGGGGATAGGTGACGTGTGGTTCTTTTGCGGAATTTACAGATGTACCTGCACAATAAAAACAACAAACACAGCACACAGAAAACACAGCAAATTTATAGTGGTTCCCCGACTTGGGTACATCCACTTTCCCCCTTCGACCTATCTCCCCAACAAGGGATGACTCGGTCACTTCACCAACGGGATTGAAATCCAATCCCTGCACTAACGGAAGGAGCCCTTCCACACGTGAGAGTCAACACTCTCACAAATCGGGTTGCACCCAACCCTTACAACACGGAACAAAAGTTCCTTTACAATAAAATAAAAGTAGAATGTACACGTGATACAAACTTCTCTTGGAGACTCCGGTGTTCCTCTTTGTTCGACGACGTGTTCTTGAAGTCGATGAAGAGTCTACGACCTTAGTCTCTCTTGGAGAGGATTTCCCCGGAACCGGTGGCGGCACACGAGCGGCGGCTAGCTTCGGGATCGGCGGCTACGATGAAGAGCAGCTGCTGAACTTGGAGATCCAAACTTCGTTGCGAAGCAAGCTCGGTCTACCAACGGTCACACGAGGATCGGTCGTCTCGATCGATTCGGATGGGAAGTGTTTCCGATCGACAAATCGAGAGACAAAGGATCTCTGGATAGACGCGTGAGACTCAAGCCTTGCTAAGCTACTGTCGCCGGAGATCGGGAAGAAGATCTATCGGTGGCGGCGACGGACTTGCGCGAGCGGCGACGGAGGCGGCGGAAGGATTTCGCGATCTTAGGGTTTCCGTGAGCTCGGCGTATTTTTCTGTCTTTTTTTTTGTTCAAAAAGACAACATGTATTTATACCCTGAAGATACAGCAATTTTGACCGTTTGTGGGACCCACAAAAGAAATCCCCAAAATCCGGTTCAAACCAATCCAGAAACAGGATCCGGTTCAGCAGCATTCTGAGAAAACGCCAAGTAAAAATCGGCGAGAATCGCAGACGATTCTCGACGAATCGGCGAGAATCACCAAGTGATTCTCGACGATTCGTCGAGAATCGTTTGTGATTCTCGTCGAATCACTTGTCGATTCTCAACGAATTGGACTTTGTATTCATGGGCTGCTTGACCACTGGTTCGGCGGGAATTACAAGTGATTCTCGTCGAATCGTACTTGGCACCATTTTGAGATGGCCAGAAGGGGTCGGCGAGAATCACTGATGATTCTCGTCGATTTGGCGAGAATCACCAAGTGATTCTCGCCGATTCGGCGAGAATCACTTGGTGATTCTCGTCGAATTTGCCTTGGACGATTTTTCGTCTTCCACCTAGGAGCTGCTCCTTGATCCTCCATGCTCCTTGGCTTCTCTTGCATATGAGCGGCCCTGTACTTGAAAGTAAGTGCACTCCAATAGAGAGAGTACACATAGGCCAACACACTGATCTGCTCAACGAGGGATTACGTCGTGCAGATCCGTGTATATTGACCTACTGCACCCTGACATTGGTGTGCACTTAGCGTGGAGAAACTGCAAGTACAACTTGAAAAAGTTTATCAAATACATAGTCTATTGACCTTAGCTTGTCCAGGGGCTTCTTCAAATCAGGTACATTGTGGATACAATACCCAACAGATCCCATATCGAATAGGGTGTGGGGGGGCTTGCCACACACCATCAGTGTACCTGAGTTAGTTAAGTTTTTCCTCTTAGATATCTAGTTTCAGACACTTTCCTTAATTCTACAGTTTACATTCATGTAGTCAAGCTTCTAGAAGGGAATGGAACTTACATTTACTTACATACCTATTATAAGGTCCATTGATCCCAATATCCTGGATTTGAAGAAGTCCTAGCAAACAATGTATACATGTGGTGATATAATTTGTGCTCAAGTTGAGTGATTGCAGGATGTCCTAGTAACAATGATGAGATAGGTATCCTAAGTGGCTAGGTCAGATAAACACTTACCTAAGGTGTGGATGGACAAAAAACTATCCAAGTCCACATGCATTAAGTGAAGATCATTCAATCAATGCCAGATGACTTATAGCGCTGAGTAGTGCGTATAGAGTCAATGCCAAGATTGGCAAGCTGAGAAAGTGGCTAACTCTACAGGTATTGAGTGAAGTCAACTCACTCAATGACATACAGCAAAAGGCTATAAGACAAACTAATGCAGTAAAATACTAAGAGGAAATGGGCAGAAAAGTGGCTAAGTCCACAAGCATTGAGTGAGTGTCACTCACTCAACGCCATACTCTATATTCGTTGAGTATTGCCTTATAAGTCAAAGTGTAACACCCCAAATCCCAAGTTTGGGTGACACGGCCTGGGACACGGGCGTGTCCCAGGGCGTGTCCTGCTCTATATGGCTAAGCAACCTATCGAGTGCTCGACGAACTGCACTCGACGAGTTCTCGAGAGGGAACATGCCCTACAACACGGGCGTGTCAGAAGGCGTGTCCCCCTCTGGTCGAAGAACTTCGCGTGATGAAATACCCGGCAGAGGCGTGTCTACAGCCGTGTAAGGGCACACGACATGTGACACGGGAGTGTCATAGTTCCGTGTCCTTTTCGAGATTTGGCCAGGGCCGTAAGGCCTGGTGAACACGGGCAGGACACGGGTGTGTCTCTGGGCACACGTCCTATGACACGAGCATGTCACAGGCTGTGTCTTCCTCGGGTTGAGATGGTTGTGTTCCACCTGAGGTATACAGGCTAGACACGGGCGTGTCTGAAGCCGTGTCAAGTCACACAGCCTGTGACACGGGCATGTCACATGGCTGTGTACTATTCTGGATGAGTCGGTTATATGCCTCTTAAGGTACACGGTCTGTGACACGGGCGTGTCACACGCCGTGTCAGCCAAAAATCGGGGTCGTCCATTTTCTTCAGCTGGGATCTGATGGCACAGACTTCTCCCTACTGTATTAAAGCCAGGGATTGAGATGAGATCCTCATTTTGGCTTGAGTTATCCTCTTTCTAAGAAGCTAGAGAGAGGGGAGAGCAAGGAGAAGGAGGAGGGAAGGAGCCGGCCACCGGTGGAGCTGCTGAGTAACGATTCGAGATCCGAGGCTAGCGTTGTGGAGGTAACGATCTTCCTTCTTGGACATATGAAGTCCTTTTTTTTGGCATATGCAAGGGTTAACCCCCCCCCCCCCACTAGAAGGTGGATTGCTAAGGGATTCCCTTGGGTTGATTCTTAGAGTACCCAAAAGTTTGCATATAGATCCCGAAATGGAGTACGGAATAGGCATGTTGTGTGAAGCCCATCTGGATAGGTTGGTCTGGATTGGTAATGTTGCATTTGTACATCGGAGAAGACTCTGCGATGAAATGTGTAGGGTATGGAGTCGACGGGTTGGACCTGTGAAGGGTAGTAGCATGAAGTACTGGAGTGGTAGTCTAGGAAAAGACCCTTATGATGCTTGTGACGCTTGACGAGTTGTGCCTGTGAAGGGTAGTAGCAGGAAGTACTGGAATGGAAGTCTAGGAAAATACCCTCAAGTTTTTGTGTTGTATTGTATACTATGAATGTACGGTTAAGACTAGGTAAGGAAAATGAATTTTATCGTTAACGCTGGAGGTGACACCTAGCTAACCTATGAATGTGAAGCCAATCCCTCGGGGACGAAATGGCTGTGTGAGCTTGATGAGTTCTTAAAAAGGCTTTATGCCAAATAGGTAAGGTGAAACCGATTCACGCCTTCTACTTAGCCACGAGTACGTTGGTTTTCGGTGATGGAAAGGTGACTTGAGCAACGGGGGGTGGCTGATCCGACCTGCGTTATGTCCGTCCGACTTGAAGACAAGAAAGTGCGGTCTGTTGGAGCGCATAATGAGAGTCTTAGGCCTGCGCTCCACTAAGACTAAAGTCTCTAGTTGAACGCCATGGAGCAAAATGCTCAATTTTACCATTGGATTTCATCCTTGATACGGTGGTGGGACCCTGGTTCTCCGGTACACCAAGAATGTGCCCAGAGTGCACGGATCATCGGGCTGTATGGCTGATGGTTGTGATGGATTGTTTGTGCGTGAGTGCACAATGGGTGATATACTATATCTGCATATAAATTGCTATGCCTGCAGGGAAGGAATACCACTGCCCCGGGAAAGGGGTAGGGTCGTTATAAATTGGTCAGCTGAATGCTGACCATTGCCTTGTTTGCCACCGTTGGGTGGGCTATCATTGTACAGGTGCTGGAGAGCCGAGCGGGACATTTAAAGGCTGAAGTCTCTGCTGCCACTGAAGCTAGCCCTCGAAGGCTAAGCTGAAAAATATTATGTTTTGTTAATGTGTGGCCGGCCTGCGCGCCGATGTTTGGAAGCCACTTTTGTAAAGAGCAACTGTAAGGCCACAAGGCCAAATGACATTGTATTTGATGTGCATTCCTATATAAATGTGGGTGTTTATATCAGTGGGCATTCATGGTTGGAGTTTAGTATTTCTGTTAAAAGCTTCCACTAGAATGCTATGAGTTAGGATGCGCAACTCTGATATCCACCCGTGACTTTCCCGCCTATTTTGTGGCATATGGTGTGGGGCCCCGGCCGGACCTACTATTATATGCTATATGAATGGATGGAGTCGTTACATTTTTGGTATCAACTATCTCGGTCTTTCCCTTTCAAATTCGTGGTCGAATTCTGATGAAGCCCGCGAACAGACTCTTATGTGGGTGGTTAGTTAGATGAGTCGATCGCTGCGGGCTTGCTTAGGTAGGCAAGTGCACATATCGCAAGTAATACAGAATATTCGGGGGAATATCCAGATCGTAAATTTTCGGGGAACGGATTGATTATCCCTACTGCTCCGAAAGCACTATTATTTTACCGAAATAGTAAGCTGTTGATTTTAATTAAAATATGACGAAAATAGATTCAGATTAAAGACGATGAAGAGATAACAATCGGTATCGAATTACGTTACGATTAAAAATAGATTTGAATAACTAGAGATCTAAAGTTTCAATTTAATTAAAGCGGAAACTTGGTCGTGGAGGTTCCAAAATAATGAGCTCACCTATCTCTAGGAATATCGCTCACCTGGACATTAAGACTCTTCGACCGGGCTCTCGTCCGACGAAGGATTCCTCTTAATGCCCGCAGTATGCTAAGAACCCCTCTTTTGGGTGGGGAACCCAATCCAGTAGAGTTAGCGCGCCTCCTCTCTCGAGGGTTAGTGTGGAACTCTCTTTACCTAGGGGTGATCAGTCCATACGCACGGCCTCTCGGCTATCTAGCGTATGGATAATGGAAATAGAGCCCACACATCGATATGTGGTTCTACGCATCGTTAACCCGGGGTAAACCTTAAGTTTTTAATTAAATAGAAAAATAAGACCTTTAGTTATTTAAAACATTTTTTATATCCCAATGCTCTTCGATACCGAGGGCTAAAAGCGATTAGCGAGTAGGCGGAAATAAATGCGATTACAAGTCCTTCTCAAATATTTACAGGGAAATAAAGTTCGGTCATTTAACTCCTAGCGAGTAGGCGGATGATAAAAACCTGCCATTTAACTCAAATTAGTAGGCGAAAAATAAAAACAACAAGTCCTACTTAAATAAAGTTTAGCATTTAACTCAAATGAGTAGGCGGAAAATAAAAACAACACACACTTGCTGAAATGAAAACACACACACTTGCATTAATAAAAAAACACACACACACACACACGACAGAAAATTAGATACTCACACTGCAGAAAGTAAATACTCATGCTTGCAAATCCTACTCAAATGAGTAGGTAAAAAATTAAAGAAACGTCATTTAACTCTTAACGAGTAGGCGGAAATAAATGCGCACACGCACACACTCTACATAATTGGAGAAAGCAATAAACTTATCTCATACACGCACGCACGCAGGCGAAAAAATTAAGAAAAACAAAGTTATCGAAAAATTAAAACAACTGCATTTCTACCACTAGAATGCCATAGAAATGCATAAAAAGTTGAAATAAAAATTGTTTGAGACAAGAGTTTTCAAATTAAGGTGAGAAAAGCAAGTGCTTGAAAAATTAAAACGTTTGCATTTTTACCGTTAGATTTTGACAGAAATGCATAAAAAGTGGAAATAAAAATTGTTTGACCAAAAATCTTTTTACGTATTTGCTAAAATCAAAGTTGTTGAAAAACTAAAATTACGCATTATGCATTCTTATAGCTTTGTAAATGATTTAAAAAGTGGAGGAAAGCTAAAAAGAAGCAACTGTTTTAAAATCAAAACTAAGAAAAATCTAAGTTAAGAGGAATGAAATCCAACTTTTTATCGTTTTACAAGTTGATAAGAACGAATATGGAAGCATAAAAATAATAAGTCTAACCAATTTTAAAGAGTATGATAAGGAAAACGTCTATAAAAATGGATAGAAATTTTGATAAAAATGAAAGTATAACAAAACGTTTTTCATTTTAAAACATAAATTTCACAATTTGAACTCATACACGCACACACGCAATATGAAAATGAAAACATAAATACATAAGATTGGTGAAAAGGAGGCCATCAGAGATAATTCAGAGCATGTAAGGATGAAAAACTAACAATTTTTATTACAAAATAAGTTGATTACAAGTGCCTAAACAAACAAACTTAAGAAGGAGGGGGGAAATAAAGTCTTTACATAGCACTAAGCAAGCTCCAAGCGACAGCCCTTGTCAACAAAATGGTTCAAAAATTTGGAACCCTTAACTCATACAGCAGCTGGCCTTTTATAGGCAAAATTTTCAAAGTACACGCCCTCTGACATGGGAGTGTCAGGGGGCGTGTCACTACTATTCAAATGGCAGCGGTGATTCGGCTGGAGATTTGACATTGCGTCTGGAAACGCGGCGGTCACGCCCCAGGTCACGGGCGTGATGGTGGTCGTGTCGGCACTATTCATCATCTGATTTCGGCGATTTGATGGCGTTGTTGACTTCGGGAGGCCCATGTGGAAGTCACGCCCCATGTCACAGGCGTGACAGTGGGCGTGTTGAGGAGGTTGAAGTGGGCGTCGTTTATGCCGAAAAGTCGTCGGCGGCGGTTTGTCGGCCAGGTGGAGGAGTCACGCCCTAGGTCACGGGCGTGACTGGGGGCGTGTCGGCTTGGTCGACGATCGTCGAGCGAATTTCGTCGAGCTTGAGTGTCACGGCCATGGTCACGGGGTGTGTCAAATGACACGGGCGTGACCCCGGCCGTGTCAAACTTTTTTTCCTCAAATGCGCTGATTTCACGGCATTTTGATGTGTCACGCCCATGTCACGGGCGTGACCGACAGTACACGGGAGTGACACATGACTTTTCTGGCAAAATTCAGAAAATTTCTGAAACATAAAAGAAACTAAGTTAGCAAAATATATACAATAAAAGGAGCATTTTATTAAAGAAATTTAACCTAAAACAACAAAAGAAAACGAAAATTACTTAAATAATGAACAAAATAATAGGCATATTTACAACTTATCAAATACCCCCATACTTAGGCTTTTGCTATTCCAGAGCAAAAGTTTGAGGTGAACTTATAAGGAATAGAAAAAATTCTAAGTTTAGCTACCGCTTAATTAATTATAAGAGAGATCTAAATAAACATACGGGGTGTAAGAGTTAAGTCCTAAAATTATGAAGAAGATTTAAATAACGTAAAAGTTTTTGGCCAAAAGACTTCTTGATGTAATCAAATAAAAAGCAATAATTATAATGGTTAGATTAACAAAAATTGTTTGGAATTATATGAACTTTAACTTATAGGAGTTTTACTTGAAATAATGTAATTTACAAATTATGCTCTCAAAAGGATTTTTTAATTAATTCTAGAATCGTGAAATTAGCTAAGAGGGTTGATGTTAGTTTATGAAGAGGGTTTGGATTTGAGGTGAGGTAATTTTTTATCGATTCTCCATTTTTTTTTCTTTTGTATTATTAGGAAAATGAAATCTTATTTTCCTAATATCTTTTTTTAACTTCATAATGATAAAATTGACCCAATGTATATGTGTAGGAGTAATGAATTTTTATTCTCTTACTCCGTAACATATAATCTTTTTAAATTATTGGGTGCCTATGTTTACTGAATGAAATCTTATTCCAATTGACATATGATCTTTTAAGGATAAAAATTTTATCATGCCAAGTAAGGCATGATAAGGGGAGAAAAGAAAACTAGATTTTTAATTAAAAAATTTTTGAGAGCAACCTTAATAAATTGTATGTTCCAATTTTTCAGAAAGCTAAAAGTAAACATAATTGAATCCTATAGTCTTTATTTTCTAACATAATGCACGTGCTCCTATCAATGAAAAATTAGAAGTAGTGTCTAAAACGAGTTCGCTATTTTTAGCAAAGCATAATGAATTCTTTAAAACTTAACCCCGGATATTTAAATTTTTCAATCAATAATTAACAAACGAATAACAAACAAAGAATTAATAAAATTCACATATAAATAAACTCAAAACAAAATTTTTGGATAGCAAGAAGATCAAGAAATGGAATATTTGATTTATTTGTTACAAAACATTTTTGGGATTTTGTAGAGTTTTTATCGTTTTTTTTTGTTTTTGATTTATTATCTTTTTTTTTGAATTTTTATTTAGTTTTACCCTTTTTTCTTCTTCTTTTTTGAATTTTTTTTTGACTTATTATCTTCTTCTTCTTTTTTAAGTTTTGCGAAAAACTTTAAAAGAGTCGTTATTTACAAGAATGAGAGACAAAAAGGAAGGGGTGAGAGAGAAGATTATTTACAAAAATATTTACAAAGATTTTTACAAAATGAAATTAAATATTTTTGAAAATTTTGTTTTATAATTTTTTTGGAATTTTTGTTTTATAAGTTTTTTGGAATTTTGTTTTAAAAAGAAAGGAAAAGAAAAAACTTTTGGGGGATTTTTGGAAATTTTGTTTTATAATTTTTTTTGAATTTTTGTTTTTTTATAATTTTTTTGGAATTTTTGTAATAAAAAGAAACGAAAAAAAAATTTTATTGGAATTTTCTTTTTCAAATTTTTTTTTGTTATATATTTTTTCATATATTTTAAAAATTTTAGAGTGCAGAAAATACAGTGCAGAAAATAGAAGTTCGGAAAATAAAGCGAGAAAACACCCCCATGCTTAAGTCCAACATTGACCCCAAAGATGTTATGTAAGTATGCGGAATAAATAGGAAAGGCAATATGTACAAAGAAAATAAAGAGACGGGGGTAGAAGCTTCCCTAAAAGGAGGTTGGGAAGGCGTAGTTTAGGAACCCTGAGGATCGGTCCGTTTTGGATCAATCACCTCATTTCCGCTATGGAGGGTTATAACATTGATATTCTACCGCAGATTGGGCTCCGTGTTTCCCGGCAGTGCCCCGAGCGCGCGCTCGGACATCATTCGTGCTAGCTGTCCAACCTGGAGTTCTAAGTTTTTTAGCGATCCGATGATGTTTCGGATATTTGACTCGTTGGACGCTATATATTTAGAAAAATTCTCCTCCATCGGGGAGGGTTTTGGAAGAGGGGGAGGCGGAAGAAATCCGGGTGTGAAAGAATTCGGAGGGCGCTGCGCATTATTCGCATTGCTTCATGAGAAGTTGGGGTGGTTCCTCCAACCCGTATTATAGTTATTACTATAAGGGTTGTTGTTGGGGTTGAAGGAAGGTCGCCCAACATTTCCCATGTAGTCTATGAATTCATTGACTACGCCAGCATTAGGGGGAATCGCCCCAGGCGGAGTGGTGGAGGCAGCAGACATCTCCGCCACCTACTACGTTAGCCGTTCAACTTGAAGGGCTAAGTGTGCAGTGGCATCCACTTCGAAGAGGTCTACCGCCTGCTTGGGATGTCCCCGCGGGACGTTCCATTGGTAGGTGTTCATAGCCATCTCTTAAATAAGAGCTTGGGCAGACTCAGGGGTCTTATTATTCAAGGTACCCCCGGCAGCCGCGTCAATCATTTGACGCGTCTGATAGTTAAGCCCATTATAGAAGATTTGGACCTACAACCACGCAGGCAGCACGTGGTATGGACACTTGCGGAGGAATTCTTTAAAGCGCTCTCAAGTCTCAAATAGGGACTCAGAATCGTTCTGCACGAACGAAGAAATGTCCTCCCGCAACTTTGCAGTCTTGGCGAGCGTAAAATACTTTGTTAAGAACCGTTCCGCAAGCTCGACCCAGGTGGTGATACATCCTCGTGGGAGGGAATTCAACCACGCCTTAGCTTTGGATCTGAGGGAGAATGAAAAAATGCGCAAATGAATGGCGTCATCAGTGACGCCATTAATCTTAAAGGTATCGCAGATTTCCAAAAAAACTAGACAAATGAACGTTCAGGTCCGCATCCGGCATTCCATCGAACAACACAGCATTTTGGATCATTTGGATAACGCTCGATTTGATCTCAAAATTATTGTTCGCCACCGTCGGGCGAACAATACTGGACCCAGTATCGTCCAAATTTGGTCGGGCATAATATGACATTGTATGCTCGACGGCCGCGTTCGGATTGGGGTTGGCCATAGCAACGGCAGAGGGTTCTCTGACGGATTCTTCGTGATCCAAAGAGAGACTTCAACATTGAGACCGAATACGCACAAGCGAGCGTTCGATCTCAGGATCGAAATCCAAATTTTCGGACTCCGAAGGCTGTTCACGGGTCATACACCCTAAAATAGAAAGTAGAAAATTAACTTTTTTGGGGGGATTTTGAAGAAAAGTTTTTAAGTTATTTTTTTAGTTTTTGCAATAAAGGTAAAAGTAATAGACTTTGGATTCGAAATAACAACTCAGAGGTTCCCCGGCAACGGCGCCAAAAACTTGATGAAGCCCGCGAACAGACTCTTATGTGGGTGGTTGGTTCGATGAGTCGATCGTCGCGGGCTTGCTTAGGTAGGCAAGTGCACCTATCGCAAGTAATACAGAATATTCGGGGGAATATACAGATCGTAAATTTCCCGGGAACGGGTTGATTATCCCTACTGCTCCGAAAGCACTATTATTTTACCGAAATAGTAAGTTGTTGATTTTAATTAAAATAATACGAAAATAGATTCAGATTAAAGATGATGAAGAGATAACACTCGGTATCGAATTACGTTAGGATTAAAAATAGATTTGAATAAATAGAGATCTAAAGTTTCAATTTAATTAAAGCGAAAACTTGGTCGTAGAGGTTCCAAAATAATGAGCTCACCTATCTCTAGGAATATCGCTCACCTGAACATTAAGACTATTCGACGGGGCTCTCGTCCAACGAAGGATTCCTCTTAATGCCCGCAGTACGCTAAGAACCCCGCTATTGGGTGGGGAACACAATCCGGTAGAGTTAGCTCGCCTCCTCTCTCGAGGGTTAGTGCAGAACTCTCTTTACCCAGGGGTGATCAGTTCATACGCACGGCCTCTTGGCTAGCTAGTGTATGGATAACAGAAATAGAGCCCAGACATCGATATATGGTTCTACGCGTCGTTAACCCGGGGTAAACCTTAAGTTTTTAATTAAATAGAAAAATAAGACCTTTAGTTATTTAAAACATTTTTTATATCCCAATGCTCTTCGATACCGAGGGCTAAAAGCGATTAGCCACTCATCGGAATGGGGATAGCTTATGAGTTTGGTCAGGCGAGCGTTCTAAACTATTCGCTGAAGGATTATAAAGAAAATAAGAAGAAAAGCAAGATAACCTAATATTAAAACAGTTACTATAAATAAAAACACCCGCACTCATCCAAACACATAATAAAGAGACGGAAATAAAACTAAGTTACCAGTAAGAGAAAATTGTATAAATGAAATTGCAAGTCCCACTCAAACGAGTGGACGGGAAATATAAGCTGCAAATTTGCAAGTCCTACTCAAACGAGTAGGATTGAAATGGAAGCAAGTCCTACTCAAACGAGTAGGAGAAAATAAAGGCGATTATAAGTCCTCAAATATTTATAGGGAAATAAATTCCGGCCATTTAACTCCTAGCGAGTAGGCGGAAGATAAAAATCTATCATTTAACTCAAATGAGTAGCCGGTAAATAAAAACAACAAGTCCTACTTAAATAAAGTCCAATCATTTAACTCAAAGGAGTAGGAGGAAAATAAAAACAACAAGTCCTACTTCAATAAAGTCCAGCCATTTAACTCAAATGAGTCGGCGGAAAATAAAAACAACAAGTGCTACTTAAATAAAGTCCAGCCATTTAACTCAAATGAGTAGGCGGAAAATAAAAACAACAAGTCCTACTTAAATAAAGTTCAGCCGTTTAACTCAAATGAGTAGGCGGAAAATAAAAACAACACACACTTGCTGAAATGAAAACACACACACTTGCATTAATAAGCACACACACACACACACACACGACAGAAAATTAGATACTCACACTGCAAAAAGTAAATACTCACGCTTGCAAATCCTACTCAAATGAGTAGGTGAAAAATTAAAGAAACGTCATTTAACTCTTAACGAGTAGGCAGAAATAAATGTGCACACGCACACACTCTACATAATTGGAGAAAGCAATAAACTTATCTCATACACGCACGCACGCTGGCGAAAAAATTAATAAAAACAAAGTTATCGAAAAATTAAAACAACTGCATTTCTATCGCTAGAATGTCATAGAAATACATAAAAAGTTGAAATAAAAATTGTTTGAGCCAAGAGTTTTCAAATTAAGGCGAGAAAAGTAAGTGCTTGAAAAATTAAAACGTTTGCATTTTTACCGTTAGATTTTGACAAAATGCATAAAAAGTGGAAATAAAAATTATTTGAGCAAAAATCTTTTTACGTATTTGCTAAAATCAAAGTTGTTGAAAAACTAAAATTACGCATTATGCATTCTTATAGCTTTGTAAACGATTTAAAAAGTGGAGGAAAGCTAAAAAGAAGCAACTGTTTTAAAATAAAAACTAAGAAAAATCTAAGTTAAGAGGAATGAAAACCACCTTTTTATCGTTTTACAAGTTGATAAGAACGAATATGGAAGCATAAAAATAATAAGTCTAACCAATTTTAAAGAGTATGATAAGGAAAACGGCTATAAAAATGGCTAGAAATTTTGATAAAAATGAAAGTATAACAAAATGTTTTTCATTTTAAAACATAAATTTCGCAATTTGAACTCATACACGCACACACGCAATATGAAAATGAAAACATAAATACATAAGATTGGTGAAGAGGAGGCCATCAGAGATAATTCAGAGCATGTAAGGATAAAAAACTAACAATTTTTATTACAAAATAAGTTGATTACAAGTGCCTAAATAAACAAACTTAAGAAGGAGGGGGGAAATAAAGTCGTTACATAGCACTAAGCAAGCTCCAAGCGACAGCCCTTGTCAACAAAATGATTCAAAAATTTGGAACCCTTAACTCATACAGCAGCTGGCCTTTTATAGGCAAAATTTTCCAAGTACACGCCCTCTGACATGGGCGTGTCACTACTTTTCAAATGGAGGTGGTGATTCGGCTGGAGATTTGACATTGCGGCTGAAAACGCGGCGGTCACGCCCCAGGTCACGGGCGTGACGGTGGCCGTGTCGGCACTATTCATCATCTGATTTCGGCGATTTGATGGCGTTGTTGACTTCGGGAGGTCCATGTGGAAGTCATGCCCCATGTCACGGGCGTGACTGTGGGCGTGTCGGGGAGGTTGAAGTGGGTGTCGTTTGTGCCGAAAAGTCGTCGGCGGCAGTTTGCCGTCCAGGTGGAGGAGTCACGCCCTAGGTCACTGGCGTGACTGGGGGCGTGTCGGCTTGGTCGACGATCGTCGAGTGAATTTCGTCGAGCTTGAGTGTCACGGCCATGGTCACGGGGCGTGTCAAATGACACGGGCGTGACCCCGGGCGTGTCAAACTTTTTTTCCTCAAATGCGCTGATTTCACGGGATTTTGATGTGTCATGCCCATGTCACGGGCGTGATCGACAGTACACGGGAGTGACACATGACTTTTCTGGCAAAATTCTAAAAATTTCTTAAACGTAAAAGAAACTAAGTTAGCAAAATATATACAATAAAAGTAGCATTTTATTAAAGAAATTTAACCTAAAACAACAAAAGAAAATGAAAATTACTTAAATAATGAACATAAAAATAGGCATATTTACAACTTATCAAATACCCCCATAATTAGGCTTTTGATATTCCAGAGCAAAAGTTTGAGGTGAACTTATAAGGAATAGAAAAAATTCTAAGTTTAGCTACCGCTTAATTAATTATAAGAGAGATCTAAATAAACATACGGGGTGTAAGAGTTAAGTCCTAAAATTATGAAGAATATTTAAATAGTGTAAAAGTTTTGGCCAAAAGGCTTCTTGATGTAATCAAATAAAAAGCAATAATTATAACGGTTAGATTAACAAAAATAGTTTGGAATTATATGAACTTTAACTTATGGGAGTTTTACTGGAAATAATGCAATTTACAAATTATGCTCTCAAAAAGATTTTTGAATTAATTCTAGAATCGTGAAATTAGCTAAGGGGGTTGATGTTGGTTTATGAAGAGGGTTTGGTTTTGAGGTGAGGTAATTTTTTCTTGATTCTCCATTTTTTTTCTTTTGGATTATTAGGAAAATGAAATCTTATTTTCCTAATATCTTTTTTTTAACTTCATAATGATAAAATTGACCCAATGTATATGTGTAGGAGTAATGAATTTTTATTCTCTTACTCCGTAACATATAATCTTTTTAAATTATTGGGTACCTATGTTTACTGAATGAAATCTTATTCTCATTGACATAGGATCTTTTAAGGATAAAAATTTTATCATGCCAAGTAAGACATGATAAGGCAAGAAAAGAAAACTAGATTTTTAATTAAAAAATTTTTGAGAGCAACCTTAATAAATTGTACGTTCCAATTTTTCAGAAAGCTAAAAGTAAACATAATTGAATCCTGTAGTCGTTATTTTCTAACATAATACACGTGCTCTTATCAATGAAAAATTGGAAGTAGTGCCTAAAACGAGTTCGCTATTTTTAACAAAGCATAATGAATTCTATAAAACTTAACCCCGGATATTTAAATTTTTCAATCAATAATTAACAAACGAATAACAAACAAAGAATTAATAAAATTCACATATAAATAAACTCAAAACAAAATTTTTGGATAGCAAGAAGATCAAGAAATGGAATATTTGATTTATTTGTTACAAAACATTTTTTTGATTTTGTAGAGTTTTATCGTTTTTTTTGTGTTTTTGATTTATTATCTTTTTTTTGAATTTTTATTTAGTTTTACCCTTTTTTCTTCTTCTTTTTTGAATTTGTTTTTGACTTATTATCTTCTTTTTTTTTAAAGTTTTGCGAAAAACTTTAAAAGAGACGTTATTTACAAGAATGAGAGACAAAAAGGAAGGGCGTGAGAGAAAAGATTATTTACAAAAATATTTACAAAGATTTTTACAAAATGAAATTAAATATTTTTGGAATTTTTGTTTTATAATTTTTTTGGAATTTTTGTTTTATATGTTTTTTGGAATTTTTGTTTTAAAAAGAAAGGAAAAGAAAAAAAAATTTGGGATTTTTAGAATTTTTGTTTTATAATTTTTTTTGAATTTTTGTTTTTTTATAATTTTTTTGGAATTTTTGTAATAAAAAGAAACAAAAAAAAAATTTGAATTTTCATTTTCAAATTTTTTTTTTGTTATATTTTTTTTCGTATATTTAAAAATTTTTTGAGTGCAGAAAATACAGTGCAGAAAATAGAAGTTCGGAAAATAAAGCGAGAAAACACCCTCATGCTTAAGTCCAACATTGTCCCCAATGTTGTAATGTAAGTATGCGGAACAAATAGGAAAGGCAATATGTACAAAGAAAATAAAGAGAGGGGGGTAGAAGCTTCCCTAAAAGGAGGTTGGGAAGGCGCAGTTTAGAAACCATGAGGATCTGTCCATTTTGGATCAATCACCTCCTTTCCTCTACGGAGGGTTATAGCGTTGATATTCTCCCGCGGATTGGGCTCCGTGTTTCCCGGCAGTGCCCCGAGCGCGCGCTCGGACATCATTCGCGCAAGCTGTACAACATGGAGTTCTAAGTTTTTTAGCGATCCGGTGATGTTCCGGATATTTGACTCGTTGGACGCTATATATTTAGAAAAATTCTCCTCCATCGGGGAGGGTTTTGGAAGAGGGGGAGGCGGAAGAAATCCGGGGGCGAAAGAATTCGGAGGGCGCTGCGCATTATTCGCATTGCTCCATGAGAAGTTGGGGTGGTTCCTCCAACCCGGATTATAGTTATTACTTTAAGGGTTGTTGTTGGGGTTGAAGGAAGGTCGCCCAGCATTTCCCACGTAGTCTACGAATTCATTGACTACGTCGGCATTAGGGGGAATCGCCCAAGGCGGAGTGGTGAAGGCAGCAGACATCTCCGCCACCTACTTCATCAGCCGTTCAACTTGAAGGGCTAAGTGTGCAGTGACATCCACTTCGAAGAGGTCGGCCGCCTGCTTGGGACGTCCCCGCGGGACGTTCCATTGGTAGGTGTTCATAGCCATCTCTTCAATAAGAGCTTGGGCAGCCTCAGGGGTCTTATTATTCAAGGTACCCCCGGCATCCGCGTCAATCATTTGACGCGTCTGATAGTTAAGCCCATTGTAGAAGATTTGGACATGCAACCACGCAGGCAGCACGTGGTGCGGAGACTTGCGGAGGAATTCTTTAAAGCGCTCTCAAGTCTCAAATAGAGACTCAGAATCGTTCTGCACGAACGAAGAAATGTCCGCCCGCAACTTTGCAGTCTTGGCGGGCGTAAAATACTTCGTTAGGAATCATTCCGCAAGCTCGGCCCAGGTGGTGATACATCCTCGTGGGAGGGAATTCAACCATGCCTTAGCTTTGGATCTGAGGGAGAATGGAAAAAGGCGCAA
Organism: Platanthera guangdongensis; assembly: GCA_039583875.1. Classification (NCBI taxonomy): domain Eukaryota; kingdom Viridiplantae; phylum Streptophyta; class Magnoliopsida; order Asparagales; family Orchidaceae; genus Platanthera; species Platanthera guangdongensis. The sequence goes on from CM077155.1 coordinate 64,390,161, forward strand.
ATGAATGGCGTCATCAGTGATGCCATTAATCTTAAAGGTATCGCAGATTTCCAAAAAACTAGACAAATGAACGTTCAGTTCCGCATCCAGCAGTCCATCGAACTACACAGCATTTTGGATCATTTGGATAACGCTCGATTTGATCTCAAAATTATTGTTCGCCACCGTCGGGCGAACAATACTTGACCCAGTATCGTCCAAATTCGGTCGGGCATAATATGACATTGTATGCTCGACGGCCGCGTTCGGATTGGGGTCGACCATAGCAACGGCAGAGGGTTCTCCGACGGATTCTTCGCGATCCAAAGAGGGATTTCGACGTTGAGACCGAATACGCGTAAGCGAGCGTTCGATCTCAGGATCGAAATCCAAATTTTCGGACTCCGAAGGCTGTTCACGGGTCATACACCCTAAAATAGAAAGTAGAAAATTAACTTTTTTGGGGGGATTTTGAAGAAACGTTTTTAAGTTATTTTTTTAGTTTTTGCAATAAAGGTAAAAGTAATAGACTTTGGATTCAAAATAACAACTCAGAGGTTCCCCGGCAACGGCGCCAAAAACTTGATGAAGCCCACGAACATACTCTTATGTGGGTGGTTGATTCGATGAGTCGATCGCCGCAGGCTTGCTTAGGTAGGCAAGTGTACTATCGCAAGTAATACAGAATATTCAGGGGAATATCCAGATCGTAAATTTCCCGGGAACGGGTTGATTATCCCTGAAAGATATTGTACCTACTCACCTAGAGGGGGGGTGAATAGGTGACTTAAATCTTTTTGACTTTTTAGGCAGAATTCAGATTATATCACAAAGTTCTAGTTACTTTATCACAGCAAACAATCAGCAATCACAGAATTACAGAAGCACACAGTAGACACACAGATTTATAGTGGTTCCCCAAGGTTTGGGTACATCCACTTCCCCCTTCGCCTATCTAGCAGTGTACTAGATTCAGCTAAACTCCTCCACTATCTCAGATCCTCAGATCTTACACTCAGAACCTCAACCAGGTTCTTACAGCTCAGGCCCAAGGCCCTACAACTCAGCTTCTTCACAAAGCCTACACTCAGCCACAGCAGGCCTACACTCAGAGATACAAATCTCCTACAATCAGGCACACAGGCCCTACACTCAGCCTTTATAATTACAGGCTTACAAACTCAGATCCCTAAGGATCCTACAAGATAATATGAATACAAAATATAAACCCTACAACTCAGAGAAAAGAGAGAAGAGTTGTGAGTTTCTTGATGAGTTCTTGGAAGAACTCAGCTGAGATCAACTGACTTGGCTTTCTTCAAATCTTCTTGAATGTAGAACACAATAAGATTGATCTCCTCTGCAGTTGATCCTTGATCTCTGCTACTTAAGATTCAGAACAAAGTCTGAACCCTTCTTCTCAGCCTGGTTCCAACGGCTGACTTCTTGGATGGAGCTCTCTTTCTCCAACTACTTAGATCTTCACTTGATTCTTCAATGAATAGCTAGATCTTCTTCTTGTTAATGAACTTGATCACTTGAACAACTTCTTCTGTAGACAGTATAAGCCTATTTATAGGCCTTCTTCATGGTAACCGGCTGGTCCGGTTCATAACTGATTTCTGACAACTCTGACAGGTGCAGTAGACCGGCTGGAATGGCAGCTGTCAAGTCATCCAGTCAGTTCTTGAAAAATCTGTAACTGTCTGAAGGTGTCGAAACTATCTGTCTTTAAGTGTCGACACTTATAGACTAAGTGTCGACACAAGTCGACTAAGTGTCGACACTAGCCTACAAGGTGTCGACACAACTCCTTGTGTTGTAGAATGCACTTCTCGACACAGCTTCTTCTTCATGTGTCTATACTGATATTGAGTGTCGACACAACACTTTGTTCTTCAGCACTTTGTTGAATTCTTGTAAGTGTCGACACAACACCTTTGTGTCGACACATCTTCATGTGTTGAACATGTTCAGTGTCGACACATCTTTTTGGTATCGACACATTCCTTCTGTGTGGATACTTACTGAGTGTCGACACTGCTCCTTGTGTCGACACATTCTTCTTCTGTTGAGACTCTGGCTGAGTGTCGACACTTCTCCTTAGTCACTTGTACTTAGAATTTTCTTAAACTTTACTAATTGTCGACATAGCTCCTTGTGTCGACACTTTCTTCAAGTGTTGAGTCTTCTGCAGAGTGTTGACACATTCTTTCTTATGTCGACACTTTCTTCAAGTGTTGAGTCTTCTGCTGAGTGTCGACACATTCTTTCTTGTGTCGACACTTTCTTCAAGTGTTGAGTCTTCTGCTGTGTGTCGACACATTCCTCTGGGTGTCGACACTTATACTTAGACTCTGCTGACTTTTGCTGAGTGTCGACACAGCCTCCAAGTGTCGACACTTTCTGATGTAGACACAGTTTCACTGGGTGTCGACACAACTGCTAAGTGTCGACACAGCTTCACTGGACTTTTCTTCACTGAGTGTCGACACAGCTCCTTGTGTCGACGCTTTCTGTCTGGTGTCGACTCTGCATCCCTAGTGTCGACACAAATACTCCAAGTGTCGACACTGCTTGCCTGGGTGTCGACACAAGTCTTCTTAAGTGTCGACACTTTCCCTCTGGGTGTCGACACATGGACTTAGAAACTTTTTCATCTTTCCTGCAAATACTTAACCTGCACAAATCAACTCAATATACATCAAATACATTTTGATGTATATCATTGAGTAGGGTGAGGCTTCTTCAAATCAGGTACATTAGACCAATGTACCCAACAATCTCCCCCTATTTGGAGAAGTCATAACCCTTAGTCAATGATATACACCATACAGAATAAAATCATAGTATGATGTAAAGCAGGATTATATAACAGGGCAAACATAAACATGTATCAAACAAAACATGTATACATAGACATTATCTCAGAACAATTATGAAATAAATTTATCACACAGCAAATTTATCACACAGCACATTGTTCTAACAGCTTTGTCATATTCATTTTTCAAAAGTTTACAAGGTGTTTAAAATCAAAAGATTATAATTATAAACTGAAGAAAATTCTATTCTATTTTTGTTCAGCCTCCTTGATCACTATTCCTTTCCCAGTCTGTATCTTTGCTTGCACAGGGGCTTCTGCAACTTCAGTATCAGAAGGCTTCTTGCCTTTCAGATTCTTTTTCTTTTGCTCTTCAGCTTTAATCTTTTGCCTCTCAAAGTAGTGATAAGGCTTGGAAAAGTACTTGCTAGGCTCCTGAGCAGTAGGAGGTAGCTTTCCCATCTTTGCCTTTCTCCTGTATGCACTATGGCTTCTTGCCTTGTCTCATGCTTTCTCAATTCCAATTCAGAAAACCACTTGTTTCTGTCTTGTATATTATCTTTTACAGCTTTCCATGCCGTTAAGATAATGTTTCTTGAAGTGGGGCTCCACTGCTCAAAGTCAGGCCTTTGTACAGCTTGCTCTCTGAACCTCTTCTTAGACAGTCTGGCTTCTTGTTCAGCATGTTCCTTCAGTATAGCTTCCTGTAAAGCCTCAGATACTGGCTGAACCACCTTCTCTATGATGACATTTTGCTGACCCTCAGGTGGGCTATACATAGACTGTATATCAGCTTGGACCATATCAAAATCCGGTGGAGGATAGATTACTTGAGCTACTTCAGGTTGCTCACCTCCAAGATAGGCGGGATTAACTCCAGATTCTGCTACATTATCATCATCACATAAAGGAGGATATCCAAGAGTAGCTCTGATAGAATTAGAAATCCACTTGGCATGATCAGAGCTGGCTATGACTAACACCCTCTCCCCCTTTATGACTTCTCTTTCCATGTGATCTCTTAGATCATCCTTTTGAAATCTTATTTGTGCATTAAGATAATTGACTCCATACTTGTAGAAAGGTTTTAACCTTTGGAGTTTTTCAGTGATGAGCTTCTGAGAGTCTTGTATAGCAGTTGTAACAGCAGTTAAGCTCTCTTGCAAGTGCTTATCAAAAGTTGCTTTGGCTGTAGCACTTTCTGCAGACTGTGCAGTGGCTATATTCTTTATCTCAGTTACAATAGCATTGTGAGAGACTGTCAAGTTTTCATTCATTCTGATTTGATTTTCCAGTACATAGCCTTGCTTTACTTCAAGTTCATCTACTTGAGATTTTATCTTCTCTTGATGAGTTGCTAGATAGACTACTGCATTCCCACCCTTGTGGAAGCAGTCAGTCATCTCCTTCTTATTGAGATTCATCTCAAATCTTATGGACTTAATATCCTGGGCCAGATCAAACTGTAAAGACTTGTGCCCCTCATCCACATAGGTTTCAATGGCTTTCCTGTGCTCATCAAGCTTGATTTGCATAGCAACCATCAGAGCACTGTAATCTACTGATGGAGTTGGCTGTAGTGCTGGCTGTGGTGCTATAGTTTGCAATGCCTTCTTATAAGTTTGGCTCCTTCTCTTAAAAACTTGGAATTTTCTTTTCTTAGCTCTTGCAGCTTCCTCATCTTCTGAAGCTGATGTGCTGGCTATATCTACCCTCTCCTTAGGTAGCTCCTCAACTTCTGTTGGCTTCTCAGGCTCTTGCCTTACAGGTTCTTCAACAATTACTACTTGCTCCCCCTCAACTGGAGCATTCTCCCCCTCAGCAGTGTTAGAAAGTAGCGAAAAGAGAGAACAAGCGGATAAGATTTTGAATAATTGAAACTTTATTATCCAAAAAAGATAACTATTACAAAGGTATGCCCTCCCTTATATAGAATGGAGGAGAGATGAGAGAATACAAATAAGAGATGTGGGACTAAAAATTTACAAGCTAAGCGGACTGTACAAAGTAAACCGCACAAGCTGCGCGGTTAGACAGAAGGACTAACCGCACGGCTACAACAAGAGAAGCAGAGAGGTCGCCTATGAAGATCGCTAGACCGCCCGGTTTACAAGCCAGCGAGTCAAACCGCCAGACCACGCGGTCTTCAACCCGCCAAGACAGACCGCCCGGTCACCAACTTCAACACTCCCCCTCAAGCTGGAGCATATATATCAATCATGCCCAGCTTGTCGCAAACATGCAGAAACGAGGTGGAAACTGGCTTGGTGAAGATGTCAGCCAGCTCTTTATCAGACGTGACAAACGGAGTGCAAATTTGTTCTTTTAAAATCTCTTCACGAATGAAATGGCAGTCAACCTCAATGTGCTTTGTTCTTTCATGGAATACAGGATTTTTGGAGATGTATATGGCAGCCTTGTTATCACAGAACATAGGTAGAGGATGGTTGTACACCTCTCCTAAATCTAGCATGAGAGCCCGCAACCATTTCAACTCACAAGTGGTTGACGCCATACTGCGATACTCAGCTTCTGCACTGGACCTGGAGACAACAGACTGCTTCTTGCTCTTCCAGCTCACCAGATTGCCCCCAACAAAGGTGCAAAAACCTGAGGTTGACTTGCGATCCCCTTTGTCATCAGCATAACTTGCATCTGAGTAGGCTTCAATCCTCAGATGACCATTCTTCTGAAAAAGTAATCCTTTCCCAGGTGCTGCTTTGACATACTCCAAGATCCGCAAGGCGGACTGTAGATGACACTCCCTAGGCGCTTGCATGAATTGACTCACCTTGCCCACAGCATAGGAAATGTCGGGTCTGGTCACTGTGAGATATATGAGCTTACCAACCAGACGCCTGTACCGCGAACTATCTGAAAAAGGAGGCGAATCATCTGTCCAGGTTTTGTCCTCCCCAGTAGCCATGGGGCATCGGGCAGGTTTTGCTCCAGTTAATCCTGCCTCTTTTAAAAGATCAAGGGCATACTTACGCTGAGAGAGAACTAAGGAGTCGGGCTTCCGAGAGAGTTCGATCCCCAGAAAGTACTTTGGAGAGCCCATATCTTTAGTGATCAGATGTTGGGGAAGATGTCGCTTTGTCAGGGCTACCCCTTCCTGGTCATCGCCAGTGAGAAGAATATCATCGACGTACACAGCAAGAACAACCAGCCCAGAAGGAGTTTTGCGAATAAAGAGAGAGTGATCAGCAGAGCTTCGCACAAAACCAACAGCCGCCACAATGCCGCTAAACTTGTCAAACCAAGCTCGAGGACTCTGCTTGAGGCCATAAATTGCCTTCTACAGCCGTCATACTCGTGTCTCCCCCTGAGAAACATACCCAGGAGGTTGCTCCATGTAAACGGCCTCATGAAGATCACCATAAAGGAAGGCATTCTTGACGTCCAGCTGAGAAATCGGCCAATCCCGATTGACGGCCACAGAGAGAAGAACCCGGATAGTGCTGAGACGAGCCACAGGGGAGAAGGTGTCAAAGTAATCAACCCCATAGGTCTGAGTAAAGCCCTTAGCAACAAGGCGAGCCTTATACCGATCCACAGTGCCGTCTGGGCTAAATTTGACCACAAAGACCCAGCGACAGCCAACAACATCAGTACCGAAGGGAGGAGGAACGAGAGTCCAGGTACCCCGCTCAGTGAGGGTCGCCATTTCCTCATCCATGGCCATCTTCCAGTGAGGAATAGCAAGGGCCTCCTGATAGGAGCGGGGTGTGGCAGTGGCAGAGATAGCCAGTGCAAATGCCCTGCGAGAAGGGGTAAGACGATCATAGGAAACAACAGCAGCAAGGGGGTGTAGGGTACACGTCCGCACCCCTTTGCGAAGAGCTATAGGAAGATCCAGGTCAGCCGGGCCCGCGGCATCCGGAGCATCCGTGGTAGAGAAAGCTGGCCCGGGAGAAGAGAGCGACGGCAGCGGAGATGAGGGAGAGGGTGGTGGAGAAGGGAGAGAGAGAGGTGGAGGAAGAGGATGGGGTGGAGACGGTGTAGTAGGAGGCGAGGGAACGAAGGGAACGGCAGGAGAATCAGAAGCGGGGAGAAGAGGAGAGGAGTCATCCGAGAAGTAGGAGGTATTCTCGAAGAAGGTGACGTCAGCAGAGACGAACTGCTTACGAAGGACGGGATCAAAGCAACAGTAGCCTTTCTGAGTGGTGGAGTACCCCAGAAAGACACATTTGGTGGAGCGAGGGGAGAGCTTATCACGGGTGGCAGAAGGGGTATGCACAAAGGCAGTGCATCCAAAGATTTGGAGAGGAAGAGGAAACGGCTCCTTGCCCGGATACAAAATGGAGAACGGGGTTTGGCCGTGGAGAACCGTGGAGGGAATGCGATTGATGAGGTAGCAGGCAAGGAGAACAGCATAGCCCCAATAGGAGCGAGGAACATGCATCTGGGTCATCAAGGTGCGAGCGACATCGAGGAGGTGACGGTTTTTGCGTTCGGCCACACCATTTTGTTGTGAAGTATAGACACAACTAGTTTGATGAAGAATCCCATTTTGCATGCAGAATGTAGAGAAGTCACGACTGAGATATTCTTGGGCATTATCAGATCGAAAAACTTGGATAGAAACACCAAACTGAGTTTTGATCATGAGATAGAAGTATGTCCATATAGAGAATAATTCGGAGCGAACTTTTAATAGATACACCCACGTACAGCGAGAGAAATCATCAATGAACGTGACAAAATAGGAACTACCCCGACCAATGGTAAGTGTAGGAGAAGGACCCCAGATATCGGAGTGGATAAGATCAAATAGACTGGTAGAGCTACGAACGTGCTTTGGAGGGAAGGAGGAGCGGTGATGCTTGCCAAGCTGACAGGCCTCACAGTTAAGCGGAGGACTTTGAGGAGGAAGGTGGGGCAGAAGTTGACGAAGAAGACGGGGAGGAGCATGACCAAGGCGGAGATGCCATTGGAGAAGATCTGTGGAGGTGGAGGAGAAGGTGGAAAAAGCAGAAATGTTGTCCAGGAAGTATAAGCCGCCACTCTCAGTCCCAGTAGCAATCGTTCATTGGGAGTCCGGATCCTGAAAAGAGCAAGAAGTAGAAGTAAATGTGACGGAACACTGTAATTGCTTGCAAAGAGAGGTAACAGATAATAAGTTGCACGGGAACTGGGGCACATATAGAGTATCCGCCAAGTGAAGAGACGGAGTGACATGAACTATCCCTGTTCCATGGACTGGTGATGAAGAGCCGTCAGCGAGAATAACCGGGGGCAAGCGAGCATGTTTTTCTAGGAGAGAGAAACACGGGAGATGGCCGGTCATATGATTCGTAGCACCAGTGTCGATCAGCCATTTGCCCTGAGTAGTAACGTGTGCACGACCAGAAGACGTGACAACCGAGGCGAACGGCTTGGAGGAGGATAAGAAAGCCATGAAGGGAGGAAGAAGAAACTGCAGCGGTCTCGGTGTCAGCACACCAGCGGTAAGAAGGGCCACGACCAAGGTGCAGAGCACAAGCCGCGCGACTGAATAAGGAGGTCGCGGCGACTAACAAGCAGGAGCGGCTAAAGGAAGAAAGGTAGAGAGGCCGCTCAAACAAGGGAGAATCCGCGCGAACAGAGAGAAAGGCGCGGGGAGATGAAAAGAGAGCAACCCGCGTGAAACCGTAGCGGGTTAAAGGGAAGAAGCCGCGCGAACACGAGCGGCTAGGAAGCAGAACAAGGCACATCGGGGAAGAGGTCGCGCGGACTGATAAGGCCGAGCGAACAGAAGAGAGGAGAAGAGCAGGTGACCGCGACCAAGATGCAGGTGAGATAGGAACAACCCGCACGGTCAGGCAGATCACAGCAGCAAACCGCGAGTATAGAGACAAGCGGAAAAGGGGAAAGCAGAAGCGGACAGGGAGAAGAAGTCCGCAGCGGGTAGAGACAAGGCCGCAACGACAAGGAAGTCAGAGAGGCAAGAAAGAACAAGGAGCGCGGCGACAAGGAAACAGGTCGCTGCGACGAATAGCAGCAGGAGAAGAGAACCAAGAAGAAGCAAGCCGCGCGAACAGGGCAGCGGACAGAAACAAGCCGCGCGAATAGGGCAGCGGACAGAAGAGAAGGCAAGTCGCGAAACAGGTCGCAGGAAGCAGAAAACAAGCCGCGAACAACAGAGAGCGCACAGAATCAGGAGGAAATGACCGTGCCCTCTGATACCATGTTAGAAAGTAGCGAAAAGAGAGAACAAGCGGATAAGCTTTTGAATAATTGAAACTTTATTATCCAAAAAAGATAACTATTACAAAGGTATGCCCGCCCTTATATAGAATGGAGGAGAGATGAGAGAATACAAATAAGAGATGTGGGACTAAAAATTTACAAGCTAAGCGGACTGTACAAAGTAAACCGCACAAGCCGCGCGGTTAGACAGAAGGACTAACCGCACGGCTACAACAAGAGAAGCAGAGACGTCGCCTGTGAAGATCGCTAGACCGCCCGGTTTACAAGCCGGCGAGTCAAACCGCCAGACCGCGCGGTCTTCAACCCGCCAAGACAGACCGCCCGGTCACCAACTTCAACAAGCAGCAACACTGTTCTTCTCAAGGTCTGCTTGATCCAGATTAAGAAAGAGATCTTCCATAGTAAATTCTTGTGGAGAATGTGCTGGAGAAACTCTTGGCTCATCTACAACTGGATCAGATACTACTTGAACTGTAACAGATGTGTCCTTCATGACAGCATCTGGGAGTTGGCTATCAATCTAAGTTTGCTGATTAACATTATTTAAGGAATCAAACAAAACATTATCCTCTATAAGGAAATCTAAAGCATTAAGCTCAATGATTACCTCTAGGATGATGTGGGTGGCTCTTTCACTTTCAAGAGGAGTTGGCTCTTCCACCACTAGAGGCTCCCCCTGGATTTGATCCTGGTGTATAGGGCTAGCCTGAGGTTGCTCCCCCTGCCTCTCTGCAGCATATTGTTGAGCTGTAGACTTCCCAGCATTTCCTTCTACATCCTCATCAGGAGTAAAGACAACTTGCTCTTCACTACCAGAGCTGCTAGATGAATCCTGAGCCACTGGGGCAGTCCTCTTCTTCTTCTTTTGGGGAGTTATTTTCTCTGGAGTAGGTAATTCCTTGGTTAAAACTCTGTCCCACCTAGAGAATATCCTCATGTCCATCTTTCTCATATGATTGATTTTAGTGCCTACAGCTTGACTCATAACTTCTGGTATACTACTAGCCAAGTATAGACTTATTATTCTACCCAAATTGGGTTTCTTCAGACTCTCCTTAATCTTCTCAAAGACAACAACAGACCAATCTGTGTTCACTGTGAAGATTATCCTTGTCATAAGGTTGAACATATGGGCTGAGACCCTGTCATGCCCTCCAGGCTTACTTAAGATCACTTTTCCAACAATTTCAGAAAGAAATTTCCCCTGGCTGTTCATCCCCTTTCTATTGAATACAGAACCAATTTCATCTTTGCATCCAGTCCACACCATGTTAATGCTTCTCTGGTCTTAGAAGCAGTAACCTCATCCTCTTCTTTTGTCCTTGGTAGATTTAGGACTTTTCTCAAACTTTTAGGTGATACCTTCACCTTTTCACCATGAACCCTAGACTTGATTTTGAGTCCAGATTCATCTACTTTAGCTCCATTCAGGAATTCTAAGACTTCTTTCTTCCAGATTTTAGTCGGCTCTAAAATAAGAAATTCTAACCCTGAGTCTGCAACTAGGGTTACCACACTCTTAATCTCCGGGTCTGCATCATCAAACGCATGTCGCACCAGTTCGTAGCCTTCATTGACGTTCTCCTTGAGCTTTGGCGCCATTAGGGTTTGAAGAATTTGACTGGAGAGAAGAGAGGTGTCGACACACAAGTTTGGTCTCGAAACTTTAGTGAGCGTGTCGACAGACAATGGAGAAATTCTATTTATACCTTTCTAGGTTTGAAGATGAAAAGGCGGGTTAACTAACTTAAATTGTGTCGACACTGTTGAAAAGTGTCGACACAGACTTATAATGTCTCGACACCTATGTGTCGACACAAGTTTAGTCAACATATATATGTGTCGATACTTGTTTATGTGTCGACACCACTCAGCTCGACATTTAGTTGAGACCTTACTTAGATAATTCTGAGTAAACTCTAAGTGTCGACACCACCTTGGTTGTGTCGACACTGACCCTGTATGTGTCGACACTAATTTTCTGAAGTGTCGACACCAACTTCCTAGATGTGTCGACACCTGTTCCCTGAAGTGTCGACACCACTTTTCTATGTCGACACAGATATCTCTGTGTGTCGACAACATTTTACTTAGCCATTTCTATAAACTTATTCTAAGTTTATCATACCTAGTTCAATTTTAAACCTATTGAACTTAGTTTCTTCTAAGGGCTTAGTGTACATATCAGCTAGTTGATTATCTGTTCTAACATATTCCAGTAAAATATCTTCTTTTTCTACATGTTCTCTAAGAAAATGATATTTTATTTCAATATGTTTAGTTCTACTATGGGAAACAGGATTGTTTGCAGTTGATATAACACTAGTAGAATCACAAAATAGTGGAGTTCTACTTACCTGAATTCCATAGTCCTCAAGCTGATGTTGTATCCATAGAAGTTGAGCACAGCAACTTCCTGCAGCCACATATTCTGACTCTGCAGTGGAGATAGCCACACTTGTTTGCTTCTTGCTACTCCATGAAATTAGTCTTCCACCAAGGAATTGACAGGTTCCAGTTGTGCTTTTTCTGTCTTCTTTGCATCCTGCAAAGTCTGCATCTGAATAACCTGTTAGTTCAAAATCCCCATTCCTAGGGTACCAAAGGCCTAGATAAGGAGTGCCCTTTAGATATCTCAATATCCTTTTGACTGCTGTCAAATGAGACTCCTTAGGGCATGCTTGATACCTAGCACAGACACATGTATCATACATGATATTTGGTCTACTTGCAGTCAAATAGAGTAAGGAGCCAACTATCCCTCTATACAAAGTCTCATCTACAGGTTTCCCTGCATCATCTTTGCTAAGAGACATACTTGACCCCATAGGAGTCTTCATGGTACTGGATGAATCCATACCATACTTCCTTATGAGTTCTAGGGTGAACTTAGACTGGCATATGGATAAACCATTCTCAGTCTGTCTAACTTGGAGACCCAAGAAGAACTTAAGTTCCCCCATACTACTCATCTCAAATTGTCCTTGCATTAGTTTTGCAAACTTTTTGCAAAGACTACTTTCAGTAGACCCAAATATTATGTCATCTACATATATTTGGACTAGTATTACTTTGCCTCTGGATTCCCTAAGGAATAGAGTCTTGTCTATTTCCCCCCTTGTGAACTTATTCTCAATGAGGAAACTAGACAGGGTTTCATACCAAGCCCTAGGGGCTTGTTTTAACCCATACAATGCTTTCCTAAGTCTATAGACATGATTAGGTTGAGTTGAATCAACAAAACCTGATGGTTGTTCCACATATACTTCTTCCTTTAGATTACCATTAAGAAAGGCTGACTTTACATCCATTTGGTAAACTTTAAATCCTTGATAGGTTGCATAGGCCAGGAACATCCTTATGGCTTCCAGTCTGGCTACTGGAGCAAAGGTTTGATCAAAGTCAATACCTTCTTCCTGCCTATATCCTTTAGCAACCAATCTTGCTTTGTTCTTAATGATGACTCCATGTTCATCCATCTTGTTCCTATAGATCCACTTGGTCCCAATTATGTTGTGGTCTTTTGGTTTAGGAACAAGCTCCCAGACTTTGCACCTCTTGAACTGATTCAGCTCTTCTTGCATTGCCTCAATCCAATGAGGGTCTAGGATGGCTTCTTCAAACTTCTTTGGCTCAACTTGGGATAGAAAACTGGAGTAGAGTGCTGCACTCAGATTTCTGCTCCTTGTTTGTACCCCTTGTCTTAGATCACCAATGATTTGATCTGCTGGATGATCTCTTAGATGTCTATTGGCTGGAGGCATCCTGGCTTCAGGTTGAACTTCTTCAACTTCTTCATCTTGCTGCACTTCTTGAACTTCATCTACATTAGGTACATGTAGTACTCCCCCTAGACAGCAGCCACTATCTTCTACTTGTTGTCTTGCAGTAGGTTCTTCTTCAATAGTGAGCTTGTCCAACTTCTTAGTTATACCTGTGGAGCTGCATATACTACTAGACAACTCATTGTTAATAAGTCTAGTTTCATCAAATACTACATGTACAGACTCTTCTACAACTTGAGTAGACAAGTTGTAGACTCTATAAGCCTTACTATTGTTGATATACCCAACAAAGATCCCCTCTTGGGACTTGGCAGCAAACTTAGTCAAGTAAGACTTTCCATTGTTAAGTATAAAGCACTTACAACCAAAGATCCTGAAGTAGGATAGGTTTGGTTTTCTGCCTTTCACAACCTCATAGGGGGTCTTGTTGTGGCTTTTAGTAATGGTAGCCCTATTAATAACATGGCCTGCAGTATTAACTGCCTCAGCCCAGAAATATTCTGGTAGGGATGTATCACTTAATAGGGTCCTACCAGCCTCAATCAATGTTCTATTCTTCCTCTCAGCAATGCCATTTTGCTGAGGTGTCCTTGGTGAAGAAAACTCTTGAAATATCCCAAATTCTTCACATAGTTTTGCCATACTATCAGACTGAAATTCAGTAACATGGTCACTTCTTATCTTGACCACTGTACTGTCTAGTTCATTCTGAATTTGTTTGACAAAGCTATAGAAGACACTAGGTGTTTCAGATTTCTGTCTAAGGAAGAACACCCAGGAAAACCTTGAGTAGTCATCTACAACTACAAAGGTATAGACCTTCCTACCTAGGCTGTGAACTGGCATTGGACCAAAGAGATCCATATGCAAGAGGTATAAACACCTCACAGCATCTTTGTTTTCAATGCTTCTAAAGGTGGATCTAGTCTGCTTGCCCTTTGATAAGCTGAGCATATTCCATCTTTAATACACTTAACTTGAGGACCATTCCTCACTAACTCTTTGTTAAAGAGTTGTCCAATTGTCTTGTAATTTAGATGGGCTAGCCTCTTGTGTCATTTGACACAATGAGAGACTTTCTCATCAGCGACAAGACACACTGGAGAACCATTGTTCTCAACCATAATGTCTAGGCAGTAGACATTCCTTTTTCTATAACCAGTCAAAATGATCTCTTGATCATTTGACCTCCTAATATGACAACCATCTTTGACAAATGAGATGTCATATCCTACATCACTCAATTGACTTATACTAATAAGGTTATGTTTTAAACCTTTAACAAAGGCCACTTGAGTAATTGTAATATAGGAGTTAGATATGTTACCAAAAGCCTTGATGATTCCTTTCTCAGAACCACCAAAGGTGACTTTTGGACCATCCTTGATGGGTGTGTAGTCCTTTAGCAAACCCCTTGTTCCAGTCATGTGTCTGGAACATCCACTGTCCAAGTACCATATTGGGGCATGGCCACTTGGACTCACCTGTAAAACAGATTAGTGAACCTTAAAACCCAAAGAATTCTTGGGTCCTTGGTACTGGTTAGTTTGCTTCCTAACAAAGCTACCTGCAGGTTTTCCAACAGGCAGTTTGCTACTCACTTTGGCACTTGCATTGTGCCAACAGTCCATGGCAAAGTGGCCTACCTTGCCACAGCACCAACACTCAAACCTATTGTACCTTTGCTTAGGTACAGTCTTAGCTGTTTTATCTACAACTGGCTTGTTGAGAGTTGGGGCTTTGCCCTTGGACTTGGACTTGACATTCCTAGCTGGTTTAGAAAACCCCAGTCCAGCTTTACCTTTTTGATGAACAAATTCATCAATTAAGGGTAGAACAGACTTTGGTTTTGAAAACCTAGCAACCAAATCTCTCTCCTTCTGAAGACTAATCTCCAGACTCTTGATTTGATCATTCTTAAATGATATAGTCCCCATCTGAATCACATTTATGTGCTTTAGTCTGGCTATTTCATTTAGCTTTTGATCAATCATCTTCTCAAAATCAGTTGCAGCAACTTTGAGACTAGCAATTTCTTTTGCCTGACTCTTGGCTAGGGACTTGCTCTCCTTGTAAGCTTGCAACAGAACTTTATATTCATCTATCAATTGATGAATATCTTCTTCAGACTCAGATGCACTCTCATCACTTAATGACGATGAATCTGATTCTGAACTAGCACAAGAAATTGAACTTAAAGAACAATTTAGTACCTTACTAGGTCCAGGCTGCTCCTGGATTTTGTCACTTTCTGTCAATGCCATCAGTCCTTGCCATTGACTGTCCTCTTGTTCATATATAGAGTTCATGATCTGGATGAACTCTTCTTCCTCTTCCTCAGCAAACAGTTCTATGTATGCTTCAACATCTAGCTCAGTTTCTGATGAAGATATATCTGATAGGCTATTCTCCTTTTTGGCAACAAAAGATCTTTCCTTCTTGCCCTTGAATTGAGTCTTCTTCTTATCATTAGACTCCTTCCTTTTCTCTGGACAGTCTGCAATAACATGTCCTTGTCTATTACAGCAATAGCATACTATTTTAGATAGAGTTGCTTTGCTTGACTTGGTCTTTTTTCTGTCTTTCTTTGATGACTTTTTGTTCTGATAATAGTCATCTTTACCCTGTGAAGTAGATGGCTTTGTCCTCCACTGTTTCTTCTTTAAGAACTTCTGAAAGTGTCTTGTGAAGGCAGTAAAGTCCTCATCACTTTCACTGCTTTCAGACTTTCTGCTTACTGTCTCATCTGACTCAGTTTCAGCTGCTTTTGGAGGTGGAGTTGGTGACTTACTTCTGTATTTTCTGGGGGCTTCTATTTTAAATGCCACTGTCCTTTCCTTATGTTCACTTCTTGTAGTCTTCTCCTCTTCTTTCCTCACCATCAATTGCATTTCATAGGATAGTAATTTTCCAAACAAAGTTGGAGGAGGAATTTCTGCTAACTTTGCCATTTTCCTAATGGCACAGATCTTGGTGTCCCAATCTTTTGTAAGGGACCTTAAGAACTTATCATTAAGCTCATAGTTACTGAACTCTCTTCCATAGGACATTAGCTCATTCACAATCCTATAGAACTTCTTATAGCATTCAGTTATGCTATCAGCCCTACCTTGCCTAAAGCTTTCATATTCTTGGTTTAATAAGGACTTTATGTCCTGCCTCACTTCTTCAGAACCCTCCATATACACAATAAGAGTATCCCACATCTCCTTAGATGTCTTACAGTGTATCAAATTCTGAAAGATAGCATCATCTATAGCACTCACAATGATATTCTGAGCCCTCTTGTCCATTGTGGCTAGAATTATCTCATCCTTTGTCATTTCAGAGAAATCCTTAGGTGTTCTCTGATTTGCATCTAGGACTGAAACATTCATGGGCACATATGACCCTTCTTTCACTGTGATATATATTCTAGGGTTTGAGGCTTCCATAAACAGTCTCACCCTTTCCTTCCAGATGCCAAATATTTCTTTTCTGCAAATGGGTAGCTTCATGGATCCCAATTCCTTATGATTCTCAGCGGAACCCATGGTTCTTGATTTTCTTGATTCTGCAATTTTACTTAGACTGAATCTGCCAACAGGATCTACTCAGACAGTTAAGTCCCTTTTTGAGTAACCTCGCTTTGATACCACTTGAACGATATTGTACCTACTCACCTAGAGGGGGGGTGAATAGGTGACTTAAATCTTTTTGACTTTTTAGGCAGAATTCAGATTATATCACAGAGTTCTATTTACTTTATCACAGCAAACAATCAGCAATCATAGAATTACACAAGCGCACAGTAGACACACGGATTTATAGTGGTTCCCCAAGGTTTGGGTACATCCACTTTCCCCCTTAGCCTATCTAACAGTGTACTAGATTCGGCCAAACTCCTCCACTATCTCAGATCCTCAGATCTTACACTCAGAACCTCAACCAGGTTCTTACAGCTCAGGCCCAAGGCCCTACAACTCATCTTCTTCATAAAGCCTACACTCAGCTTCTTCACAAAGCCTACACTCAGCCACAGCAGGTCTACACTCAGAGATACAAATCTCCTACACTCAGGCACACAGGCCCTACACTCAGCCTTTATAATTACAGGCTTACAAACTCAGATCCCTAATAATCCTACAAGATAATATGAATACAAAATATAAACCCTACAACTCAGAGAAAAGAGAGAAGAGTTGTGAGTTTCTTGATGCGTTCTTGGAAGAACTCAACTGAGATCAACCTGACTTGGCTTTCTTCAAAGCTTCTTGAATGTAGAACACAATAAGATTGATCTCCTCTGCAGTTGATCCTTGATCTCTGCTACTTAAGATTCAGAACAAAGTCTGAACCCTTCTTCTCAGCCTGGTTCCAACGGCTGACTTCTTGGATGGAGCTCTCTTTCTCCAACTACTTAGATCTTCTCTAGATTCTTCAATGAATAGCTAGATCTTCTTCTTGTTAATGAACTTGATCACTTGAACAACTTCTTCTATAGACAGTATAAGCCTATTTATAGGCCTTCTTCATGGTAACCGGCTGGTCCAGTTCATAACTGATTTCTGACAACTCTGATAGGTGCAGTATACCGGCTGGAATGGCAGCTGTCAAGTCATCCAGTCAGTTCTTAAAAAATCTGTAACTGTCTGAAGGTGTCGAGACTATCTATCTTTAAGTGTCGACACTTATAGACTAAGTGTCGACACAAGTCGACTAAGTGTCGACACTAGCCTACATGGTGTCGACACAACTCCTTGTGTTGTAGAATGCACTTCTCGACACAGCTTCTTCTTCATGTGTCTACACTGATATTGAGTGTCGACACAACACTTTGTTCTTCAGCACTTTGTTGAATTCTTGTAAGTGTCGACACAACACCTTTGTGTCGACACATCTTCATGTGTTGAACTTGTTCAGTGTCGACACATCTTCTTGGTGTCGACGCATTCCTTCTGTGTTGATACTTACTGAGTGTCGACACTGCTCCTTGTGTCGACACATTGTTCTTCTGTTGAGACTCTGGCTGAGTGTCGACACTTCTCCTTAGTGTCGACACTTGTACTTAGAATTTTCTTGAAATTTGCTAAGTGTCGACACAGCTCCTTGTGTCGACACTTTCTTCAAGTGTTGAGTCTTCTGCAGAGTGTCGACACATTATTTCTTATGTTAACACTTTCTTCAAGTGTTGAGTCTTCTGCTGAGTGTCAACACATTCTTTCTTGTGTCGACACTTTCTTCAAGTGTTGAGTCTTCTACTGTGTGTCGACACATTCCTCTGGGTGTCGACACTTATACTTAGACTCTACTGACTTTTGTTGAGTGTCGACACAGCCTCCAAGTGTCGACACTTTCTGATGTAGACACAGTTTCACTGGGTGTCGACACAACTGCTAAGTGTCGACACAGCTTCACTGGACTTTTCTTCACTGAGTGTCGACACAACTCCTTGTGTCGACACTTTCTGTCTGGTGTCGACTCTACATCCCTGGTGTCGACACAAATACTCCAAGTATCGACACTGCTTGCCTGGGTGTCGACACAAGTCTTCTTAAGTGTCGACACTTTCCCTCTGGGTGTCGACACATGGACTTAGAAACTTTTTCATCTTTCCTGCAAATACTTAACCTGCACAAAGCAACTCAACATACATCAAATACATTTTGATGTATATCATTGAGTAGGGCGAGGCTTCTTCAAATCAGGTACATTAGACCAATGTACCCAACAATCCCTACTGGTCCGAAAGCACTATTATTTTACCGAAATAGTAAGTTGTTGATTTTAATTAAAATAGGACGAAAATAGATTCAGGTTAAAGATGATGAAGAGATAACACTCAGTATCGAATTAAGTTAGGATTAAAAATAGATTTGAATAAATAGAGATCTAAAGTTTCAATTTAATTAAAGCGGAAACTTGGTCGTGGAGGTTCCAAAATAATGAGCTCACCTATCTCTAGGAATATCACTCACCTGAACATTAAGACTATTCGACGGGGCTCTTGTCCAACGAAGGATTCCTCTTAATGCCCGTAGTACGCTAAGAACCCTGCTATTGGGTGGGGAACACAATCCGGTAGAGTTAGCGCGCCTCCTCTCTCGAGGGTTATTGCAGAACTCTCTTTACCCAGGGGTGATCAGTTCATACGCACGGCCTCTCGGCTAGCTAGAGTATGGATAACGGATATAGAGCCCAGACATCGATATGTGGTTCTACGCGTCGTTAACCCGGGGTAAACCTTAAGTTTTTAATTAAATAGAAAAATAAGACCTTCAGTTATTTAAAACATTTTTTTATATCCCAATGCTCTTCGATACCAAGGGCTAAAAGCGATTAGCCTCTCATAGGAATGGGGATAGCTTATGAGTTTGGTCAGGCGAGCATTCTAAACTATTCGCTGAAGGATTATAAAGAAAATAAGAAGAAAAGCAAGATAACCTAATATTAAAACAGTTACTACAAATAAAAACACAAGCACTTATCCAAACACAGAATAAAGAGACGGAAATAAAACTAAGTTACAAGTAAGAGAAAATTGCATAAATGAAATTGCAAGTCCCACTCAAATGAGTGGGCGGGAAATATAAGCTGAAAATTTGCAAGTCCTACTCAAACGAGTAGGATTGAAATGAAAGCAAGTCCTACTCAAACGAGTAGGCGAAAATAAAGGCGATTACAAGTCCTTCTCAAATATTTATAGGGAAATAAAGTCCGGCCATTTAACTCCTAACGAGTAGGCGGAAGATAAAAACCTATCATTTAACTCAAATGAGTAGGCGGTAAGTAAAAACAACAAGTCCTACTTAAATAAAGTCCAGTCATTTCACACAAATGAGTAGGCGGAATATAAAAACAACAAGTCCTACTTCAATAAAGTCCAGCCATTTAACTCAAATGAGTCGGCGGAAAATAAAAACAACAAGTCCTACTTAAATAAAGTCCAGCCATTTAACTCAAATGAGTAGGCGGAAAATAAAAACAACAAGTCCTACTTAAATAAAGTTCAGCCATTTAACTCAAATGAGTAGGAGGAAAATAAAAATAACACACACTTGCTGAAATGAAAACACACACACTTGCATTAATAAACACACACACACACACACACACACACACACACACACACACACGACAGAAAATTAGATACTCACACTGCATAAAGTAAATACTCACGTTTGCAAATCATACTCAAATGAGTAGGTGAAAAATTAAAGACACGTCATTTAACTCTTAACGAGTAGGCAGAAATAAATGTACACACGCACACACTCTACATAATTGGAGAAAGCAATAAACTTATCTCATACACGCACGCACGCAGGCAAAAAAATTAAGAAAAACAAAGTTATCGAAAAATTAAAACAACTGCATTTCTACCGCTAGAATGCCGTAGAAATGCATAAAAAGTTGAAATAAAAATTATTTGAGCCAAGAGTTTCCAAATTAAGGTGAGAAAAGCAAGTGCTTGAAAAATTAAAACGTTTGCATTTTTACCGTTAGATTTTGACAGAAATGCATAAAAAGTGAATATAAAAATTGTTTGAGCAAAACTCTTTTTACGTATTTGCTAAAATCAAAGTTGTTAAAAAACTAAAACTACGCATTATGCATTCTTATATCTTTGTAAAACGATTTAAAAAGTGGAGGAAAGCTAAAAAGAAGCAACTGTTTTAAAATCAAAACTAAGAAAAATCTAAGTTAAGAGGAATGAAAACCACCTTTTTTATCGTTTTACAAGTTCATAAGAACGAATATGGAAGCATAAAAATCCTAAGTCTAACCAATTTTAAAGAGTATGATAAGGAAAACGGGTAGAAATTTTGATAAAAATGAAAGTATAACAAAACGTTTTTCATTTTAAAACATAAATTTCGCAATTTGAACTCATACACGCACACACGCAATACGAAAATGAAAACATAAATACATAATATTGGTGAAAAGGAGGCCATCAGAGATACTTCAGAGCATGTAAGGATGAAAAACTAACGATTTTTATTAAAAAATAATTTGATTACAAGTGCCTAAACAAACAAACTTAAGGAGGGGGGAATAAAGTCCTTACATAGCACTAAACAAGCTCCAAACGGCAGCCCTTGTCAACAAAATGGTTCAAAAATTTGGAAACCTTAACTCATACAGCACCTGGACATTTATAGGCAAAATTTTCCAAGTACACGCCCTCTGACACGGGCGTGTCAGGGGGCGTGTCACTACTATTCAAATGGCGGCGGTGATTCGGCTGGAGATTTGACATTACTGCTGAAAACGCGGCGGTCACGCCCCAGGTCACGAGCGTGACGGTGGGCGTGTCGGCACTATTCATCATCTGATTTTGGCGATTTGATGGCATTGTTGACTTCGGGAGGTCCATGTGGAAGTCAAGCCCCATGTCACAGGCGTGACTGTGGGCGTGTCAGGGAGGTTGAAGTGGTCGTTGTTTGTGCCGAAAAGTCATCGGCGGCGGTTTGTCGGCCAGGTGGAGGAGTCACGCCCTAGGTCACGGGCGTGACTGGGGGCTTGTCGGCTTGGTCGACGATCGTCGGGCGAATTTCGTCGAGCTTGAGTGTCACGGCCATGGTCACGGGGCGTGTCAAATGACACGGGCGTGACCCCGGGCGAGTCAAACTTTGTTTCCTTAAATGCGCTGATTTCACGGGATTTTGATGTGTCACACCCATGTCACGGGCGTGACCGACAGTACATGGGCGTGACACATGACTTTTCTGGCAAAATTCTGAAAATTTCTGAAACATAAAATAAACTAAGTTAGCAAAATATATACAATAAAAGGAACATTTTATTAAAGAAATTTAACCTAAAACAACAAAAGAAAACGAAAACTACTTAAATAATGAACATAAAAATAGGTATATTTACAACTTATCAAATTCTTTTGTGGGGTGGCGAGCACGTGTACGTGCGAACCGCGTTAACACTAATGAACTCATGAATGTCCACTTAGGAATGAAAGTACACATGTTTAGGGAACCTGTGTGTTAGTGGTATTACTTTTGGCAATATGTTTGTTGCTCACTTGTGTGTTGTTCGACTGCAGGCGACTAGCGCGACTGCATGGCAGTAGGAACCCCAGCATGTGATGGGAAGCATGACACCAACTGTGGTACCAACATCTCCTCCCTCAGTAGAGACGGTTCGATTGATTGCTGATATGGTTTTTGCAATGCTCAAGGCTCACCAGGAGGGACAGGTTCAACCCTCTGATCCGGGCATGCGTCCCATGCTGGTCAGTGTAATTGAGCATACGGTAAGGGGACGGGAATCAGCTTCTTTGTTAAACATGTGCTTGAGCCAAGGAGTGGACACGGTTGAGGAATACTTTCATGCATTTGTTGCGCTGAGACAATAGCCAGAGTTTGTGTTTGAAACCGAAGAGACTAAGATCAATAGGTTTTACAATGGGCTACGTTAGGAACTACATTTTCTGTTGATGGGTCCTAAGTTATTAGGATTCCAAACATTGGTGGAGTCAGCTAGACTATAGGAGATGGACTTGACAAGAGCCCAACAAATACCTACGATCAGGGACGTGAGTTCTCCAAGGGTTGGAAAGCCTGCTCACCGCATGAGGCAGAAATACGAGGTTCGTGCTTGTTATACTTGTGGCAAGAAATGGCACATTGCCCGAGACTGTTGGGGTGGTGCCTAGATGCCAAAGAAGCAATACGAGTGCTACTCGTGTGGTCAAGAAGGACATAAAGCCTGAGATTGCCGAGTTGGCCTGAGAGGACAAAAAATAAGAAGGAAATGTCGACTTTATGTACATAAATAACTATGTTACTCGTGTATTCGTGGACTATGCATGTGTTGTATGTATGTACAGTAGTCAGTTTGAATGGCAGTTTCCACTGTGTCGTTTGTGCTTATATGGGTGCAATACAGATATGTTTGGGACAAACGTGTTTGCACGGTAGTCGTGAACACGAATAGAAATTTGATGTTCTCTTACCTGGGGACATGTTCTCCCATAATTGTCAGGATTGGTCGACCAATGGTTGAGTATAAGCTAGGAGTGTCGTATGTTGAAGACAGTAGTAGAGTCCTCTGCATCCTAGGCGCAATCCTAGCCAGTAAGAGGCCATTAAGCACAGTGACGCTGTCACAAGTGCGTGATAACATTGTTGATTGCTTTTCTTATTGCATACATTGTATCTAGCTTCTGTGTGATGTGTGTGCCACAGGCTTTGTTATGATTCGGAACACGCTGGCGAGAGCACTATTTGATATGGGTGCTTCGCATTCATTTCTGTCTAAGGACGTCATAGCTCGAATTAGAGTACCTAGTCATGTGAAGACAAAGAGCGTGAGGTTGTTTGATGTTTGCGGATAGGGCTTGCTATGTGGCGGTTCCAATTGGAAGTCCGGAGTTCAATTTGACTGCATCTGTACTGCCGATATCGGAATTTGATGTGATCTTTGGCAGGGACTGGCTTTACTACTGGGACTGAGAGCGGCGGCCTCTACTTCCTCGACCACGTCTCTCCTCTATCCGCCTTCTCCTCCTCCTCTACAGATCTTCTCCAATGACATCTTCGCCTTGGTCATGCTCCTCCCCAGCTTCTTTGCCAACTTCTGCCCCACCTCCCTCCGCATCATCCTCCTCTTAATTGTGATACATGTCAACTTGGCAAGCACCACCGCTCCTCCTTTCCTCCAAAGCAAGGTCGGGGCTCTACCCGTCCATTTGATCTAATCCACTCCGATTTCTGGGGACCTGCTCCTACCCTCACCATTGGTCGGGGTAGTTCTTATTTTGTTACTTTTATTGATGACTTTTCTAGATGTACTTGGGTGTATCTCTTACGAGATCGCTCTGAACTTTTGGATGTATGGGTTTCATTTTATCAATTAATCAAAACTCACTTTGGTGTTTGTATTAAAACCTTTCGCTCAGACAATGCTACAGAATATTTGAGTCATGCTTTTACCTCTTTCTGTATGCAACGTGACATTATTCATCAGACTAGCTGTGTGTATACCTCCCAGCAAAATGGGGTGGCGGAACGCAAAAACCGTCATCTCCTCGATGTCGCTCGCACTTGATGACCCAGATGCATGTTCCTCGCTCCTATTGGGGCTATGTTGTTCTCCTTGCCTGCTACCTCATCAATCGTATCCCCTCCACGGTTCTCCATGGGAAAACCCCATTCTCCATTCTGTATCCGGACAAGGAGCCTTTTCCTCTCCCTCTCCGCATCTTTGGGTGCACTGCCTTTGTGCATGCCCCCTCCGCCACCCGTGATAACCTCTCCCCTCGCTCCACCAAATGTGTCTTTCTGGGGTACTCCACCACTAAGAAAGGATATTGTTGTTTTGATCCCGTTCTTCGTAAGCAATTTGTCTCTGCTGACGTCACCTTCTTCGAGAATGCCTCCTACTTCTTGGATGCCTCCTCTCCTCTTCCCCCAGCTTCTGATTCTAATACTATTCCCTTCATTCCCTCGTCTCCTACTGCGATCTCCACCCCTACACCATCTCCGTCCACTCCTCTCCCTCCACCTCTTTCTCCCTCTTCTCCGCCACCATCTCCCTCATCTTCGTCGCCGCCACTCTCTCCTCTCGGGCCAGCTCTCTCTGCCACGGATGCTCGGGATGTCGAGGGACCTGTTGACCTGTATCTTCCTGTACCTCTTCACAAAGGGGTGCGAACGTGTACCCTACACCCCCTTACTGCTGTTATTTCATATGATCGTCTCACCTCTTCTCGCAAGGCCTTTGCACTGGCTATCTCTGCCACTACCACACCTCGTTTCTACTAGGAGGCCCTTGTTATTCCTCATTGGAAGATGGCCATAGATGAGAAAATGGCGACCCTAACTGAGCGGGGTACCTGGACTCTTGTTCCTCCTCCCCTCGATACTGATGTCGTTGGCTGTCGCTGGGTCTTTGTGGTAAAATTTGGCCCAGACGGCACTGTGGATCGTTATAAGGCTCGCCTTGTTGCTAAGGGATTTACTCAGACCTATGGGGTTGATTACTTTGACACCTTCTCTCCCGTGGCTCGTCTCAGCACTATCCGGGTCCTTCTCTCTGTCGCGGTCAGTAGAGATTGGCCGATTTCCCAGCTGGATGTCAAGAATGCCTTCCTTTATGGTGATCTTCAGGAGGCTGTCTACATGGAGCAACCTCCTGGGTATGTTGCTCAGGGGGAGACACGAGTATGCCGACTGAAGAAGGCAATATATGGCCTCAAGCAGAGCCCTCGAGCTTGGTTCGACAAGTTCAGCGGCATCGTGGCAGTCGTTGGTTTTGTGCGAAGCTCTGCCGATCACTCGCTATTTATTCGCAAAACCTCCTCGGGACTGGTGGTTCTTGCTGTGTACATCGATGACATCCTTCTCACTGGCGAAGACCCGGAAGGGGTAGCCTTGACAAAGCGGCATCTTAGTCAACATCTGGTCACGAAAGATATGGGCTCTCTGAAGTACTTTCTGGGGATCGAAATCTCTCGGAATCCCAACTCCTTAGTCCTCTCCCAATGTAAGTATGCCCTTGATCTTTTAAAAGAGGCAGGATTGAGTGGAGCTAAACCTTCCCAATGCCCCATGGCAACTGGAGAAGACAAAACCTGGACAAATGATTCGACTCCTCTTTTAGATATTACGCGGTACCGGCGTCTGGTTGGTAAGCTCATATATCTCACTGTGACCAGGCCCGACATTTCCTATGATGTGGGCAAATTGAGTCCATTCATGCAAGCACCTAGGGAGTGTCATCTACAGTCCACCTTGAGGATCTTGGAATATGTCAAAGCAGCGCCTGGGAAAGGATTATTCTTTCAGAAGAATGGTCATCTGAGGGTTGAAGCATACTCAGATGCGAGTTATGCTGATGACAAAGGGGATCGCAAGTCAACCTCGGGTTTTTTCACCTTTGTAGGGTGAAATCTGGTGAGCTGGAAGAGCAAGAAGCAGTCAGTTGTTTCCAGGTCTAGTGCTGAAGCAGAGTATCGTAGTATGGCATCGACCATGTTGGGTATTGTATCCACAATGTACCTGATTTGAAGAAGCCCCTGGACAAGCTAAGGTCAATAGACTATGTATTTGATAAAATCCTTCTAGTTATGCTTGCAGTTTTTCCATGCTAAGTGCACACCAATGTCAGGGTGCAGTAGGTCAATATACACGGGTCTGCACGACGTAATCTCTCGTTGAGCAGATCAGTGTGTTGGCCTACGTGTACTCTCTCTATTGGAGTGCACTTATTTTCAAGCACAGGGCTGTAAATATGCAGGAGCAGACAAGGAGCAAGGATGGGTCAAGGAGCATCTCATAGGTGGAAAGACGAAATTTCGTCTAAGTTAGAATCGACGAGAATCACCAAGTGATTCTCGCCGATTCGGCGAGAATCACTTGGGATTCTCGCCGATTCGTCGAGAATCAGAAGTTGATTCTCGCCGAACTCGATCCAGCAACTTCTAAGCTAGCACTTCTGCGTCTAAGTAAGAATCGACGAGAATCACTTAGTGATTCTCGCCGATTCGGCGAGAATCACTAGTGATTCTCGTCGAATCGACGAGAATCACTGGTTGATTCTCGCCGTCTCGACCTGGCTTAAAGCAGTGTGTGCAAACAAGGCAAATTCGACGAGAATCATCTTTGATTCTCGCCGAATCGTCGAGAATCACCTTTGATTCTCGGCGACTCGGCGAGAATCACTTTCGATTCTCACCGATTTTGACTTGGCATTTTTCTGGAACTTCCTGAACCGGATCTGCCGCTGTTAAGTTTCTGGACCGGGATTTGGGGATCTCTTTTGTGGGTCCCACAAACGGTCATATTGGAAAACCTCTACAGTATTTATATATAGGTATTTTGAACGGAATACGGACACAGAAAGAAGCCGAGCACGAAACCCTAATATCGCGATTTCTCTTCTCCGCCGCCGTCGCGCTCGGGCTAGTACGTCGCCGCCGCTGATCGTTCTTCTTCCCGATCTCCGGCGACAGAAGCTTAGCAAAGCTTGCGTCTCACGTGTCTATCCAGAGATCTCTTGTCTCTCGATTTGTTGACCGGGAAAAACTCCCCCGTCCGAATCGATCGAGACGACCGATCCTAGAGTGACCGTTGGTAGACCTAGTTTGCTTCGCAAAGAAGTTTGGATCTCAAAGCACTGCAGCAGCGCACCTTCGTGGCAGCCGACTCCGAACCAAGCCGCCGCTCGGATTGCCGCCGCCGGTTCCGGGAGATCCTCTCCAAGTGAGACCAAGGTCGTAGACTCTTCATCGACCTCGAGAACACGTCGTCGAACGTAGAGGAACACCGTAGTCTCCGAAAGAAGTTTGTATCTCATATACATTCCATATTTACTTTTGTTGTAAAGGAACTTTTGTTCCGTGTTGTAAGGGTTGGGTGCAACCCGTTTTGTGGGAGTGTTGACTCTCACGTGTGGAAGGGCTCCTTCCGTTAGTGAAGGGATTGGATTTCAATCCCGTTGGAGAAGTGACCGAGTCGTCCCTTGTTGGGGAGATAGGTCGAAGGGGGAAAGTGGATGTACCCAAGTCGGGGAACCACTATAAATTTGCTGTGTATTCTGTGTGCTGTGCTTGTTGTTTTTATTGTGCAGGTACATCCGTAAATTCCGCAAAAGAACCACACGTCACCTATTCCCCCCCCCCATAGGTGCACATAGCTGACACTAGGTGGACTTTCAAGTGGTATCAGAGGGAGGTTCCTCTTCAATAAGGTTAACACCTTGAGTTGAATCCTGCCCCTAGTGTCAAAAGAAGAAGACAAATATCTACCATGGACGGGCTCAAGTACTCCGGCAAGATCCCAGTGTGCAACAGACTCAACTTTCCGATCTGGAAGGAAAGAATCAGGTTTTACATGGAAGCAGTCGATCCTCGACTCTTCATGATTGTGGAGGAGGGACCTTATGTACCCACTAAGGCCTCCACCATCGATCCCACCAAGAAAGTGCCGAAGACACTTTCTGAAATGGACAAAGACGAGATGGTACTCGTGGGACTGGACAAGAAGGCACGAAACATTCTGGTGAGCGCAGTTGATGATTCCATGATGCAAAATTTCAGCAACTGCAGGACTGCTCAGGAGATCTGGCAATGCCTGATCATCCTCATGGAGGGCACGGATGAAGTGAGGGATGATCGGAGATCCCTCCTGAACCAAAAATATGAGGCCTTCAGGCAAGGGCCTAAGGAAGAGATCGGAGTCACATACGAGAACTTCCTGAAGATTGTCAACGCCCTCAAGGGCTACGGAAGAGTGTTCACCAATGGTGAACTCAATGACAAATTCCTTAGGTCCCTTACTAAGGAATGGGACACAAAGATCTGCGCCATCAGAGAATTTGGCAGACTAGTAGAAACTGATCCACAGATCCTGTTTGGTAAGCTGATGTCCTATGAACTTCAGCTGAACACCAGGAA
The DNA here is from genome assembly GCA_039583875.1 of Platanthera guangdongensis. Lineage (NCBI taxonomy): Eukaryota > Viridiplantae > Streptophyta > Magnoliopsida > Asparagales > Orchidaceae > Platanthera > Platanthera guangdongensis. The sequence continues at coordinate 64,418,338 of CM077155.1, forward strand.
GGCAGAGGAAGAAGCAGAGAAGGCTGCTGCAAAAGAAAAGACTGTGGCCCTAAAAGCCAGTTACTCCAGAAAGGGCAAGGGTGCGATGTCATACCGTGCGAGGAGTAAGGAAGAGGAGGAGGACTCTGAACCATGCTCCTCCGGCTCAGAACTGTCGGAGGAGGATTTCTCCCTCATCACCCGAGAGTTCAAGAAGTTCCTCAAGATGAGGAATCAAAGAATGAAAGACAGCTCCTCCTCCAGGCATCAGAAGAAAAATTATTCTTCTGACAGGTATGCATCTAAACCTAACAAACATCGTTCTTCTGATATTATCTGCTTTGGATGCAATAAGCCAGGACACGTCGTGGCCGACTGCCATCAAAGCAAAAGAGAAAAAGGGAAAGGAGAGGAGCTCAAATCCTCCAGAGATAAGAAGAAGGAGCGGAGCTACATCGCAAGAAGGCCAAAGACACTAAGTGAGTCTGATTCCTCAGACTCCAGTGATGACGAGGAAGCCTACTTCGGGCTGGTGGGTCGCTCGGACTCAGAAGGAGAATGCCCCCCATTTACTGGGAAGGTAAAAGCTCACACCCCTCTCTCCGACTCCGACTCTGATCCTGAATCTCAGGATGATGAACCTGAGGATGGCCCTTCAGCCCGTGAAGCTGAGCTCCTCGAGAAGTATGAGCTTCTGCTCAACACTTTCGATGAGTGCCGAAAGAGACTGAAGGCTGAGAAGAAGGAAGTAAAATTCCTTAAGGGTGAGTGTGTATCCCTAAGGGAAGAGGTCACTAGCTTGATTTCTCTCCGACAGGAACACCTTGACCTGACTTCCAAGCATTCAGAGTCTTTGAAGCTCCTTGATCTAAAGCAGGAGGAAGTCAACAAGTTGGAAGAACTACTTGCGGCAGAAAGGAAGATCGTCAAGAGCTTCTCCATGCCAAAAACAGTTCTTCCAGTCGTTGATACCTTCTCTGCTCAGGCCAAAGGAGCTGGCTTGGGGCATATAGGGGTACCTGGTTCTTCATCTAGGAGAAACAAGAACCAGAGGAAGAATAAGGCCGCCAAGAAGGCCTCTGCTGATGAAAAGGGTAAGGCTCCTCTTAGTCCTGTTGCGTTCAGAAAGCCTGGCTTTCCTTGCAACCAACACGACTTTGAGTCAACATTTGGGCATCATTTCCGGCCCTCGGTTGCAAAGCCAAAGAGCCGGTATGACGGTTGGAACTTTCCCCGGAACTTCGGTGAGAGTGCCTTCAAGGCACCTTATGAGGAAATCCACATAGGAAATTATGGTCCGTTCTCTAGCGGCCATAATGGAAAGCAGGCACCAACAGCCAAGCCTGTTATACAGAAGGTGACAAAGTCATGCGAATGTTGTCACCATGAGGCCTCCACCTCCAGATCCAAGGCCCCAGCAGTACCCACCGTTCCCAGGGTAAGGCAGGAGCCTAGGAAGAGGTACAACAGATTTGACTGTTGGTGCTGTGGCAAAGTCGGTCACTTTGCCGTGGATTGTTGGTTTAATCCAAGGAACTACGAGACTCCCCATGTTAGCAATGCGAGACCGACCACTCGTAGGGTTAACCAACCGAGGGGGAGTGTGCTAACCAGGAATCTAGGACCCAAGTTCGATTGGGTTCCTAAGGCAAATTAATTTTGTTTTGCAGGAATGTCCAAAGGCCACCAAAACGCCGATCTGGTATTTGGACAGTGGATGCTCCCGGCATATGACCGGGACAAGAAGCCTGCTGCGTGATTACGCTCCAGTCGAGAATGGACCCAAAGTCATCTTTGGAGGGTCAGATCGAGGAGTCACCAGAGGTTATGGTATGATTTCCTAACGGTATAATCTCTATCACCGACGTGGCTTATGTTGAAGGGTTAAACCATAACCTGATCAGTGTAAGTCAGTTATGTGATAAAGGTTATGACGTTAAGTTCTGCAAGGATAAATGTCTGATAATTTCACGTACCTCTTCTGAAACGGTATTATCAGGTATTAGGAGCAGAAATATCTTTTGTTTAGATTTTCTCAGTTTAGATTCATCTACCCCCGTATGCCTTGTGGCAACTGGCAGTGCATCTCTTTGTGAACAATGGCACAAGAGATTGGCACATATTAATTTCAAGACAATTAGTATGCTATTTTCTAAGGACTTGGTAAGGGATGCTCCCAGTATCAAGTGCATCAAAGATAGCCCATGTCCTGCATGCCAGATGGGCAAACAGACTCGGGCTACCTTTAAGAGCATCGCTGACAAAGACTCCTCCCGATGTCTTTACCTTTTGCATATGGACTTGTTTGGTCCAATGCAAGTTCATAGCTTGGGAGGCAAGTCCTATACGCTAGTGATAGTTGACGATCATTCTCGGTTTACATGGGTGTTCTTTTTAAAACGAAAGTCAGATACGTTTGACATCTTCACTAATTTTGTCAAGCAGGTTCAGAACGAATTTAACTGCTCCGTGGTCAAAATCAGAAGTGACCATGGTACAGAATTCGAATCTGGTGCAATGACAGAATTTTGTGAAGAACAAGGTATCTTTCATGAGTTTTCCTCCCCGCGCACTCCTCAGCAAAATGGAGTTGCGGAGAGGAGAAATAGAACTCTCATTGAAGCCTGCACGACTATGTTAAAAGATGCTTCTCTCCCGGAATACTTCTGGGCAGAGGGTGTCAATACGGCATGTCATGTACAAAACCGAGCATTGATCAACAAGCATCATCGTAAGACGCCCTACGAGCTACTGAAAGGCAGGAAACCAACCATGTCCTACTTGAGGATTTTTGGTTGCCGATGCTATGTACTGAATAATGGGAAGTACCCGCGTACTAAATTCGGTGAAAAATGCTTCGAAGGCATATTCATGGGCTATAGCTCCCATAGTCGGGCATATAGGGTCTTCAATAAGAAAACCCTAGTGGTAGAAGAATCAATAAATGTTGTATTTGATGAAGGAAGTTTGCTTAACAGCAACTCTTCCAGTAGTATTCTTGAAGATGCAGGTGCACGACTGGAACAGCTGAGTCTGGATGAGACCGCTAAAGTTGACGCTCCTAAGTACGTCAAAGTCTCCACCTCCACGTCATCTGAAAGTGTTGAAGATCAAGATAGAACAAATCTCTTAGAAGAAAGAGAAGCCCAAGAAGTAGTTGAAGCTCCTAACTCCCGACTACTAGAGCTCCGGCACGTGAGGGATCATCCTAGAGATCAGATCATCGGGGATCCTCGTGTCGGGGTCAGAACTCGAAGAGGTACAATTAACGAGGTATTGCATCTTAGCTTCCTGTCACAGGTCGAGCCAAAGAAGTTCGACGAGGCGAACAAGGATGCGGCATGGATTCTAGCCATGCAAGAGGAACTACATCAATTCGAGCGGTGCAAATTTTGGACTCTGGTTCCCAGACCATACAAGCAGAATGTGATTGGCACAAAGTGGATCTTCAGAAACAAGCTGGATGAACATGGTGTCATCGTTAAGAACAAGGCCAGGCTGGTGGCTCAAGGTTACAGACAGGAGGAAGGGATTGACTTCGACCAGACCTTCGCACCAGTAGCAAGGCTCGAGGCAATCAGGTTGTTCCTGGCGTATGCCTCACACAAAGGATTCACAGTCTATCAAATGGATGTGAAATCGGCATTCCTGAACGGAGACCTGAAAGAGGAAGTTTACGTCGCTCAACCCCCAGGTTTTGTCGATCCTACTTATCCCAATCACGTTTATTTTCTTAATAAGGCCTTATATGGGTTGAAACAAGCTCCACGAGCTTGGTATGAGACTTTATCTAGTTTTCTTCTTGAGAACAAGTTCTCCAGAGGTAAAATAGATAAAACATTGTTTCTCAGGGAAGTCAAAGGCAAGATTTTGCTGGTGCAAATCTATGTCGATGACATAATATTCGGCTCAACGGACAACAATCTTTGCAAAAAGTTTTCTAAACTTATGCAAGGAAAGTTTGAAATGAGCAGTATGGGAGAGCTTAAGTATTTCTTAGGCCTTCAAGTGAAACAGTCTGAGGATGGAATCTTCATCTCTCAGACGAAGTTCACAAATGAACTCCTTAAGAAATTCGGAATGGAGAGTGCAACCTCTATGAGGACTCCAATGGGATCCACCATGTCTCTGGATAAGGATGAGAAAGGTAAACCTTTCGATGAAACCAAATACAGAAGCATCATTGGATCCCTGCTCTACCTTACTGCCAGTCGACCGGATATTATGTTCTCCACATGTGTCTGTGCCCGCTATCAGGTGAACACTAAGGAATCTCACTATGTCGCTGCAAAGCGAATTCTGAGATATCTTAAAGGTACTCCTAATCTTGGCTTGTGGTACCCGAGAAACAATGATGTCGAGCTAATAGGCTTTTCAGATGCTGATTTTGCAGGGAGCAGGGATGACAGGAAAAGCACCTCCGGGACGTGTCAATTCCTCGGCAGGAGGCTTATTTCGTGGAACAGCAAGAAACAGAATTGTGTTGCAACCTCCACAGCAGAGTCAGAGTACATCTCGGCAGGAAGCTGTTGCGCACAACTTCTATGGATCAGAAACCAGCTAGCCGACTACGACCTTCAGTTCAAGGAAGTACCCATGTACTGCGACTCCTCAAGTGCAATTGCCATTGCCAACAATCCGGTGTCGCACAGCAGAACGAAGCATATCGAAGTACGCTACCACTTCATTCGGGAGCACGTGGAGAACAAAGATATCTCTCTCTGTTATGTCCCCACGGACAAGCAGATTGCTGATATATTCACAAAGCCCCTAGACGAGGCCAAGTTCAATCTTTTCAAGACTGAATTAGGGATGCTCAATTATGAGGAATGAAGACTACAGAGGCTCCAGGCCCGTGCAAGAACTGAGGGGGAGCAAAGGGTAAAACGCTACAGACCCTGATTTGTAGAAGCCGAAAAGGGGGAGATTACCCTCTCGGCTAAGGCTAAGGTGGCTCCAAGCTTACTCCCAAGAAATTGGTATTGGTAATGGATAACTCACTTAACTCTCTTTTCAGTTTATGGTTTTCATTCTCATTTGTTCTATTCACCTTAGCTTGTAGGGTTTAGGCTTCTTCAAATAGGGGGAGATTGTTGGGTATTGTATCCACAATGTACCTGATTTGAAGAAGCCCCTGGACAAGCTAAGGTCAATAGACTATGTATTTGATAAAATCCTTCTAGTTGTGCTTGCAGTTTTTCCATGCTAAGTGCACACCAATGTCAGGGTGCAGTAGGTCAATATACACGGGTCTGCACGACGTAATCCCTCGTTGAGCAGATCAGTGTGTTGGCCTACGTGTACTCTCTCTATTGGAGTGCACTTATTTTCAAGCACAGGGCTATAAATATGCAGGAGCAGACAAGGAGCAAGGATGGGTCAAGGAGCATCTCATAGGTGGAAAGACGAAATTTCGTCTAAGTTAGAATCGACGAGAATCACCAAGTGATTCTCGTCGATTCGGCGAGAATCACTTGGGATTCTCGCCGATTCGTCGAGAATCAGAAGTTTATTCTCGCCGAACTCGATCCAGCAACTTCTAAGCTAGCACTTCTGCGTCTAAGTAAGAATCGACGAGAATCACTTAGTGATTCTCGCCGATTCGGCGAGAATCACTAGTGATTCTCGTCGAATCGACGAGAATCACTGGTTGATTCTCGCCGTCTCGACCTGGCTTAAAGCAGTGTGTGCAAACAAGGCAAATTCGACGAGAATCATCTTTGATTCTCGCCGAATCGTCGAGAATCACCTTTGATTCTCGGCGACTCGGCGAGAATCACTTTCGATTCTCACCGATTTTGACTTGGCATTTTTCTGGAACTTCCTGAACCGGATCTGCCGCTGTTAAGTTTCTGGACCGGGATTTGGGGATCTCTTTTGTGGGTCCCACAAACGGTCATATTGGAAAACCTCTACAGTATTTATATACAGGTATTTTGAACGGAATACGGACACAGAAAGAAGCCGAGCACGAAACCCTAATATCGCGATTTCTCTTCTCCGCCGCCGTCGCGCTCGGGCTAGTACGTCGTCGCCGCTGATCGTTCTTCTTCCCGATCTCCGGCGACAGAAGCTTAGCAAAGCTTGCGTCTCACGTGTCTATCCAGAGATCTCTTGTCTCTCGATTTGTTGACCGGGAAAAACTCCCCCGTCCGAATCGATCGAGACGACCGATCCTAGAGTGACCGTTGGTAGACCTAGTTTGCTTCGCAAAGAAGTTTGGATCTCAAAGCACTGCAGCAGCGCACCTTCGTGGCAGCCGACTCCGAACCAAGCCGCCGCTCGGATTGCCGCCGCCGGTTCCGGGAGATCCTCTCCAAGTGAGACCAAGGTCGTAGACTCTTCATCGACCTCGAGAACACGTCGTCGAACGTAGAGGAACACCGTAGTCTCCGAAAGAAGTTTGTATCTCATATACATTCCATATTTACTTTTGTTGTAAAGGAACTTTTGTTCCGTGTTGTAAGGGTTGGGTGCAACCCGTTTTGTGGGAGTGTTGACTCTCACCTGTGGAAGGGCTCCTTCCGTTAGTGAAGGGATTGGATTTCAATCCCGTTGGAGAAGTGACCGAGTCGTCCCTTGTTGGGGAGATAGGTCGAAGGGGGAAAGTGGATGTACCCAAGTCGGGGAACCACTATAAATTTGCTGTGTATTCTGTGTGCTGTGCTTGTTGTTTTTATTGTGCAGGTACATCCGTAAATTCCGCAAAAGAACCACACGTCACCTATTCCCCCCCCCCCCCATAGGTGCACATAGCTGACACTAGGTGGACTTTCAGACCACTTGTGAGTTAAAGTGGCTACGGGCTCTCCTGCTGGATTTAGGAGAGGTGTACAACCATCCTCTACCTATGTTCTGTGATAACATGGCTGCCATATACATCTTTAAAAAACTGGTCTTCCATGAAAGAACCAAGCACATTGAGGTCGACTGTCATTTCATTCGTGAGGAGATTCTGAAGGAACAAATTTGCACTCCCTTCGTCCCTTCTGATAAAGAGCTGGCTGACATCTTCACCAAGCCAGTCTCCGCCTCGTTTCTTCATATTTGTGACAAGCTGGGCATGATCGATATATATGCTCCAGCTTGAGGAGGAGTGTTGAAGTTGGTGACCGGGCAGTCTGGCGGTCTGTCTTGGCGGGTTGAAGACCGCGCGGACTGGTGGTTTCCCTTCAGTGGTTTGGTTGCTGTGTTGTTATTGTCTGGAGTCCGAGCGGTCTAGCGGCTTGCCTCTGGTGACTTGGAGACCGGGCGGTCTAGCGGTCTCCCTTGGTGTTCTCTCTCTCTGGTGGTAGCCGAGCGGTTAACCCTTCTGTCTAACCGCTCGGCTTGTGCGAATTGTTCTGTATAAGTCCTCTTAGTCCTGTAAATTTTTAGTCTCACATCTCTTATTTGTATTCTCTCATCTCTCCTCCATTCTATATAAGGGAGGTCATACCTTTGTAATAGATACCTTTTTCAGATAATAAAGTTTCTGTTAAACCACTTTCGGTTTGTTTTTTGTTCGTTTCTCACATTATGTTTATTATTTCCTTTCTGATTCATGCAGTGTTAATATTTTCTATACATATTGCATAAGTATGTTGGTGTATACATTGACATAGGTTTTGACTTCTTCAAATAGGGGGAGATTGTTGGGTCCATTGATCCCAATGTCCTGGATTTGAAGAAGGTCTAGCAAATAATGTATACATATGTGGTGATCTAACTTGTGCTCAAGTTAAGTAATTGCAGGATTTCCTAGTAATAATGAAGAGATAGGTAACCTAAGTGGCTAGGTCAGGTAAACACCTACCTAAGGTGTGGATGGACAGAAAACTGTCCAAGTCTATAGGCGTTGAGTGAAGATCATTCACTCAACGCCAAATGACTTATAGAGCTAAGTAGAGACTATACAGTCAAAGCCAAGGTTGGCAAGCTGAGAAAGTCGCTAAGTCCACAGGAGTTAAGTGAAGTCAACTCACTAAACGTCATACAACAAAAGGCTGTGAGACAGGCGAATGCAGTAAAAGCCTAAGAGGAAATGGGCAGAAAAGTGGCTAAGTCCACAGGCGTTGAGTGAGTATCACTCACTCAACGCCACACTCTATATTCATTGAGTACTGCCTTGTAAGTCAAAGCCACAAAAAATGTGCTAATATTTGACTAAGTCCACAAGCATTGAGAGAGGCAAGCTCACTCAATGCCATATGATAAATTGTTGACTGTATCTCATCCAGTCAGTGTCTGTGATTTCAGAGACAGAAATTTTACTAAGTTAAAAGGCATTGAGTGAATGTTACTCACTCAATGCTAGATAAACGGGATAAATTATGTTGAGTATTTTTGCGTTGCGTGGAGGCTACTCACTCAATGCCAAGGAGAAGGAAAATCTGGATAAGATAGAAAGCGTTGAGGGAGACATGCTCACTCAATGCTCTCAACGCCATGATTTAAAAAATCTAGCTAAAGCAAAAGCGTTGAGTGGGGCTTGCTCACTCAAAGCACTCAACGCTTAAGATGCTGAAGAAGTAGGAAATTGGCTAAGGTAGAAAGCGTTGAGTGAGTAGTGCTCACTCAACGCTCCCAACGCCTAAATTACAGAAAGTATGGCTATGGTATAAGGCGTTGAGTGAGGCGTGCTCACTCAACGCTCTCAACGCCAAGCATGTAGGAAAGGCTGAAGAATAATCTAAGGCATAAAGCGTTGAGTGAGACTTGCTCACTCAACGTTATTAATGCCTAGATAGATAGAATTATGTATAAGTACTTTGGTGTTTAGTGAAGCTCATTCGCTCAACGCATATTTTACTGAAGTTTGATTTTTGAGTAAGTCCACAGGTACTGACGTCAGTAAGACAACAAGTCAACCTTATTCAAATTGTTAGCTACAAAGCTATAGTACATGACAAGAGGCGCCGCAGAGCTACTGTATGACAGTTAGGCGTTAAAGCAAGGATGCAGCTGCCATTAAATATGTCAGGACCACTACTCAAAGAGCCGTTGGGACATAAATGATAAAAGGAAATGCCTTTACAGGAGAAAATAACTTTTGAGAAGAAAAGTGGAGATAGTTCTTCCTCATCGCCACTGTTGTTGTGAAAAGAAGAACAAAGAGCAAAAAGACTGCAGGTCTAAAGGCTCAACAAGTTAGCTAGTTGTCTTCATTATTGACTATAACAAGATCAGAGTTGATCTCTGAAGAGGAGAAAGAAAGTTAGTTGGTGCCATTTTCCTTCTACACCAGTAGGTTCTTCACAGATCCAGCGGTATAACTCTGAAGAACATTAATTGGATACTATGAAGAATAAGTTAGGGATGAATCTTTTTCAGCATGGGAAAGGAAGAAAGGCAGAGCAGGTTACTACTAATTCTTCCTGTACAAGTCAAAGCATTCTGAAGATCTACATCCATATTGTTGTGAAGAAAGTAGGGCTGGGATTCTATCTACCCAGGTAGCAGCAAGACTTGATGCAGTCACTTCTTAGTTCCAGAAGGAAAAATCCCTGGTGCTGAGAAGAAGAAGTTAGAACTGAGTATATCTCAGTTCAGGTAAAAGTAGACTCAGGAAATATATTCCTTGAGTCATAAGTGGGTATGAGTTTATCTTTGTCCTGAACCTTGGCACAGAGAAACATCTCTTGTGTCAAGATCAACGACACAACCCTCTTCCATCTTGTAGGATCCAATTGGATCTGAGTGGTAGGAGCAAATTTGCCCTGAGGTAGGATTCTGTTGAGAATCTGATCTGTAGGATCCCTAATGGATCTGAGGTAGGGTTGTCCTCCCAGCTTGAGTGTAGGGCCTTTGGCCTGAGGTAGGTGATCTACTGATCACTGAGTTGTAGGCCCTTGTGGCTGAGTTGTACGTCTTGGAGGAGACTGAGAGATCCTGAGGGATCTGAGGTGTAAGCTGCTTGGAGTAGAGTTTTGGAGAAGTGCCTAGTCCACAAGATTGTTGGATAGGAGGGAGGGAAAGTAGATGTACCCTTGTTAGGTGAACCACTATAAATCTTGTGTGTGCTTTCTGTGTTAGCTTTATTGCAGGTTGAATGTCTTGAAAGCAGAACTCAATCAACCAATAAAGTATTCAACTCAAGTAAAATAAAAGATAGTCACTAAGGACTAAAAAACCTATTAACCACCCCCATCTAGGTGATTTAGCTATCCTTGAAAATAAAGAATTTCACCTGTTGTCACCCGTTCTGTGTTCTGGGGCTAGGCCAGATCCCAGGCTTATACCTGCCCTCTATCCTTCCTGCGGTCTCCACCCTAAAATCCACGTCCTCGGTCTCATCCTTGCCCACCCAACTGCCGAGGATGTGAGGCATCCTGAAGTGCTTGTAGGGGTGCTTCCCTCATTAAGCTGTTCCTCTTGAAGTGCCCCGACTGGTTGCACCGAAAGCATGTCTGTGCCTCTTCCATTGCCCTCGGCATCTCCCGTACCTGCAAGGGCTAAGGAGCTAACACCACCTAGTTTCTCTGCTCCTGCCTGTCCTCTTGGAGGGCATGATCTCCATTCCTCCTTTTCCCAATTACATGACCTCTGGACTGGTCTCTCCTGCCACCAATCACTGAGCCATTAGCCGTTCTCTTCCGGCCCCGCACTGTAAGCTGGTCTGCCTCTAGCTTCTTTGTCATTTTCAATATCCTGGCCAAGCTCCCATCAGAAATGAAAAGGATGGTCTGCCTCATGTCATCATGAAGGCCCTTATAGAACCTCTTCACGTAGCCCGCATCATTCAGCTGATATGAGTCCGCAAAATGGGCTAAGTGTGTGACTCCTGGAAGTACTCCAACACCGTCCTACTGCCCTGCCTTAACTGTAGGAACTTGTCCTACAACTCATCCCTCGTGGACTGAGGTACAAAATGCGACAATAGAGCTGCTCTAAACTCTTCCCAAGAAATGTCCGCGCAATCCATTCCAGCAAAGGTGGTGTCCAATAGTTACTTCCAACATCTCTTCGCATGCTATTCCAAGCAGGAAACTACTAAGGTCACTGCCTCCTCTGTTTAGCATCAAATCCCAGCCAGCATCTCGTAGATAATGTCCAGCCACTTCTCTGTACGTACTGATGACTCTGTCCCAAGTTAGGATGGAGGAGAAAGCCCCCCAGGAAGATACTGAGCTAGTTAACCCTGGGATTTGGCTGTGGGGCTAGAGCCTATTGAGCATTGAAGGCCTCCAGAATGGCCGTCAGTGTCTGCCCCATCTCCGTTTGCTGGAACAGAGTCGAGTCGGCGGGTTTGGAACCATGTTCTATGCCTTAGGTGTACCCTGCTGAGGAGTACAGTTCATCGCAAGCTATAAGGAAAATTCCAATTGTTAGTTAATGTACAAGTGGAACTAAGGAAAAGTGGACTTTTGCATATGATTCTCCCTTATGGGCACACCATTGCTTCCGCTGCTAGTTTGTCCTCAACTAAGCTTGTGCGGGGCAGCCGAGGGTTTTTGTGGACACTTCTCTTTCGATCGATGTTTCCTCTGATACCAGTTTGTAAGACCCCCCCCCCCCCACACACACACTTTTTTGATACGCTACCGGGTCTTACGCCCAAAACCGCTGCTTTGCGGTGACACCAACACACAGGAAGGTCGCCAATACAAAATGCCGATTATTCCGACAATGAAGATCATCATGAAGTAGAAGTACAAATGAGACTAAGTCAAGTCCACAATCACATATAACAAAAAATAGAAATCACAGCAATGTCTACATGATGATAAATGTACTGAAATATATCAGTAAGTAGGAATATAAACGGGTTTATGCCCGGTACAGCAAATCCTTGCTACAACACTCTCGCGGAATCTAAGCAAAATCTAATCACTCATGGAGCCGAAGACTGGTGTTCCCTTTACTAGACTGGCCCACCTCCATGTACACTGTGCTCTGTTGTTGCTACATCTCATGTTGTTGCTCCCTGTCTCCCATCCGGATCCCCTGAAATATTTGGTCCACCGAACGTTAGTCATAAAAACTAAGCCAAATATCATCCACGCCTTGTCCCCATGACTCCTAGGCACCGTGCGTGAGGAGGGTTAGGGAAGCTTTTGAGGGTGGAGAGTAAACAAAGCAGGTGATGGTGGGACTATCTAGCAAGTATATTATAACAACTACAGAACTATAACAGGAAAGGCAAGCTAGCAAATCTATAAAAGAAGGTAGTAATGTAAACAAGTAGAGTAGAGCAGTAAGTGTATGAAAAGTACAGTAAGAAATAGGTAATTTTAACTTATATGAATGCACATACAAACTTATAAGTTAAGTGGTCTTTTGCAAGGCTCACACCGTATAAAATGTCTCATACCAATTTATACTATGGGGTGTCAGGTTGTATGCAAGTATGAGTGAAGTGAAATGTTATGACATGATTCATGCAAGTGCAATACACGCACATGACTCTATGTACACAGACCTTTAGGTCCCCCATTTAATGTTATACTAAATCTAACCGTAGTGTATTTTTACTTTCTCTCTCTCTCTCCACTAGGAAGACGATCTTTCGTCGACCCCGAGCACCACTTGACATTAGTCAACACGGTTCCCTTAACCTGCCTTCCTATGGTGAACTTGCTCTTTATCAACCAGACCAGGACACCAATTACCCTTTCCTATAACAGTTCCACTTATTACTCTACTTTTACAGTTTCTACTATGTGCAGACCAACTATCATACATGATGAGTGTGAATGGCGACCCCGTCAAATATTCATCTGATCAACCTAAAATTATTATTGGCGTCTATCATGATGTTTTAGGAATAAATCTAGAATATAATATTTTTCCTAATTTAATTATTATTTAATTAATTTTCTGCAAATAAGGCCAACAATGTTTTTGAACTACAAGTACACTTTTCTCTCTAGGTATGGCCTTAGCAAAATTATGTCAGATGTATCTCATCAAAACAATAGTAAGTACTGAAATCATCAATTTTCCAATAATGTTTTGGCTTCCAAACAAAATTTTGAACTATCTACCACAATAACAGGGTAAAGAGGGAAGTACTAAATTTATTCATCCAAAAATTATAAATAATTACCAGGTACTAACAATGACAAGAAAGGTCTACTGACCAAAATGTTGATGCGCAAAAATGGCACCGCCTAGTTAACACGGAGGGAGTGTTCGATCTTACAGGATAGGAGAGGAAGAGGGATGAAGGTTGCGGGGGAAGAGGAAGCTTCTGAGTGCTCGAGAGTGGAGCAAGTGCTTGTCAAAGGGGTTGCAGGGATAGAGGAGAGGTTTGTTGAGAGCAGTCGGGAAGGCTGACGAGAAGAGGAGGTTGATCAAGAGCTGTCGAGCAGACGGTTACTTGGACAGTTGTGCTTGCAGGTTGAAGGCCGAGGGAGCTAAGCTGAGCTAAGAAGAAGAAGAGAGAGGGCCGTTAGCAGCGACAACAGCAGAATTCGCCCGTCGCGGCTTAAATGTCACTCTTGCGACGATCTTTCCTTTGATTAATGTTGAGAGTTACAGCTTGCTAATACACCTTTACAAGAAAGCAATAAATGGGTACAGGAAGGAATCTTGAAAGTGAGAGTTAGATCTGAAATACTCTAAAGGGGGGTGAATAGGGTATGCTTAAAAATTATTAATCGCTATTATAGCTTTTGCTGTAAATTAAAAGTGCATAAATTAATAAACTAGAAAACAATAAACCTAAATCACAAGCACAAGCACAGCAAGAACAAAAGAAAACGAGGCAACCACATGACACAAGAATTTTATAGTGGTTCCCCAACCAGGGTACATCCACTCTTCTACCACCCTTGGTAGGAATCCACTCAGATTTTTGATCAGGTGCCTGACACCAATGAGCTTTTGATCAGGTGCTCAAAACCAACCCAAGTCTTTTGATCAGGAGACTTGCAACCAAGGAATCACTTTTGAAGGGAGATGACAACCCTTTACAGAGGTGGGGGTGAGAGATGATTTTGTCTTCTCTTTCTCAATATACAACTAAGAAGACTGTGCATTTGATTATAGCTTAAGGCTCCCCCTGAGATGTAGAATGAATCATGGAAAAACAGGAGCTAAGCTTCAGGGTGATAGGTCTTCAAACTGAATTCTTGACCAACAATAATCTTGAGGAACTTCTTTGACAAATTGAACTGAAGTTGTCCTTTTGAAGTGTCCTGGAGTACTTGAAGAAAGAAGACTCTTGATATAGGTATTGTTGTTCTTCTTCTTCAAGTGATGATGAGCTTCTAGTCAAGAGCTTCTGTGTATCAGAGAATGCTTCTTTATTGACAGAGCAGTTTGTTCAAGATTGAATATTTTGTTGTAATCTTTGTGTATTTCTCAGTAAGTTGTGCTCTGTCTTTAGCTTTCTCAATAATCTTCTTTTGATTCTCTGTGTATCTCAATGTGTGTCTGCGTTATTCTCTTCTTCTCTGTATTTCGAAAATTTTAATGCATCTGTAATTAATGCTGACAGATTTGAGAATAATCGGCATTGATTTATTTCCCCAACTGTCCCATGGAAAAATGGCAGGCAATAATCCTAGAGAAGACCATAATTAATGCTCCTTCTAACGGTTATAATCAGAGAATGTTAGAGCATTAATTACTCAGGATTATCATATTAGAGAGGGGACAGAAGGCCGAAAATAACTATGTCTGGAATCGTCGAACAGTTGGCAGAATTCGTCGAACTGAGTCCACAGTTCGTCGAGCTGAGATGTTGTATTCGTCGACCAGATGGCTTCTGTTCGTCGAGCTGAGTTCCATGATCGTTGAGCTGGAAACTGAACTGCTGTCTCTTTTGATCTTTGCCTATTCGTCGAGCTGGTAAATGTGTTCATTGACTGGAGTTCAGCAATTATTCTGGAGTTGTCAAATATTCTATATGTTGACAGATATCATGTGTGTCGACACAAGTCTTCTGTGTGGTGTCTACATAGCCTTTCCACAATGTCGATTGATGATCTGGATGTCGACACAAATTTTTCTAGTGTCGACTTAGTTGATGTCGACATATACTCTGAGTGTCAACATAAGTCTTCTGGTTCCAGAATTCGTCGGGCGGAGAACTGAGTTCATCGACCTGAGACTAGAGAACATAGTCTCGACAGAATGTTGTAATAGTCCAAAGATTTGTCGACCAAAGAATAGTGTTCATCGAGCTAAGTCTGAAGAACCTTGAATTCGTCGAGCTGAAAATGATTCCGAACTTAGAGAAAAATTGATAAACCTCTGGAAATAGAGTTGAAGTGGGAGTCCAGAAATCGTCGAGCAAAGAATGAAGTTCGTCGACCTAAGAACTAGGTTCATCGACCTGAGTCTAGAGAACAGTCTGGACTTAGAATTCTGAAGGTGGAATCCAAGGATCGTCGATCTGTGACTGAAGTTCGTCGAGCTGAGCTCAGAGAATATTTCTCTAAGATCGTCGAGCTGAGAACGACTATCGTCGACTTGAGTTCGACGAATGTCGAACTCATTTTACTTAGTTTCTTGAGCAATCTATGAATCTCTGGAAAAACTCTAAGTCTTGAGTCTCTAGCAGTCTGATGTTGTCTTGTCCATGTGATATTGACTCTAAGGACTTGGCCGGACTCTAAGACACAACTATGACCCTAGCTATACATGTTGGGTCACATCATCCTAAGTTAGTGAACTTAGCTCAAATCAAACTTGGGATCCAACAATCTCCCCCTATTTGGGTGAGGTCACTAATAGACTCAAAATAAAAACATAAAGTAAACAAAGCAGGAAAAAGATATATCTGTCAGAGATAATTAACACATGTAGCAGATATATTTACACAAAAGCTTTGTTCAGACAATATGAAATAGTTTAAGATAGAAAAACAGAAATAAAATGGTTCACATTTCACTTCTTCTGCTTCTTCTCCTAATGCTTTGCATCCTTGCCCTTGTCTCCTGGCTTGGTAAAGATTATTTCCCTGTTTGGATTTAAAGCTTGTTCCATAGTCATTATCATGTCAGCAGCCCCTATAATCTTCAGAGATGTTGCTCTAGGGACCACTGCTTCAGGATGTAATTTCATATAATCATCAACATTAAAAAAAAATTAGCCTTTTCAAACCTTTTCAGTTCTTCTCTCCTGTATTTTGACATTGCAGTGTATTCAGAAATATCCTTCCCTTCAGCATCTGCCTTGTTAATCATAGATAGGCCTACTACTTCCTAGAACATGGCCATTTTAGCTGTGTTGGTTGTTTCTGGATCTTCATAAGGAATAGGAGGAGAGGGTGGTCTTTTTGGACTTTCAGCTTGTTGATGTTGTTGCTGATGATGTTGTTGTTGCTGTTGATGTTGCTGTTGCTGCTGATATTGTTTTCCTGAGGGTTGTTGCATGTATTGGCTGCTTTCATGATAAGATCTCCCTTGATGTATTTGATATGTTTGAATAGGGGCAGATCTTTGAGAACTAGAACCAGAAGCACCAGCTGCAGGAGGAGGAGGAGGTGGTGGATCTTTTCTATACCTTTGAACTGGTGGAGGAGAGTATCTTCTACTCTTCTTCCTTTCCTTTTGTTGATTCTTAGATAGCCACATCCATGATGGCATCCCTTTGTATGGAGTTATCTTTTGAAGAATGTAGTAAGGGGTGTCATTGTTTGGATTAGGCTTAGGAGCAGGAGGAGGAGGAGCTTTTCTTTTCTTTGATACTTGATTCTTATTCTTTGTATCCTCCTCATCTGAATCCTCATCCTCATCTTCATCATCATCATTGTCAAAATCCTGAGGGTTATCATATAGATCATCCAAGGCTTTCAAA
The DNA here is from genome assembly GCA_039583875.1 of Platanthera guangdongensis. Classification (NCBI taxonomy): domain Eukaryota; kingdom Viridiplantae; phylum Streptophyta; class Magnoliopsida; order Asparagales; family Orchidaceae; genus Platanthera; species Platanthera guangdongensis. Next base: position 64,435,045 of record CM077155.1, read on the forward strand.
GTTTTAGCAGAAATAGTAGGCTTTTCTGGAGCAGGAGCAAGAGTTTCAGGAAGAGTTGGAGGAGAAGCTACAACAGAATCAGAACTAATTTGGACAGAGCTTTCAGCTGCTGCCTTATTTTCATCTGCAATATCAGCCAAGATCAGTTCATCTAGATCTGGCATGGCGGAGTCATCCATGACAAATGTTGGTGCTGAAGGTATTATTGGGAAAGAGGGAATAACTACTACTTCTGGAGGTGGAGTGATTGTTGACTATGCAACAGTAAAACTATCCTTAAGTTTGCTTAACAACTTCTGAAGAGATGGGGGAAGTGTATGGTATAATAGCCAAGGATGGCTTAGTAATCTCAGCTGAAAGGTAATTTAAATGTACAGTATCAAAAATACTCAACAAATTTTCTAAATTAACTGTGGGATTAAGAATGAAATCACCAACAGTATTAGGCTCTTCAGAGTATGATTCATCAAAATCCATATCAGTTTAAATAAAGTCAATCAAATCTTTATATATGTATTCTGTACACTCTGCTGCTGTTGCTGAAGCTGGAGCATCTGCTGCTGGAGCTGGAGCTGAAGCCTCTGGAGCTGTAGCTGCTGCTTCATCATTAGGCATCTCCCCCTGCCTGGTTTTAGTAGGAACTGATGCCAGGCCCCTGGCTGAGGATGGGGCAGCAGTAAGAGTAGAGATTTTGGCAGAGAGAGAGGAGATGGTGGTAGTAAGAGGTGTAATGGCCTCTGCTATAAGGGACTTGAGGAGGGGAGTGATTATGGAAATGATAGAAGATATGGTGGAGTGGTCCAATGATGGAGTGGTAGATGGTGTTGCAGAAGGTGTAGAAGTGGAAACTATGGGAGGGATAGAAAGTGGAGCATCAGGTATATGAACATCTGGAGGGATGGTAGATGTTGATGGGGATGAATGGGTGGCATCTTGCATGATGGTGTCTGTTGGTAGATGGTAAGATGGTATTGAAGAGAGATATAGGGAAAGAGGAGATTGTGGTGGTGTAGGAATGTAGGTATCATGGGGGGAATCAGGAGGTGTTGGTGGTTAATTTTATTGAAGGAGGGAAGATGGAATGTCAGTGATGTCAATTGGTGGAGATGGAGCTGGTGAAGCATGTTGAGATGGAGGTGGAGTAGGAACATGAGTATGTTGTTGTGATTGTGGTGTTGAAGAGATAATGGGAGAGGAAGGTATTTGTGTTGCTGGATGGGGGGCTAGAAGAGATGGTGGTGTTGGATGAATCTCTTCAGCAGGTGGGGGAGTGGCTTTAACAGCCCTAGTGCCTTCAGAAGCTGGGGTGGAAGAGGTAGAAGCCTTGGTTGGCTTGGTTATTATCCTCTCCCACCTGCCAAATAAGGCACAGGTTAGCCTTTTACTGGCATTGATGGATATGGTCTGGGAGACCAGTGATTCAGCAGCCTTTTCTTGTAAAAAGATCCCTAGGATCCTTCCAAAGCATACTTCCTTTTTATTATTTTTCTTCTGTATCAAATCAAAAAGAATCTGTGCCCAATCCACTGGTTTCTTGTTTATGATTGCACACATGACCAGAAACTGGTGTCTGGTGATGTAGTCATGGGCAGTATGTTTCCCAAGCAGAACCTTTCCAACCAAATCTGCCAAAAACTTATAAGGGGCAGAGAGGTGTTTCTTCAAGAGTTTGTTAGGGTTATTTCCAGTATAACCCATTAGGCTCAACATCATGTCAAATTCCTCTACTTCAATCTCCAGTTGCTCTTCTCCATTCCTTAATCCAAAAATTTTAGTTAAAATTATGGGAGTTAAGGAGACGGAGTTACCCGCAATGGTGCCTGTCAGCGTATTCTCCTCTGTTGGCAATAGGGTGTAAACCCATTCTCTGATTTCAGTGCTGTGTAGTTTGATTCTTCTAGTCATCAAGGTTTTAAGTTCTTGTTCTTGAAGGAGTTCCAGAATGTAAATGAAGATGAGATCAGAATGTTAAAACGAATCAAAATCCACATCTAAGCCGGTATCGAACTTCATGCCTGCAAGAATGCTTGCCCGAATCACCATGGAATCACCTGCAAGAGAGACACAAAAATGGCGATTAAGTGCAAAGGAACAGAAAGCGCGGGACGGAGGTCGAAGAAAACCTAAATATAGTGTTTTCAAGAATATAAATCGACAGACTCCGTTCTATGAAAATAAAAATAATTCTTCGAACAGAGGTCGACGAAATAATTTTGAATGAAATAATTTGTCGATCTTATCCAGAAGAATTGAAGACAGTTCGTCGAACTCCATTGGACGAATATCTTCTGAAGCAAGTTCGTCGAACTCCATTCAACGAAAATTGTTTCACTCACAGAGAGTTCTTCGATCTCCGTTCGACAAATATCTCTCATACTTTTCCCAGTTCGTCGATCTCCCTTCGACGAACTTTGGAAAATTCATCAAGTGCAGATAAAAATTAAATAAAGTCTTCTCCATTGATCATTCCAAGTTGATTTACAAAGAACATATGATTTCTCTCATCCAGAGGTTTGGTGAATATATCAGCCCTTTGTAAATCAGTATAGATATAGACAAGCTTGATTTTATTTTTGTCTACACACTCTCTAATGAAATGATATCTTATATCAATATGTTTTGTCCTACTATGGTGAACTGGATTCTGGGCTATGGTATAGCACTTGTATTATCACAGAGTAGGGTTGAATTATTTAAGTTGAACCCATAATCTAGAAGCTGGTTTTGTATCCAAAGCATCTGTGAACAACAGCTGCCTGCTGCAATATATTCTGCTTTAGCAGTTGAGGTTGACACTGATGTTTGCTTTTTACAAAACCAAGATACTAATCTCATACCCAGGAACTGGCAAGTTCCTGAAGTACTTTTTCTATCTACCCTACATCCAGCAAAATCAGCATCAGAGTATCCAGTTAACTCAAATTCTGATTCAGCAGGATACCATAGGCCTAGATTAGAACAACTCTTTATATATCTCAAAATCCTTTTTAGTAAAATTAGGTGAGATTCTTTAGGGTTCACCTGGAACCTAGCACAAAGACATGTGGCAAACATAATATCTGACCTACTTTCTGTGAGGTATAATAGGGACCCAACAATGCCCCTATAAAGTTTCTGATCCATAGGTTTCATGGTAAATCAGAGTCCACAACAGAATTGGTAGCCATGGGTGTTTTCTTTGCTGAGGCATCAGTCATCGCAAACTTCTTTAGAAGTTCTTTAGCATATTTTGCTTGAGAGATGAAGATGTCATCAGGGAGCTGCTTCACTTGGAGACCAAGGAAGTAGGAAAGCTCACCCATGCTACTCATTTCAAATTTGGTATGCATGAGATCAGAAAGCCTTTTGCATAATTTGGAATCTGTAGAGCCAAATATAATATCATCCACATAGATTTATACTAATAAGATTTGGTCCTTATGATGTCTAGTGAAAATAGTTTTATCTACAGTTCCTCTTGTAAATTTATGCTCTAATAGAAAACTAGCTAAGGTCTCATATCAAGCTCTTGGAGCTTGCTTTAGACCATAAAGAGCCTTATGCAATTTAAAAAAATGAGAGGGGTAAGTTGGAGAAACAAAATCTGGAGGTTGTTCTACATAAACCTCTTCTTGTAGCACTCCATTTAGAAAAGCACTCTTCACATCCATTTGGAAGACCTTGAACCTCTTTTATGTTTCATAGGCAAGGAATATTCTTATGGCTTCCAACCTTGCAACAGGTGCAAAGGTTGAATCATAATTAATTCCTTCTTCTTGCATATATCCTTGAGCAACAAGCCTAGCATTGTTTCTCATAATGACTCCTTGGGCATCCAGCTTGTTTCTGAAAACCCATTTGGTTCCAATAACTGGGTAGTTTTGGGGTCTTGGAACCAAATCCCAAACTCTACATCTCTAAAATTGATTTAGTTCCTCCTACATTGCAAGGATCCAGTGAGGATCATGCTCAGCATCATGAATGGATAGAGGTTCAACCTGAGAGAGAAAACAGGCATGCATCAAATCTTGGGTGAGTTGATGTCTTATTTGTACACCTGCTGATATGTCTCCAATTACTTGAGATCTAGGGTTATCCCTAAGTGTGACAAAATTAGTTGGTGGAGTTGGTTGTGCAACAGAATTTGGAATTAATTCCTCCTGTGGAATTGTATTTGCTGTTGGTAGAGATTCATTTTCTTCAGCTTCTTCTTTTTCACTTTCTTCAATAGCTTGTGGAGAGGGATGAGTTGGAACCTCTTAGGTGAGGTTTAGTCCATCCAAGGTCTCACACAAGTGGGGTACCTACAAGTTATTATTGGTAGAAACTTCTTTCTCCTTGTAATACATGTTAGTCTCATCAAATGAAACATGAATAGGCTCTTCAATTTTTAATGTTGATTTATTAAAAATCCTATAGGCCTTGCTTACTTGGGAGTACCCTAGAAAAACTCCCTCTTCAGCCTTATCCTCAAACTATCTAATGTATTTCTTGTTGTTATTGTGTATATAATAGGTACAACCAAATACTTTAAAATAGTTTATTTTAGGTTTCTTCCCTTTGAGCAATTCATAGGGAGTCATGTTCTTTAGTTTGTGAATTAAGCTCCTGTTCAGGACATAATTTGCTGTGCTTACAGCCTCTGCCCAAAAGGTTAGTGGCATGTAAGAATCTGCAAGCAATGTACCTGCAGCTTCAATGAGTGTCATATTTTTCCTTTCAGCTACCCCATTTTGTTGGGGAGTTCTAGGAGCTGAGAAGCAATGTCTGATACCTTCCTTCTCATAGAACTCATGCATAAGAAGAGACTCAAACTCTGTGCCATGATCACTTCTGATCAATGCAACATGAGTAGAGAACTCAATCTGTATGGTCCTGAGAAAATCTGTAAGAACCTTGAAGGTATCTAACTTTGATCTCAAAAAGAATACCCAACTGAACCTGGAGAAGTCATCCACTATAACCAAAGTGTAGGATTTCCCTCCTAGGCTTTGTACAGCAATGGGTCCAAAGAGATCCAAATATAGCAAGTACAAAATCCTAGGTGAATCACTCTTATTAACTGATTTAAAACTAGTTTTAGTTTGCTTGCCTAATTGACAAGCCCTGCAGAGACCTTCTTTCTTGTAGGGACCAGAAGGTAGACCTCTAACAAGGTTATGTTTAGATAGCCTAGCAATGTTTTTCAGATTTACATGACCTAGTCTTTTGTGTCATAAGTCATTCTAATTACTAGTTAAATTAAGTAAACGATTTCAGTTTTGGCAGAAAGAAATTTTACTAAGCATATGTTGCCTTGTCTACTTCCAGTTAAAACTGTTTGGTTGTTTTTATCAATAATAGAACAAGTGTATGGGTTAAAGTATACCTGACAACCATCATCACATAACTGACTTATGGAGATGAGGTTGTGCTTGAGCTCACTTACATATGTCATCTTTTTGAATTTGACAGCTCCTATTCTTACTTCTCCAAATCCTTCTGACTGACCACATTTGGAGTCACCAAAGATAACCTTTGGCCCCAGCTTGGACTTGTAGTTGGTTAAGATGTCCTTGCTGCCAGTCATGTGTTTGGAGCATCCATTATCCATGTACCAAGTTTGATTTACCCCTGGATAACTCTTCACCTGCAATAGAAAACAGTTAATGGTTTTTGACCCAAGTTATCTTGGGTCCTTTGTATTGCTGATAAGAGAAGCTGGAAATAACAGAGAATTCAGGTTGGGACTTATATCCTAGAGGGTGATATCTCCTAGGTGGTATGATCCAATCAACTAGTGGATTAAATGGTTTCTTAGAAGTATTTAAGTTGATGTTAGAATTATAGTTTTGATTAAGTCTTCCGGGGTTCGACGAATTTTTGTAAGTTTGTCTACCAGAGTTCGACGAATTGGGTTGAGATCGTCGATCTCTGCCCAGAGAATGAACATGTGCATTCTTTGTGCCCCACGTTTGTCGACTTCTACTCGACGAACCAAACAGAGTTTGTCAATCGCAGTTAGACGAATAAATGTAACTATAGTTTGCGTTCAGAGTTCGTCGATCTGGGTTCGACGAACTGGCCCCATTTCGTCGATCTGAGTTCGACAAAAATTGCTGAACCTTGTTTTTATCAGGTGTTTTATCTTTTTTGGTTTTCTGTCCTATTGTCTTAGGGATCTTTTCTACTGTTTGTTTGTCATTTACTTTTTCTTTTCGTTTAGCAAATACAAATTTTATTGGAGTTGATAAAATGTTCTTCCTGAGAATGGGGGCAAACCTGATGGAGCACCCAAGCCTTGCTTGCCATTAATTCTGGCTTTAACAGTACTTGTGATATCCATCAGCTTGAGGCTTCTCCCATTGAGAGTTTCCTCAAGTTGTTTGGCCTCACAAAGCTCAGGTTTTAATGAAATTATCTTTTCATTTGCTAAGGTTAATTCATCTTTTAACCTAATGTTTTTAGATTGAACATCTTCTAAGTTTCCTAATTTTTCCCTAAGAATCTTAATTTCTTTTTCAAAATTAATCAAATCTATGCACATTAACTTGAAATCAGATTTAAATGTTTCAGAGCTGTAGTCAAAAGAGGACATTACCTGATCTGCCTCTGATTCAAACACTCCTTCATCTTCAGATTCTTCTTCTTCTGAGTGACTTCTGGAGGCATCAATTGCCATGAGGCAAACCTCCTTTGCTCTTACTTCTCCCTCATCTTCACTGGAGCTGGAAGATGTTGACTCATATTCTGTCTCACTCTAGGTCTCAGCCACAAATCCCTTTTCCTTCTTCTTTTGCTTGCTGGAAGAGTGTTTGCTAGTGTGTTGTCTTCTGGTTTCCTTCTCTCTTCTCTTCTCTTTCTTCTGATTCTCTGGATACTCAGAGAGGAAGTGTCTAGGCTTTCTGCATCCATAGCACACAACTTCCTTGGTTGGTTTCTTGTCATATTTTAGCTTGTCATCTTTTCTTGCTGACTTTCTCCTGAAATCCTTTCTGGTCATCTTGAAGAATCTTTTAGCAAAGAGACTCATAAGCTCTTCATTTGATGTTGCAGTCTCTGTCTCTTCAGTGGCTTTGAAAGCAATACTTTGTTCTCTTCTGGCTGTTGGAGGTGTTCTTTGTTCAGCTGCCTCCCTGGTCTTTATCAGCTGTTCATATGACTTCAGTTTACCTAATTGAGATTCAGTTGAAATCTCATTCAGGCATCTGGCCTCCTTGATGGGCCAGATTCTTATATCCTATGAGCTTGGGAAGCACATCAAGATCTTGTCATTTACTTCAGTAAGAGTGATGTTCTTATCCAAGGTTTTTAGCTCATTGATAATTGAGCTTAACCTATTGTACATATCAGAAACTATCTCAGCTTCTTCCTTCTTAAAGTTCTCATATAGGGATATGAGATTTGATCTCCTATCCTTTCTCTCATCTGCTGATCCATCCCCCATTTGGTTTAGGGAATCCCAAATGGCTTTTGTTGAGGTGCACTCAGCAACCTTCTGGAAAATATCATCTGACATAGTTTGTGCCAGGATATTCATAGCTTTGGCATCAGCAATCTTTGCTTTCATCTAGGCTTCAGTCCACTCAGATGGTGGGACTGCATTGTTGCTGGAGGATGTTGTAGATGTAGGTGTCTGTGGGGGACCTATCAAAATTTAATTGTAGATGTCTTCATCAATGGAGTTCATGTATAACCTAATTCTTTCCTTCCAGATGGCAAACCTATTAAGGTTGCAAACTGGAGGTCTGGTGCTTGCATAATCCTTGTTCTGTGTCATGCTGTGTTTATAATTTAAATGAAAATAAAATAATGTGTAGATCTAACAAAGTATCTTTTGGTTCCAGATTTAACTTGTACAACCAAAGGAACCTGCTTTGATACCAATTGAAAGTGAGAGTTAGATCTAAAATACTCTAGAGGGGGGGGGGGGGGGGGGGTAAATAGAATATGCTTAAAAATTATTAATAGCTATTATAGTTTTTGCTGTAAATTAAAAGTGCAGAAATTAATAAACTAGAAAACAATAAACCTAAATCACAAGCACAAACACAACAAGAACAAAAGAAAAAAAGGCAACCAGACAACACAAGAATTTTATAGTGGTTCCCCAACCTGGGTACATCCACTCTTCTACCACCATTGGTAGGAATCCATTCAGATTTTTGATCAGGTGCCTGACACCAATGAGCTTTTGATCAGGTGCTCAAAAACCAACCTAAGTCTTTTGATCAGGAGACTTGCAACCAAGGAATCACTTTTGAAGGGAGATGACAACCCTTTATAGAGGTGGGGGTGAGAGATGATTTTGTCTTCTCTTTCTCAATATACAACTGAGAAGACTGTGGATTTGATTATAGCTTAAGGCTCCCCCTGAGATGTAGAATGAATCAGGGAAAAACAGGAGCTAAGCTTCAGGGTGATAGGTCTTCAAACTGAATCCTTGACCAACAATAATCTTCAGGAACTTCTTTGACAAATTGAACTGAAGTTGTCCTTTTGAAGTGTCCTGCAGTACTTGAAAAAAGAAGACTCTTAATATAGGTATTATTGTTCTTCTTCTTTAAGTGTTGATGAGCTTCTGGTCAAGAGCTTCTGTGTATCAGAGAATGCTTCTTTGTTGACAGAGCAGTTTGTTCAAGATGGAATATTTTGCTGTAATCTCTGTGTATTTCTCAGTAAGTTGTGCTCTGTCTTTAGCTTTCTTAATAATCTTCTTTTGATTCTCTGTGTATCTTAATGTGTTTCTGCGTTATTCTCTTCTTCTCTGTATTTCGAAAATTTTAATGCATCTGCAATTATTGCTGACAGCTTTGAGAATAATCGGCATTGATTTATTTCCCCAACTGTCCCTGATGGGCCCGCGAACAGACTCTTACTGTGGTTGGTTCAGTGAGTCGATCGCCGCGGTCTTGCTCGGGTAGGAAAGTGCACCTATCGCAAGTAGTACTCGATATTCGGGGGAATATCGAGGTTGTATTGTTCTCGGGGTCGTGTTGACTACTCTTACTCCTCCGAGAGGACTATTATTTTACTGAAAGTAAGGTGGATTTTTTTAGTAAAGTAAAGACGGAAAAAGCAAAGGAGCGAAAAAAAAGTTTTAGAAAATATTCGATGAAGGGTTAACGCTCGGCATCGAATCGGATTAAGACTAAAACAATTTTTAATAATTATAGGACTTAGTTTTCAAATTAATAATAAGGCAACTTGGCCGTGGAGGTTCCACAAATGTGAGCTCACCTAGCTATAGGGATATCGCTCACCTAAACGTTAGACTCTTCGACCGAATGTTAGTCCGACGAAGGATTCCTCTTAACGCCTGCTTTACGCTAAGAACCCCGCTATTGGGTGGGGAACCCAATCCGGTAGAATTACGCTTGTCCTCTTTCGAGGGTATGCACGCAACTCTATTTACCCAGGGGTGATCGGTCCATATGCACGGCCTCTCGGCTAGCTAGCATATGGACTACGGAAATAGGGCCCACACATCGATATGTGGTCCTACGCGTCGTAAACCCGGGGTAAACCTTAAGTCCTTAAATTAAAATGAAAATAAAGAGCTTCAATTATTAGAAATCATTTTAAATGTCTCAATGTTCTTCGATGCCGAGGCTAATAGCGATTAGCCACACATCGGTATGGGGACGGCTTATAATTTAGTGAGGCGCAAGTTCGAAATTAAACGCTAATGATTATAAGAAGGGGACATAAAAACAAAACAAACATTTAGAAAGCTAAAAAGTTAACTAAAACGAGAACTCACACACACTCTAAATTATAAATTAAACAGAAACTAAGTTACACATAAAAGAAATTTGCATAATTAAAATTTACGAGTCCCACTCAAACGAGTGGGGGCGGGAAATAAAAGCTTAAAATTGCAAGTCCTACTCAAACGAGTAGGACTAAAATGAAAGCGAGTCCTACTCAAATGAGTAGGAGAAAATAAATGCGATTACATGGCTTTCTCAAATATTTACAGGGAAATAAAGGTCCGTCCATTTAACTCAAGTGAGTAGGCGGAAAAATAAAGAAAGAAAATTACAAGTCCTACTCGAACGAGTAGGCGGGAAATAAAGTTCGGTCATTTAACTCAAGTGAGTTGGCGGAAAAATAAAGAAAGAAAATAACAAGTCCTACTCAAACGAGTAGGACTGAAAATGAAAACGATGCGACATTTAACTCTTAACGAGTAGGCGGAAATAAATACACACAAACACACACACACACACACTCCATATGAATTTCAAGAAAGCAATAAAGCTAACACCTACACTCACACACTCTACATAATTTGAACAAAGCATTAAAAGAAAGCATTAAAATTCAACACCTACACTCACACACTCTACACAATTTGAAGAAAACAAAGAAAATTTATGCTCATACACTCACACACACAACATGAAAGCAAAATGAAAGTTACCTAAAAATTAAAACTTTTACTTTTTCAAGCTTAGGTTTTGCCAAAAACAAATAAAAAGAAGAAATTACAATTTTTAGAAGACAAAAGTTTTTCAAAACAAATTTAAAAACCAAAGTTTTTGGAAAATTAAAATTACAAGATTTTCATTCTTATGTTTTTATGAAAGTGATAAAAAAGTGAAAAAGAAGATGAAAAGAACAAAAAGAGATTTTACAATCCTACAAAATAAACTAAGAAAAGAAAATAAAGTTCACTTTCAAATCTCTTTTACAAATTCATAAGTATGAAATAATAAACAAAAGAAACATTAAAGAAGAACATGTTGAAGATGAGAACCATATCATACATGCATGGAAATGAAATCTACTACAAAACCTATCATGAAGACAAATGAAAAACATTACTATCAAACATGTTACACTCATACACACACACACACACTTTTCATAAATGAAGAACAAAGATGAAACCAAGGATAAAAAGGGAAACAAGTAAGCCATCCAAATGAATTTTCATGCCATATAGAGAGAGAAAATCTAACATTTTTATTAAAATTATCAAGCTATTACAAAGCTAAAAGATAAAGCAAAACAAAACATGAAATAAAGGAGGAAAAATCTCCTTACATAGCACTAGGATCCACGGATGCAGCCCACAAAAGACACTAAAATGGCCCAAAAATCTGAACCCTTGGACCTTACAGAATTGGGCAATTTATAGGCAAAAAATTCTAAGTACACGCCCTAGGTCACGGGCGTGTAGGGGGGGCGTGACAGTACTATTCATGAAGGCGGCCGGCGATTGGACAGGAAAGTTGACTTCGGGCTGAGTTCGCGGCAGTCACGCCCCAGGTCACGGGCATGACTCTGGGCTTGTCGGGGAGGTAGAACCGGGCGCGGGTTGCGCCGAAAGTCTTCAGCAGCATCTTGTCGGGCTAGCTGGAAAGGTCACGCCCCAGGTCACGGGCGTGACTCTGGGCGTGACGGTTGGTGTCGACACTCGACAAATGTCGAGCGGAAAGTGTCGAGAGGAGAGGACACGGGCTTGGGTCACGCCCCGTGTCGGGTGACACGGGCGTGTCACAAGGCGTGTCAAGCTTGTAGTTCAGAAATTTTCCGATTTCACGGGAAATGCAATGTCACGGCCCGGTCACGGGCGTGACCAAATTGTCACGGGCGTGTACTGCCCAATTTTGGCAGATTTGGAAATTTTTCTGCAAAATAAAATAAAACAAGTTAGTAATAAATTTACAAGAATATGAGCATTTTATTGAACAAAAATAAGTAAAAACGACGAAAATAAATGAAAATGACTAAATTAATGTGCACAAAAATACGTATATTTATAATTCATCAATCCCGTTGAAAAACGGCAAGTAATAATCCTGGAGAAGACCATAATTAATGCTCCTTCTAACGGTTATAATCATAGAATGTTAGAGCATTAATTACTCAGGAATTATCGCATTAGAGTGGGGACAGATGGCCGGAAATAACTAAGTCTGGAATCGTCGAACAGTTGGCAGAATTCGTCGAACTGAGTCCATAGTTCGTCAAGCTGAGATGTTGTATTCGTCGACCAGACGGCTTCTGTTCATCGAGCTGAGTTGTATGATCATCGAGCTGGAAACTGAACCGCTGTCTCTTTTGATCTTTGCCTATTCGTTGAGCAGGTAAATGTGTTCATCGACTGGAGTTCAGCAATTATTCTGGAGTTGTCAAATATTTTGTGTGTTGACTGATATCCTGTGTGTTGACACAAGTCTTCTGTGTGGTGTCGACATAGCCTTTCCACAATGTCGATTGATGATCTGGATGTCAACGCAAATTCTTCTAGTGTCGACTTAGTTGATATCGGCATATACTCTGAGTGTCGACATAAGTCTTCTGGTTCCAGAATTCGTCGGGCAGAGAACTGAGTTCGTCGACCTGAGACTAGAGAACATAGTCTCAACAGAATGATGTAATAGTCCAAAGATTCGTCGACCAAAGAATAGTGTTCGTCGAGCTAAGTCTGAAGAACCTTGAATTCGTCGAGCTGAAAATGATTCTGGACTTAGAAAAAAATTGATAAACCTCTGGCAATAGAGTTGAAGTGGGAGTCCAGAAATCTTCGAGCAAAGAATGAAGTTCGTCGACCTGAAAACTAGGTTCGTCGACCTGAGTCTAGAGAACAATCTGGACTTAGAATTCTGAAGGTGGAATCTAAGGATCGTCGATATGTGACTGAAGTTCGTCGAGCTCAGCTCAGAGAATATTTCTCTAAGATCGTCGAGCTGAGAACGACTATCGTCGACCTTAGTTCGACGAACGTCAAACTCATTTTACTTAGTTTCTTGAGCAATCTCTGAATCTCTGGAAAAACTCTAAGTCTTGAGTCTCTGGCAGTCTAATGTTGGCTTGTCCATGTGATGTTGACTCTAAGGGCTTGGCCTAGACTCTAAGACACAACTATGACCCTAGCTATACATGTTGGGTCACATCTTCCTAAGTTAGTGAACCTAGCTCAAATCAAACTAGGGATCCAACAAATCTGGCGGTTAAGGAAGAAGTGTCAGAAGAGACCGAGCGGACTGAAGAGTCAGGTCGGCAGGCCGCGCGACTAAGGGAAGAAACAGAGGCCGCGCGGTCTGACAACTTCAGCCGGCAGGCCGCACGCGGTTACAGAAAGAAGGAAGGCGGACTGGGAAACGAAGTCCACAAGAGGTGATCACTCGAGCTTGCTGTGGGCTGTATTCGAGCGTGAGCACCTTGGCGATGATCCTAAGCTGACGATGAACGCTCCGGCTGAAGTTGAAGATGATCTCCATGAGAGGTATAGGAGTCTATTTATAGGCCCGAGGAGGTAACGTCTTGCGGTGATGTTACTCCTAGAGAGACGGTAACTTGAGTGAGAAGAAGACGGAGTACGCCGAGTCCGCAACAGGCCACGCAGACTGGGGCTTTCTCCTGGAGCTGGTGCTGCTGATGGCAAACTTGGAGACTTAGTGGCGGACTGCGATGCAGGTCCGCGGAGTCCGCCACTACTGAGCTGAGATTTTCTGCCTGTTGCTGGGCTTAGCTTGTCCATTTGCTGCTGGGGAGGCTGTCCGCTGCTGAACTGAGTGAGCACTAAGGGGGTGCGAGCTGAGGAGTGCCCGCTGAGTCCGCTGAGTTCGTACGAGGCTATGCGGTCTGGGACTGTCTTGAGAAAGTTATACTGCCTGGCGGGCTGGAAGGAGTCCGCCACTACAAACTGAGCCCGCGCCAAGGCTGCGGACTGGGGGAGGTTGTCCCCGCTGCTGGAGAGAAGTGGGTGGAGGCCAAGGAAAGGCGGGTTGCACAGCGAGTCCGCTGAGTCTGCGCCTGCTGCTAAGCTGAGTCTGCTTATGTTGGAATGGAGAGCCTGGCTGTTGAAGCTATTGGGGTTCAACAATGAAGGCGGACTGGAAGTCTTGATCGCACTTCGAGTCCGTCGAGCTCACGAGGAACTGTGTATTGCTGCTGATCTTCGTGGGTAGCCGGAGAGCGAGTGTCCGCGCTCTGCAGGCGGACTGAAGGAGTTGGCTGCCCATACTGTTGGGTGACAAGGGATACATGACCTGCGGGACTATCGAGGCAGGCCGCGCATTTTAGCGAGGAAGTTGAGGTCACTGGCTGGCGGCCTGCGGGCAGGTCGCCATTGTTATTTTGGCGGTTGGAGCAGTCTGATCTTCTTGAAGAGCGACCTACAGGAGCGGGCTGGAAGAGCCCAATTCTTGCAAGGAATGCGACCTATTTCCAGCCTGGGCGGACAGGGTACCGAGTCCGACAAAGAGACACCTGTGGAGACAAGCTTGCGATTAAGCTGGAAAGGAGCGCGACTTACAGGGGCGAACTGCAGAAGCAGTCCACAGCCCCTGCCGACCAAAGGAAGGCGTGCGGCCTGGGCGGTCAGACCGCTGAGACCGCCCAAGCCGTGCGGCCTGAGCGGATAGTAAATTCTGTCCGCCCACACTAAGGCGTCGCGACCTCTAGGAGGAACCTGGGGCAGGCCGCCACAAGCGAGCTGGCTGCCTTGGGAAGGATCGCCAATTTCGAGTTTAACATAATCCCCGCTCTATTTTAAGTTTCGAATAGAACTTCGAAAAAGTTGGAGACCCACGAAAATCGTGATCCACCCCAAAGGAGGGAGAAGGGGGCAAGGAGAGATAGAACCTGATGCCTCTCCTTAAGAGTTTACTAATGCCTGTCTATTTCCTGCAAAGGAAAAGTTAGTATAGGCATATATGGGAGGTATATCTTGTGTGTACCTGGGTTTGCCTTTGCAAAACGAGGAAGATGTGTTTTCTGCTGAGTTCTGCAAAATGAAACTGAGAGAAAAACATAGAAGCATGATAACTTGCAAGTACCTGGTGTAGGCTTACAAGCACCTATTATCCTCTGCAAAAGGAAGGGTGAAGAGTATGCAAAAAAGAAAAACGAGCTACAAGTACCTGAAGGCAACTTGCAAGTCTTTGCTGGTTTCTGCAAAAGTGAAGTTAGAAACAAATTCGGGAGTAAAGAAAGCCGCAAATACCTGATGGCAACTTGCAGGTATTTGCTGGTCTCTGTAAAAGAAGAGTTAGAAGTTGGCACAGTATATGAAAGTAACTTGCAAGTACATGTGAAGAAACTTGCAAGTATCAGCTAATTTCTGCAAAATGGGAGTTAGGAACAGACAAAATATGTGAAAATAGCATGAAAGTAGCTGTGAAGAAACCTGCAACGGTCTGCTGATCTCTGCGAGGAAAGAGAGTTAAGAGCAGACAAAATATGTGAAAATAGCTTGCAAGTACCTATGAAGAAACTTGCAAGGGTATGCTGATCTCTGCAAGGAAAGAGAGTTAAGAGTAAACAAAATATGTGAAAAATAGCTTGCAAGTACCTGTGAAGAATCTTGCAAGGGTCTGCTGATCTCTGCGAGGAAACAGAGTTAAGAGAAGACAAAATATGTAAAAAGTTGCAAGTACCTACGAAGAGACTTACAAGGGTCTGTTGATCTCTGCAAGGAAAGAGTTAGCAGCAGACATGGTATGAAAATAGCTTGCAAGTACCTGTGAAGAAACTTGCAAGGGTCTGCTGATCTCTGCAAGGAAAGAGTTAGCAGCAGACATGATATGAAAATAGCATGCAAGTACCTGTCAAGAAACTTGCAAGCATCTGCTGTTTTCTGCAAAATGAGAGTTAGAAGCAGATATGGTATATAAAGACTAGGCTGCAAGTACCTGGATAAGTCTTGCAGGTGCCTGCTAATCACTATAAAGAGAAGAGTGAGCAAAAGACATAAAATAATTGGCTAAGCTGCAAGTACCTGAGATGGGGCTTGTAGATGCTAACTGTTGATGAGATAAGATCGATATGATCATATTGCAGAGGAAATGTCTGATACATTTTGCTGATAATTGAATGAAGATCAAACTAAAGCAATGATCTTCTAGATTAGAGACATCCTTGCTACGAAGTCCAGATTGATAAGAAGAGATTATCTTAGTTAGACTTCACTGGAATAGCTTGATGATCAAGGAGAGTTAGATGCTTTGATCAGTGTTTGATGCCATTAGCATTTGATAAGAGCAATGAACAGCTCTGTGAATCTTCATCTGATAATGCTCAAGCAAGCAGTGAATAAAAGATGAGAGTAAGCGAAGATGAATGTTGCGAATCCTTTTGGTAGGTCGGATTAACCAGTTCACCTATGACAGAGGAAGTTTGACAAAAAAGAGGTCTATACTCGGAGATGACTAAGAAAGACTGGATGCTGCCACAGGAGATCACTCGTGGGCCTTATGCATCGCTTGCCTGAGAAAGGTCATCCCGAGTATAGTCCTACTCAAAGCGGGTTGGCCACGCATCCTCTAGCGGGGGCACAAAAGAGAAAAGCAAGGGGAATCCTGAGAAGGATTGCTAGATGCACTGATCACATGCTTCTGGTACAATCATCACTGATCAATGAGACTAGTTGCGCCAAAGGCCTATAGCTTGTCTGTGAATTGATCAGTAGAGTTGAGAACCCCGCGAAAGCATGGATTGAGAGCACTAGAGAGCGCTCGTCCATCACAGTTGTGATATGATCGAAGAGACAAGGCTACGCTGGGTCTCCATTGCTTGTCATGCAAAGATCACCGTAACTGTAATGTATCCTAACGGCGCACAGCAGAGCTAACACATGGGGCCTCCCTAGCACGCACTCTATGTCAGATGTTGGCTTGGATCCAAAGTCCAGTATTCCACCGCATGAGAGTTGGATAGCCCACACTATACACATATGCGAAATCTCCCCGTGATATGTGGTCACTGTGGTCTTACGCCGGAATCCAATCCCGAGGGGTCCTATAACAAGACTGGGCGACATCTCAATGGCTCAGTGATCATTTTGGAAAAGAGAGAATAGAGGAAGAATCATTACAAGAAGGGAACTGTGTTAGTATAGGATCTCTGAAGAAAAACTTTATTGAAAAGCAAGAGAGAGAGCACTTAGAAGTGCTTTGAAATGAAAATGTTTGAAAGCATAAGGAGTAGAGTAAGGGTAGAGATAACCCATCATAGTTGTGAAAAAATTTGAAGAACTATGAAGTCCTTTGCTGGTTTAGAATAGCCTTCCAAGTACGCCCTTGTCATCGGCATCGGAGCATTCGACAATTTTATTAACAACGAGGAGAGGGGGTTCTTCGACTAGGCTCACCCCTCTTGAGCTGCAAGGAATGTCTGCAACTTCTTTGCCCTTTGAGGTTGCTGGATCAGGGCGATCATCTTTGGGAAGCAGGTCACGCATCTTACCCTACCGCGGCATCTTTTGCACTAGTTGGCGGAGTGCTCTGCAGTTCTCAGTCAGGTGGCCTGGCTCTTTGTGGAATTCGCAATATGGATCTGATTCTCTAGACCTTTGATCAGCTGGCCGGTAAGTCTTCTTGAAGTTAGCCCTGTCTTTCATGACTTTGCTTACTTCTTGCAAGGCCTCATCTAGTTCAGATTCATGCAAGTCATCATCTTGCTTCTGATAGACTGCAGCTGTTTGAGAAGATGGAGCTGGTGGTAGAAATGGATCCTGAGCGTGATCATGGCTTGGGAAGGGATATTGATGGTGCTGAAACCTTCTTCCCTTCCTCGAATAAGTTGGGAAATCATTGTGAGGAGACCTCGAAGGCTGCTTGTAAGAAGGATCTTTCTCTGATATGAGCTTGGAGATGAAGCCTGGGTTGCTCTTTTCACCTCGGATATAGGAGTTGGCTAGGGCAATCAACTCTTGGTATGTCCTCAGTGCTCGGACATTGGCTTCAAAGTTGAGAGGCCCTTCACGGAGACCGTAGATAAGAGCCACTCAGTACATTTCTTGGCTAACAATCTCGATGTCCAAAATTTCTCTTTGGAATCGATCAACGAACTGAGACCAAGTTTCATTGTCGTGCTTCTTGATCTCAAAGAGGGCTTCTAGACCGCCCTTTCTCTTGGTTGAGGTAGAGAATCTGAGCAGGAACTCCCTTCACAGATCAGCAAAGGAAGTGATGGAGTGAGGGTGAAGACCATAGAACCAGTCCCTCACTTGTTCATCAAAGGTTGTCACAAGGAGCTTGCACTTAGTTGCATCTGAAAGGGTTTTGAGAGCAACGACTGATTCGAAGGCTTGAAGATGCTTCACTGGATCAGTCTCTACGGTGTAGATTGGTAGTCGGGGCTCTCTGAAGTTAGCTGGGGTTGGTTCATGGCAAACATTCTCTATAAATGGCGAAGGCTCTTCCTGTTCTCCTACAGCATAAGGATAAAAAGGAACATAAGCTGCAGCTACAAAAGAAGCATGAGGATAAAAGGGAAAAGTTGCTGCAGGAGGAGCAAAGGCAGGAGCTGCAGGGTAAGGATGACTTCCCTGGAAATTAAGAAATCTAGCAGGACTTCCCCGGGATGCTTCCCGGAAGAAGTTTTGGTGAGCAGCAAAATCTTCATCTTGAGGTCGCAAAGGGGCTGCAAGCCCTTGCGGGAAGTTTGTTGTATGAGGAAGATAGACTGGCGGGCAAGCTAGAGGACACGCTTACTAATGCTCCAATGTTGGTGTTGGATTGACTGGAGCAGCTGAAGCAATTGGAGCTGTTGTAGGTTGAGAGTCTAGTCACTGTGTGATCATAACGAGCATTTGGTTGATCTCTTGGAATTGTTGAGCATTCTCACGGCGCGATTTCTCGAAGGCCTCCCAGAGGGGATCATCTCTAGTACTTGGAGCAAAGTTCTCGGCTGGCTGATGGTCTAAAATGGCTAACTGTCACTTTTCACCGTCTATTCGGATCTGAAGGTCGCGTGTTAACTATTGATGCGTGAAAACGGCACTACCTAGTTAACACGGAGGGAGTGTTCGATCTCACGGGCTAGGAGAGGAAGAGGGATGAAGGTTGCGGGTGAAGAGGAAGCTTCTGAGTGCTCGAGAGTGGAGCAAGCACTTGTCAAAGGGTTTGCGGGGATAGAGGAGAGGTTTATTGAGAGCAGCCTGGAAGGCTGACGAGAAGAGGAGGTTGATCAGGAGCTGTCGAGCAGACGGTTACTTGGACAGTTGTGCTTGCAGGTTGAAGGCCGAGGGAGCTAAGAAGAAGAAGAGAGAGGGCCGCTAGCAGCGGCAATAGCAGACTTCGCCCTCTGCGGCTTAAATGTCACTCTTGCGACGGGCTTTCCTTAGATTAATGTTGAGAGTTACAGCTTGCTAATACACCTTTGCAAGAAAGCAATAAAGGGGTACAGGATGGAATCTGGCGGCTAAGGAAGAAGTGCCAGAGGAGACCGTACAGACTGAAGAGTCAGGTCGGCAGGCCGCGCGACTAAGGGAAGAAACAGATGCCACGCGGTCTGACAACTGAAGCCGGCAGGCTGCGCGTGGTTACAAAAAGAAGGAAGGCGGAATGGGAAATGGAGTCCGTAGGAGGTGATCACTCGAGCTTGATGTGGGCTGTCTTCGAGCGTGAGCACCTTGGCGATGATCCGATGCTGACGCTGAACGGTCCGACTGAAGCTGAATCTGACCTCCATGAGAGTTATGGGGGTCTATTTATAGGCCCGAGGAGGTAACGGCTTGCGGTGACGTTACCCCCGGTGAGAAGGTAGCTTGAGCGAGAAGAAGACGGAGTCCGCCGAGTCCGCAACAAGCCGCGCAGACTGGGGCTTGCTTCTGGAGCTGGTGCTGCTGATGGAGAACTGGGAGACTTAGTGGTGGACTGCGATGTGGGTCCGCGGAGTCCGCCACTGCTGAGCTGAGATTGTCTGCATGTTGCTGGGCTGATGTTGTCCGTCTGCTGCTGGGGAGGCGGAGGCTGGAGGCTAAGTGGCGGACTGCGAAGGGAATCTGCGGAGTCCGCCGCTTCTAAACTGAGCGAGCGATAAGGGGGTGTGAGCTGAGGAGTGCCCGCTGAGTCCGCTGAGTCCAAACGAGGCTATGCGTTCTGGGACTGTATTGAGAAAGTTCTGCTGCCTGGCAGGCTGGAAGGAGTCTGCCACTACTGACTGAGCCCGCACCAAGGCTGCGGACTGAGGGAGGTTGACCCCGCTGCTGTAGAGAAGAAGGTGGAGGCCAAGGAAAGGTGGGCTGCACAGCGAATCTGCTAATTCCGCTGAGTCTGCGCCTGCTGCTAAGCTGAGTCCACTTATGTTGGAATGGAGATCCTGGCTGTTGAAGCTGTTGGGGTTCAACAATGAAGGCGGACTAGAAGTATTGATCGCACTTCGAGTTCGCCGAGCTCATGAGGAACTTGGTATTGTTGCTGATCTTCGCGGGTAGCCGGAGAGCGAGTGTCCGCGCTCTACAGGCAGACTGAAGGATTTGGCTACCCATGCTGTTGGGTGACAAGGGATACGCGACATGCCGGACAGTTGAGGTAGACCATATGTGTTAGCGAGGAAGTTTAGGTCGATGGTTAGCGGCCTGCGGGCAGGTTACCACTGTTGTTTTGGCGGTTGGAGCGGTCTGATCTTCTTGAACAACGACAAGCAGGAGCGGGATGGAAGAGCCCAATTCTTGCAAGGAATGCGACCTATTGGCGTCCTGGGCGGATAGGGTACTGAGTCTGGGAAAGAGACACCTACAGAGACAAGCTTGCGGTTAAGCTGGAAAGGAGCGCGGCCTGCAGGGGAAGACTGCAGAAGCAGACTGCAGCCCCTGCCGACCAAAGGAAGGCCCGCGGCCTGGGCGGTCAGAACGTCGAGACCGCCCAAGCCGTGCTGCCTAAGCGGACAGTAAATTCTGTCCACCCACACTAAGGCGTTGCGACCTCCAGGAGGAACTCGAGGCAGGCCGCGACAAGCGAGCTGGCTGTCTTGGGAAGGATCGCCGATTTCGGGGTTAACACAAAAATCACAATTTTCTAAGTCAATTTGGTTACATACATAAATTACTTAATCATATTCAACATGGGGCACTTTATGTATGTTCCTAAATGAAATACCTTACGATAATTCTATAAAAATTTACTGAACATTAAAATGCCCTAAAAAGTCCTATGACCAAGTTTCATAATTTTCCAGTAAGTAACAATTCCTTACTTAATTTTCTTACAATTAGGACAAACATTGAGAATGTGAATAAAGTATTAAATATATCAATCCAAAATTCTTAACAAAATTATTAAAAAAACAATAACATCAATATAAGCTCACTGCCAAAGTTTCATGAACATCCAAGGATATTTAGACATGAAATTCTATTTTGAAATAAAGTGCCCTAATTAATCCATACTTATCTCAGAGGGGATAAATATTCCTAAAAATTCCAATAAATTTATCTAAGGCTTATTACCAACCCATGAAGTAGTCTACAAATTTTCAAGTTGATCCAAGGACATATAACCTCATGTCCTTATCAATACTCAAAGGGCAAACCTAGGGCTTGTAGTAGGGTTTGTGAAAGTCCACTTAGTGTCAGCTATGTGCACCTATGGGGGGGGGGAATAGGTGACGAGTAGCGCTTTTGCGGAATTTACGAACGTACCTGCACAATAAAAATAAAAAGCACAGCACACAGAATACATAGGCAATTTATAGTGGTTCCCCGACTTGGGTACATTCACTTTCCCCCTTCGACCTATCTCCCCAACAAGGGACGACTCGGTCACTTCTCCAACGGGATTGAAATCCAATCCCTGCACTACCGGAAGGAACCCTTCCACACGTGAGAGTCAACACTCTCACAAAACGGGTTGCACCCAACCCTTACAACACGGAACAAAAGTTCCTTTACAACAAAAGTAAATATAGAATGTATACGAGATACAAACTTCTTTCGGAGACTACGGTGTTCCTCTTCGTTCGACGACGTGTTCGTGAAGTCAACGAAGAGTCTACAACCTTGGTCTCTCTTGGAGAGGATCTCCCCGGAACCGGCGGCGGCAACACGAGCGGCGGCTAGCTTCGGGATCGGCGGCTGTGATGATGAGCGGCTGCTGAACTTGGAGATCCAAACTTCGTAGCGAAGCTAGCTTGGTCTTCCAACGGTCACACGAGGATCGGTCGTCTCGATCGATTCGGACGGGGGAGTTTTTCCCAGTCAACAAATCGAGAGACAAGAGATCTCTGGATAGACACGTGAGACTCAAGCTTTGCTAAGCTTCTGTCGCCGGAGGTCACGAAGGATTCCCGATTGTTGACGGCGACCTACGTTCCCGAGCGCGACGGCGACGGCGGAGAGGAATCGCGGTTTTAGGGTTACGTCGCGGCTCGGTTTCTTTCTCTATTTTACTGTTCAAAATACCCGAATATATATACTGTAGATAACTCCAATATGACAGTTTGTGGGACCCACAATAAAAATCCCTAAATCCCGGTCCTGAAAATTGACAGCTATAGAATCCAGTTCAGGAACTTCCCGAGAAAACGCTAAGTGAAAATCGGCGAGAATCGCAGGTGAATCTCGACGAATCGACGAGAATCACCAAGTGATTCTCGACGATTCGTCGAGAATCGCTAGTGATTCTCGACGAATCAATTATTGATTCTCAGCGATTTTCACTTGGTATCCATGATCTGCTTAACCACTGGTTCGGCGAGAATCACTAGTGATTCTCGCCGAATCTTACTTGGCACCGTTTTGAGGTAGCCAGAAGGAGTCGGCGAGAATCACTAATGATTCTCGTCGATTCGGCGAGAATCACTAGTGATTCTCGTCGAATCGGCGAGAATCACTTGGTGATTCTCGTCGAATTTTCCTTGGACGAATTTTCGTCTTCCACCCTGGAGCTGCTCCTTGACCCATCCATGCTCCTTGTCTTCTCTTGCATATGAACGGCCCTGTACTTGAAAGTAAGTGCACTCCAATAGAGAGAGTACACGTAGGCCAACACACTGATCTGCTCAACGAGGGATTACGTCTTGCAGACCCGTGTATATTGACCTACTGCACCCTGACATTGGTGTGCACTTAGCGTGGAGGAGCTGCAAGTACAACTTAAGATGTTTCATCAAATACATTGTGAATTCATCTTAGCTTGACAGGTGGCTTCCTCAAATCTAGGTAATTGTGGATACAATACCCAACAATCTCCCCCTATTTGACGAAGCCAAAACCCTACTAGCTAAGATGAATAACACCTATCAAATAATAAACATAGCATTCAGAAATTTAACATGTAGCATAAGAGAGTATGAGCAAACAGATCAGCACTTGAGTCATTCACAAATTCTAATATATATACCAATATAAATATATACACATATAATCTCAGAATTGTTTATATGATAACAATAATCATTAAATGTTCTTAAGACAAAGTGACAAGCTATAAGTTTTTGACTATTTTTCCTTAGCTAAGTCACCCTTAGGATTTTGAGCCAAGTACTTCTTGCTTTGCCTCTCCATGTATTCTTTGGGCTTCGGGTAATACCTAGGAGGAGGAACTTTATCTGCATCCTTGTTGTTTCTGAAAAAGATGTTGCGTTTCGCTTCAAACGTTTTGTGCGTTTCCCACTCATACTTGCTATATACTTCGTTTCGATTGATCTCTCCTCTTTCTTGCAGCCAGAAGGTGTCTAAGATGATGTTCCTTGAAACTAGACTCCACCTTTCGTTTCGTACATCCTCCTCACTCATCCTGATTCTCTTCTCAGCTAGAGTCTCCTTGGAGGTCCCTTCCTGAACTTTTCTCTTTCCCCTGGCTTTTGCTAAGGCCTCTTGGTCAAACATGCTCCTCAGTTTAGCTTTGGAGAGAGCCCTAGCATCAGCGTCATTTGTGGGAACATCTGCAGCACTTGTACTTAAGTCCTCAGCAGCACACACTCCCTCAGCGGCCGTAGATGTCTCAGGAACATGAATACCTGCAGGATTGTCAGGCAGAACGACGCATAACGTACCTAACGCCTGTTGGAGCATCCACCAGCAGCTCTCATAGACATATTTGCTTGATTGTGCGAAGTGTGTGCTCATGCTTTCTTGAAGCTCGGCCAACTTAGCTATATACTCTTTCTCCCCCTTTTTGGCTTCGACAGAGATGCAGTTTGCATATGAGTGCAGGGAGTCATCAATATGCTTGGTGGTCTTGGAGAATTCAGAGACTAAGGCTTGCTGATTGGCGTTAAGAGTTACCATATTACCGTCAAACTTCTGAATGTTGTTGGCTACAACATGTGCATTCTGATTGACGACGGTAAGAGTATCAGTATTCTTTTTCAAACCGGCCATTAGGAGTGTGACAGCTTCGCCGGCTGCGGTATACTTCTCTTCAAATTTCTTCTCCATCACGTCCAGTTTATGGTTGATTTCCACCATATTCTTGAGCATCAGATTTTCAGAAGTCTTAATTCTGTTCAGCAGTTTATTCTGAGCTTCATCAAAGGAGGCTTTAAGTTCATTCACAATGCCCTGAATGATATTGACAGTGTGAGTGGCTAGCTCATCTCGTAACGGAATAGCCGAAGGCACTTGTGGGCATTGCATTTCAGCAGACGCATCTGTAGAGCTGGATACAATCACAGGCTCTGGAGATTTATCTAACTCCCCCTCCACTGGTGCATTCTTTTCAGATGGAGGTTCAACAAGATCCGGACCCTCCAATACTTCATGACCCTCATTCTCATCGTCCTCTCCGTCATCATCCAAGAAATCATCTATAGCAGCAGCATCCTCTTCTAACTCTTGGTCAGCAGTCCCCTGTGCATCAGCTTCGGTTCCTGGAGTGTTTCTGTTCAGGACCTCCTCATCCTCCAACTCAGGTTCACTTACTTCATGAATTTCGGCCACCGCATCCCTGGCCACCTGGGAGATGTCAGATATTACCTCAGTATGAGGGGGTAGAGGCTCCCCCTCGATTCCTGCAATCAGTGTGTCAGGAATTTCACCGGGGGTTACTGCTGGAGATACTCCCTGTTGCTCTTCCACTGCAGTCTACCCAATACGCCTCTCCCATCGATCAAACGCACTTGTGTCCATCTTCTTCAAGTAGTGGAGAGGGACACCCTTACTCATGTCGAATTTGTCTCCATTTAGCTGGTTTAGATATAGACTTAGGATGCGGCCAAAACTTGGAGAGCCCAAGGTGTCCTTGATCTTCTCAAACAGCAACTCCCCCCAGTTAAACCTCTTGCGGCAGACGACGGCTATCAGGATCTTGAACATATCCCCTGAGATATGGTCATGAGAGCCTGGCTTGCAGATGAGCACCTTTCCAATAATGTCGGACAGGAGCTTCCCTTCTTCATTCATATCCTTCCTCTTTATTGATCGAGTTCCTCGTTGGAGACCGCAGAATAAGAGAGTTCTGTTTTTGTCCTCGTCCTCCAGATAGTCCTCCTGCTCCGAGCTAAAAAGCTGCAGGTAGCGAGTCAGCTTGCTGGCAGACAGCTTGACCATTGCCCCAGCCACCTTGCTTTTGATTAGTGAGTCGCCTTTTCGGAGTCTTGCGGTGGCGAAGAGCTCCAGTACCTCTTTGTCCAAAACTTTGCAAGGGTGCTCCAAGACGAAGGTTAGCCCAGCCTCTTCCAGCATCAGAATGATATTGCGGAATTTGTCCGAGGCGTGAGAAAACCCAGTTCGAACCAGCTCGCAACCAGAGATCAACCCAGCAGTTGTCCGTGGAGCCATCATAGATCTAGAGAGAGAAGACCTATTCATCGCTTAATCAAAAATCAAAAAAGAAGTGATACTAGTGATCACGTCCAAGTGAGGGTGAGGGGATACCTAGCGGTGAAGACGGTGAGTTGGTTCGAGCGGAGAGAAATCGAAACTTGAAGACTTCGTCGGTGAAGGCTTCGGCGGGATGCTTGCGGGAAACCTTTGATGGAGGCGAGCTTTCCAGCAGGAGTCAGCGAGGTGTCCTTCCGGTAAGTGTCCCTTGCGGCGATTAGTGGCCCCTCGGCGAGTGTCCAGAGGAGGAGAGTCGGCGGGAGCTTGCTAGAAATTTTCACGTTGATGTTTGGCGTAGGCGAGGAGCTTGCTGCGGGTCATCGGGAAAGCTCTTACGGGTTTCGGCAAGTCTGCGGAAGAACTCTTGCGGGATATTTGCTGCGACGTGAGGCGGGAGTCGTGAAGAAGGCGAAGGGTTGGCGGGATTTGACTAATTCGGCGAGATTCGTGAAGAATGCGAAGGGTCGGCGGGATTTGTCTGACAGGAGATTTGTTTAATTAGGTTTCTGATACCATTTGTCTAATTCGAAATTGAGAGGTCTCTTGACTAGAAATTTTCACGTTGAGAAGCTTGCAACATTTTTGAAATTTTCTGATGTCAAGTCAATATAAAGATGATAAATACATGTATATTTTAAAGTCAATCTATTTGGATTTGAACGAGGCTTTTCCAAAAACTTCTTGATGTCAATTGTGAGTTGTCGAGATTCACGATGACATATCTTCGTTAACCCTTTATTGATGTGTAAAGGTTTGCATGCATCGAGTTATCCTATCCTTAGAGATGCACACATACATGTATAAGCATAAGTATAATTATACACATGGATAGAAATATATATATATATGAGGATGCAATATGACGCAAGTCCTTGAACTGATCAAAATTACCTGGGATTTTGAGAGTCATCGTCTTAGTCCCACAGGTAGAACACATTAGAGGCTCAATGTGAGTATGCTCAAACAGATAGCACATCTGTTATTGCAGACGCTTGTTCCAATTTAGTCTTGAGCCACCTACTGTCTAGTTCCCATCATATTCACGGGGACCTAGACTACCCTGCAAGAAAGAATTACTTTACCTTAGGAACCCAAATCATATTGGGTCCTAGGTTCCTGTTAGCATAAGCACGCAACTGCCTTCCTTCAGAAAACCTGTCTGGAAGACTACCTCTGTCCCGAGAATGTGGATAAGCCCTTGCCGTGGGCACAGAGGGGTTGTGCCAACAGGCGATGGCAAAGTGTCCCACTTTACCACAGCACCAACATGGGTGAATGTTGTATCGCCGTTTCCGACCTGATCTAGTGACTGATGTGGTCACGGTCCTAGGTCTAAACGGGATAGGGCATGATCTTGTCACAAAAATTCCTCTTCCATCGTGACACGTGGAAGGGTGGAAAGAATGCATGTTGTGAGCGTTATGAGGCCGGGAAGGTGGTGCCATTCTTTCAGGCATCTCCCTTACAGAGGCCCCATGGAACCTGACATCATGGCTTCTATCCTCTCTATCCCGTGTCCTCGAGTGGTGAGAAGTCTTCTGTGAGCTGGGACATGCAGATCCACACTGCGTTGAGGCAGTGGCAGTGAATACAAAGGGCTCAGAATGAGCCTTAGGTATTCTCTCGTGGGTGGCCACGCCGGCCCTTGCACTCCGGGTGTCTCCACATGGGGACAGATCACCCTTGCAGTGACCACGACTATGCCTGTGGTCATACCTGAAGGCATGATGAGTTTCCTTCCTGCTTGGAGTGGGGGGGTCGGAATACTGTTTCCCCATTTCTCCATGAATTGATAATCCGGGAGATCCACCCGTTTTATTGCTTTCTCTTAATGGCATCAACCTTGGAGAAGTTTGATACTATTCTTTTCTCATTCTCCAGACTACTCTCTAGAGCTGAGATCTTAGATTCCTTGGCCTTGTTGGATGCCAATTGGAGAACCAACAAGACCTTCAGTCGAGCAATCTCTTGAGCTTGCTCCTCAGCAAGTAGATTGCTTGACTGAAGGGCTCTCTTCAGGGACTCAGCATTTTCTGAAGGAGGGCAGTTCCTGTCTTCAGAAATTTCAAGAGATACGGGGCAAGATGAAGAAGTTACCTGCACCTCTGTGTTATTGTCATTAGATCCAGTGACTATTGTTTCATCCACATCAGAGCTGCTTTCCTCACTATCCTCTTCAGTCTCTGACACGGACACTGGAGCTCTGATGTAGTCCGAGGGATCCTTGCCTTCATATTCAGAAGTGAGGACCCCCACATACGCTTCATCCTCTGATTGACAGCATATTCCAGCTTTCTCTGACCCCCCCATCAGCTCAGAGATCATCATCCATAGAGATTTAGTCGTTCTACATTTTTCCAATCTAGAGCGAGAGGCTCCAGACCAGATATCCATGATAATTTGACGAATCCTCTCGTCCAAGTGAAATAGTGATAGTTCCGTCTCTGACATCTCAGCAATGCCCATGGGCACTTGGATCCCAGAGTCGGAGGTCTTCATGGGAATAAACAGACCCTCTTCCAGGATGAAGGATGCTCGAGGATCGATAGCATCAAGGTGAAATGACACCCTCATTCTCCATATGGGATAATAATCCTTTGTGCATGCGGGGAGTTTGAGTGGCGGTATTTCATAATCCAGATCCATGCTTCTGACACTGGTGGCAGGATTCTACTCAAGGTGTTAACCTTTTTGATGAGCAACCTCCCTCTGATACCACTTGAAAGTCCACCTAGTGTCAGCTATGTGCACCTAT
Source organism: Platanthera guangdongensis (assembly GCA_039583875.1). Taxonomy (NCBI): domain Eukaryota; kingdom Viridiplantae; phylum Streptophyta; class Magnoliopsida; order Asparagales; family Orchidaceae; genus Platanthera; species Platanthera guangdongensis. The sequence continues at coordinate 64,463,262 of CM077155.1, forward strand.
GGGGGGGGGGGGGGAATAGGTGACGAGTAGCGCTTTTGCGGAATTTACGAACGTACCTGCACAATAAAAATAAAAAGTACAGCACATAGAATACACATGCAATTTATAGTGGTTCCCCGACTTGGGTACATCCACTTTCCCCCTTCGACCTATCTCCCCAACAAGGGACGACTCGGTCACTTCTCCAACGGGATTGAAATCCAATCCCTGCACTACCGGAAGGAACCCTTCCACACGTGAGAGTCAACACGCCCACAAAACGGGTTGCACCCAACCCTTACAACACGGAACAAAAGTTCCTTTACAACAAAAGTAAATATAGAATGTATACGAGATACAAACTTCTTTCGGAGACTACGGTGTTCCTCTTCGTTCGACGACGTGTTCGTGAAGTCAACGAAGAGTCTACAACCTTGGTCTCTCTTGGAGAGGATCTCCCCGGAACCGGCGGCGGCAACACGAGCGGCGGCTAGCTTCGGGATCGGCGGCTGTGATGATGAGCGGCTGCTGAACTTGGAGATCCAAACTTCGTAGCGAAGCTAGCTTGGTCTTCCAACGGTCACACGAGGATCGGTCGTCTCGATCGATTCGGACGGGGGAGTTTTTCCCGGTCAACAAATCGAGAGACAAGAGATCTCTGGATAGACACGTGAGACTCAAGCTTTGCTAAGCTTCTGTCGCCGGAGGTCACGAAGGATTCCCGATTGTTGACGGCGACCTACGTTCCCGAGCGCGACGGCGGCGGCGGAGAGGAATCGCGGTTTTAGGGTTACGTCGCAGCTCGGTTTCTTTCTCTATTTTACTGTTCAAAATACCTGAATATATATACTGTAGATAACTCCAATATGACCGTTTGTGGGACCCACAATAGAAATCCCTAAATCCCGGTCCAGAAAATTGACAGCTGTAGAATCCGGTTCAGGAACTTCCCGAGAAAACGCTAAGTGAAAATCGGCTAGAATCGCAGGTGATTCTCGACGAATCGGCGAGAATCACCAAGTGATTCTCGACGATTCGTCGAGAATCGCTAAATCGTCGAGAATCGCTAGTGATTCTCGACGAATCACTTATTGATTCTCAGCGATTTTCACTTGGTATCCATGATCTGCTTAACCACTGGTTCGGCGAGAATCACTAGTGATTCTCGCCGAATCTTACTTGGCACCGTTTTGAGGTAGCCAGAAGGAGTCGGCGAGAATCACTAATGATTCTCGTCGATTCGGCGAGAATCACTAGTGATTCTCGTCGAATCGGCGAGAATCACTTGGTGATTCTCGTCGAATTTTCCTTGGACGAATTTTCGTCTTCCACCCTGGAGCTGCTCCTTGACCCATCCATGCTCCTTGTCTTCTCTTGCATATGAACGGCCCTGTACTTGAAAGTAAGTGCACTCCAATAGAGAGAGTACACGTAGGCCAACACACTGATCTGCTCAACGAGGGATTACGTCTTGTAGACCCGTGTATATTGACCTACTGCACCCTGACATTGGTGTGCACTTAGCGTGGAGGAGCTGCAAGTACAACTTAAGATGTTTCATCAAATACATTGTGAATTCATCTTAGCTTGACAGGTGGCTTCCTCAAATCCAGGTAATTGTGGATACAATACCCAACAGTTTGTGGGCATATCCACCCCAAACCACCCAAAACCACTGGTGTGGGGGTTAAAAGTGACTACAAGTCAGTGGCCAAAGTTTCACCACATTTGGGTGAGAATGGTCACTCACTCCACCTAGTGCACTTTTGGCCTAATTTACCCTTAAGGGACCAAACTTTGGTCACATCAATACCTACTCAAATCAACCCCAAATGGGTTGATATTTTTACCAGGGCATATTTGACCCTAAGGACCATCCACAAAAATTTAGATTGATTTTGAGGTCATTAGACACCTTAATTAATTCATACTTATATTATTAAATTTTTAAATAAACTATAGGAACATTTCCTCCAAAATTTCCAATTTTTGGATATGATATGAGTATAGGTAATACTGGATCCCTTCCCAAATTTCAAGTCATTTAGACAAGTGGTTTGGTGGGCGCACTCAATTTAATATCTTACTAGCCCTATGTATAGTCTGCACCATTTTGAGTGTTGTGGTCAGACCACTGACCCAAATGGGTTGAAATTAATTTTATAATAAAGTAGATATCAAGGGATACAATTTTCATATAGAACATTTCCTCCGGTTCTGCCTCTAATTATTTTATATTTTTAGAACAAAACATCACAGAAACTGTGTTAGAAATGATATTAAATGGAATAATAATAAATTGATTTGCACGGATCCTAAAGCATAGATTGACGACATCTGTTCATCTTCCCTGTGAAGACAAAGGTTCAGATTAACCCATCTTGGAGCAACTTCCAGGCCAATTTCACAGCCACCCAGCCACCTCCCTGGCCGGCCACCGCCACCACCACCTCCGTTGAGGAGGGGACAATCGATTGGCGGCGACACGGCCGCCGAAGGGGCCTTTTTCGGCAAACCCAAAACCTCTCTATTTTTACGAAATTTCTTCCAAATTGCACACTGGATAAAGCTCAATTGAGCCTGATATCTCCACTAGTTGATCTAAGAGGCTAGCACAGATGGAGAGAGGTAGAAGTCGACTGTTTTGGAGGCGTGAAGCCTTGCCGATCGACGGGCCACCATTGCCGGTGGTGGTGTCATTTGGTGCTCTACAACTGCATTATGGGAAGGCTCGGCTACTTCAGGGAAAGTGTGGAAAAGGCTACTAGGGGTCTAGGGATGCTTTTAAGATTGCCAAATGGGGAAGAGGAAGGGTGTAGCATCAATGACCATTAATGGTCATGAAGGTGACCTTTCGGCCATGGCTTGTGTTAGAAAGTAGAGACAAGAAGCGAAAAGACTAGAACAAGAGAATAAACTTTTGAATAATTGAAATTTTATTATCCAAAAAAGATATCATTTAAAAGTTATGGCCTCCCTTATATAGAATGGAGGAGATAAGAAAGAGAGTAACAAACAATGTGGGACTAAACATTTACAGTCTGGCGGCTAGAATAATGGAGACCGATCAGGCCGCGCGGTTAGACAGATGGGATAACCGCTCGGCAACTCAGCAGATATAACAAGCCGTAGAGTGAGACCGCCAGACCGCCCGGTCTACAAACCGCTGGTTCAGACCGCTAAGCCGCTCGGTCTACAAACCGATGGATCAGACCGCTAAGCCTCCCGGTCTAATACTTCAACACTCCCCCTCAAGCTGGAGCATAGATATCAATCATGCCCAGCTTGTCACAAATGCGGAAGAAGGAAGTAGAAATCGGCTTTGGTGAGTATCTGCCAACTCCTTGTCAGAGGTGACAAAAGGGTACAAATCTGTTTCTTCAAAATCTCCTCCCAATGAAGTGACAGTCAACCTCTATATGCTTCGTTCTCTCATGAAGACCGGATTTCTGGATATGTGTATAGCGGCCTTGTTGTCACAGAACATAGGGATAGGACATCATATACCTCGCCCAGGTCAAGCATGAGAGCCCGCAACCACTTTAACTCACACGTAGTTGACGCCATACTCCGGTATTCTGCTTCGGCACTGGATCTGGAAACAACAGACTGTTTCTTGCTTTTTCCAACTCACGAGATTACCTCCAACAAAGGTACAGAACCTGACGTGGATTTACGATCGCCTTTGTCATCCGCATAACTTGAGTCGGAGTAGGCCTCAACTCTCAGATGGCCATCTCTTCTGGAAGAGTAAACCCTCTGCCCGTGCTGCTTTGATATACTCTAAATCTTCATGGCAGACTGAAGATGACACTCCCTGGGAGCTTGCATAAACTGACTGACCTTTCTACAGCGTAGGCGATGTCGGGTCTAGTCACTGTGAGATAGATGAGTTTGCCTACCAAACGTCTGTACCGTGTGACATCAGATAGAGGAGGCGATTCATCCGTCCCGTTTTGTCTTCTCCAACAGCATGGGAAGATGAGCTGGTTTTGCACCTGTCAAGCCTGCTTCTCGAAGAAGATCAAGGGCATACTTCCGTTGGAGAAGGACCAAGGAGTCAGGTTTCCGCGAGATTTCTATCCCCAAAAAGTATTTTGGGGGGCCCATATCCTTCGTGACCAAGTGCTGACGGAGGTGCTTCTTCGTCAAGTCCACCCCATCTCGGTCATCACCAGTAAGGAGAATATCCTCCACATATACGGCCAAAACCACCAGTCCCGAGGCCGTTTTGCGAATGAATAAGGAGTGATCGGCCGAACATCCCTTAAAACCGATGGTTGCCACAATACCACTAAACTTTTCGAACCATGCCCGAGGGCTCTGCTTGAGGCCATAAATGGCCTTCTTCAAATGACAGACACGTGTCTCCCCCTGAGCAACATACCCAGGAGGTTGCTCCATATAGACGTCCTCCTGAAGATCGCCATAAAGAAAGGCATTCTTCACATCCAGCTGAGAATAGCCCAAGCCGGTTAACAGCCACAGAAAGAGAACCCGGATGGTGCTGAGGCGAGCAACTGGAGAGAAGGTATCGAAGTAATCAACGCCATAAGTCTGAGTAAGCCCTTGGCCACCAGCCGGGCTTTGTAGCGATCCACAGTGCCGTCGGGGCGAACTTCACAACAAGACCCAGCGACAGCCAACCACATCAGTGCCCACGGGAGGAGGAACCAGGGTCCAGGTACCCCGTTCAGTAAGAGTAGCCATCTCCTCATCCATGGCAGACTTCCAATGAGGGAGAGAGAGAGCCTCCTGGTAGGTACGGGGAGTAGAAGTGGCAGAGATAGCCAAGGCAAAACACCTGCGAGAAGGAGAAGCTGATCATAAGAAACAACAGCCGTGAGCGGGTTTGAGTACACGCCCGCACCCCTTTGCAAAGGGCAATGGGAACATCCAGATCATCGGGAGCGGCGGCGACGGAGCGTCAGCGACCGAGCGTCCGTGGCGGAGAAGGCTGGCCCGGACTAGAGAGAGACGGCATCGGAGAGGAGGGTGGAGGGGTAGGTGGGGAGACGGACTGGGAAGGAGTGGGTGGAGGAGGAGACGAAGGTGGGAAAACGGGGAGAGGTGTGGAATGAACGGAGATATCAGAAGGAAGAGAAGGAAGAGAAGAGGAAGGAGAGAATGGAAGCATTTTCAAAAAAAGGTCACGTCTGCGGAGACAAACTGCTTGCGAAGAAGGGGGTCAAAGCAGCAATAGCCTTTTTGAGTGTAGAGTACCCCAAAAAGACACACTTGTGGAACGGGGGAAAGCTTGTCGCGGGTAGCGGAGGAGCGTGAACAAAGGCCGTACAGCCAAAGACACGAGAGGAAGAGGAAAAGGTTCCTGTGGGGGTAGAGAAGGGAGAGGGAGTCCGGCCATGGAGGACCGTGGAGGGAATGCGATTGATGAGATAGCAAGCGAGGAGCACAGCGTAGCCCCAGTAGAGCGAGGGACGTGCATGCGTAATGAGAGTACGCGCAACATCAAGCAGGTGACGGTTTTTACGCTCCGCCACCCCATTCTGTTTGGAGGTGTAAACACAAGTCGTTTTGATGAATGAGGCCGTGTTGGTGAAAGAACGCGGAGAACTCATGAGACAGGTATTCCTTGGCATTATCAGAACGTAAGACTTTAATCGAAATAGCAAACTGAGTCTTAATCATAAAGTAAAAAGATTGCCAACAGAGAATAGTTCAGAGCGATCCTTTAAGAGATACACCCAGGTACAGCGAGTAAAATCATCGATAAAAGTTACAAAATAGGAACTGCCCGACCAACAGTGAGGGTGGAGCAGGACCCCATACATCAGAATGAACAATATCAAAAATGCGAGAGGAGCCACGGCCTTGCTTCGGTGGGAAGGAGGAGCGATGATGTTTTGCCAAGCTGACACGCATCACAGTTGAGCAGAACTGGTGGGAGGTAAGTGGGGCAGAAGCTGACGAATAAGCCGGGGAGGAGGATGTCCAAGACGAAGATGCCACTGAAGGAGATCATCAGAGGAGGAGTAGGCAGAAAGAGCAGAAACATCGTCGAGGAAGTAGAGGCCGCCGCTCTCAGTCCCAGTAGCAATCGTCCGCTGGGTCCTCGGGTCCTGAAAAGAACAAGTAGTGGGAGTGAATAAAACGGAGCACTGAAGTTGCCGGCATAAGTGGTAACTGATAACAAATTGCACGGGAACTTCGGGACATAGAGGGTATCCTCCAAGCAAAGCGTGGAGTGAGTTGAACCATGCCCGTCCCATGAACCGAGACGGGAACCATCCGCCACCGAACGGGGGTAAGCGGTCATGGGTCTCCAGACGGGAGAAGCAATGAGGGTTGCCCGTCATATAATTGGTGGCACCAGAGTCAATCAGCCATTTACCTTGGGTAACGAACCGTGGGCACTACCTGACGTCGTGGCCAACAGAGGCAGACGGCCTAGAAGAGGCGGAGGCCGAAGGAGCATCACCGGAAGGGCGAAGTATGAGGATGTTTCTGCCAGCACGGTCAACAGTATGGCCAGACGACCACAGTGAGAGCAGAAGCCGGGAGGAACCCCGTCCGCCGGAGGAGCCACGACCACTCGGGCCCCCCCGCTGAGCCTGGTGTGCAAGGAGTCCTGCGAAGGGGGGGAGGCCAGCAGAGCCGCTGGAGGGAGAAGTAACGGCGGCAATGCGGGCCGCAGTGGCACCAAAGTAGGAAGATGCGCCTCACCCAAGATCTGCTGGCGATCATATCATAAGAGTCCGAAGATGAAGAAATCGGTAACAACACCAGGAGTTCCTGGAAGTGTTTGTCTGGTCGCCAAGTCCGCAGAGAAGGGGCGATTCTGGAGGATTTCAGCCCCAAGAGCCTGGACGCTGCTGATAAGCCGAAGCGGGGGACATGGAAGGGCGGGCGAAGAGGTTCCGCATAGAGAGTATAATCGGGAACGTCTGCCCCCTTAGAATAGAGAGCAGCGAGGTGAAAACCATGCGCTTGACCGTCTCATCATGGCGAATGACGGGAAGGCACTCATCAGAAAGGCTGTTGGCCAGCCAGGTGCGAACAAGAGCATCACTCGATCCCAGTTTCAAACTCAGGAGAGGTGCGAGGAGGAGGGTCATCGTGAGGTGATGACGCTGCGTTGAGAACGAAGGAAAAGGTGAAAGAAACGCTCCAATCGGGATAGTTTTGAGCCCACAAGCTTGGAAAGGGCCAAGGTTACCCGAAGGAGAGGAGTGAAATTGAGCTGCAGGAGTAGTGGTGAGACCGAGGTAGTCCCTAGAACCCGGAAGCAGAAGAAGCCGCACGAACAGAGCGGTTAGAAAAACAGAGGAAGCCGCGCGAACAGGAGCGCAGAAAGGGCACTGCGGGGAAGAGGTCGCGGGCGGAACTACAAAAGGCCGAGGAACAGAAGAGAGGAGAAGAGCAGGGGGGGTTGACCGCGACCAGATGCGGGTAAGAAAGAGACAACCCTCACGGTCAGGGCAGATCCAGGCAGCGGCAAGAAGGCGGGCAAAGCACGGCGGGGAAGAAGTCGCACGAACTGAGAAGCCCGAGCGAACAGAAAAAAAAAAAAAGAAATGAGAAGAGCCTGGCGACCGCGACCAAATTCGGTGAGAAAGGAACAACCCGCACGGTCAGGCAGATCACAGCAGCAAACCCCGTGGAGAGAGACACACACACAGCGGACTAGGGACAGACCGCAACGACTAGGATCTGAGAGGCAAGAAAGAACAAGAGGCGCGGCGACAACTAAACAGGTCGGCGCGACAAAGAAAGAAGAGAGAGAACCAAGAAGGAACAAGCGCGCGAACAGGTCTGCGGACAAAAACAAGCCGCGCGTATAGAAACAAGCCGGCGCGGATAGAATAGAGGGCAAGCCGCGAATCAAGTCGCAGAACGCCGAAAGGAAGCCGCGACACAACATAGGCGCACAGAATCAGGAGGAAATGACACGTGTCCTCTATACCATGTTAAAAAGTAGAGACAAAGAGCGAAAAGACTAAACAAGAGAATAACTTTTGAATAATTGAAATTTTATTATCCAAAAAGATATCATTTACAAAGTATGGCCTCCCTTATATAGAATGGAGGAGATAAGAAGAGAGTATACAACAATGTGGGACTAAACATTACAAGGCGAGCGCTAGAATAATGGAGACCGATCGGGCCGCGCGGGTTAGACAGATGGGATAATACGCTCGCAACTGCCACAGGTATAGAACAAGCGGGTAGAGTGAGACCTGCCAGACCGCCTGTCTTACAAACCGCTGTGCCAAACCGCTAAGCCGCTCGGGTCTACAAACCAATGGAATCAGACCATAAGCCGCCCGTCTAATACTTCAACCATGGCTTGGGGGTGAACCTGGTCCCAACATGGCCGGGAAAAGGCTGGAAACTTCTCCTCTCCCCCAGGGGAGTTGAATCGAGCATTGAAGATGAGTAGAGAGGCCCTTGGCCTCCCTTGGCCATGAATGGTCTCTCTTTCCCTCTCCTCCATTAAAGGGAAGATGGAGCTTTATCTCTCCTAGTCACCATTTACAAAAAATAGATGGCCTATTATGTAACTCTCATTCTCATAGACTAGTGGGCCACTCCAATTGGGCCTAGCCCAAATGGGTTGGGCTTGATTAGGTCAAAGTAGGCCATTTTGACCTAAAATTGTGGAGTTGACTTTGGTCTGATATTGTTGTACAACGAATTTGACCGGACATTCTCGGAGCTACAGGGCTCCTATGGGAATGTATAATCATCCATTGGAAAGGTATTTCCAAAGACTACCTTTTTGAGTTCATCCCAAGATCTGAATATGGTTGTACCGTATTCAAAAATGGCCTTGAAGTCTGCTATGCATCGAAGACAGATTTCTGCACGCATCTTAAGGACCAACGAGTGACATCGGTTCGTCTTCCTTCGTTAACCATTTAAACAAAAATGCATTCATCTCTTCCTCCTCCCTTATTTACCATCATTAGACCATTATTATTCAAGGAACCAAGTCCACTGTCTTCATATTGAAGAGCGGAAAGTTTGAAGATAACAAACCCTAGGACAAAGGTCCTAACATGGTCTCTTCCTAAGAGATCTCCATTTCACACCAAGGTTGAACTCATTTGAGCTGACAACTCTCCTATTTCATAACTAAATATCTAGCACCAAGGGAGGGGGTAGGAAGCTCACCTCATTTCCAGCAATAGATGTTGATATCTTCCTTGGTGGCATGACTGTGTCGGCCTCGGTTCTTGATCTTCCCCTCCGAGAGAAAGTCCGGCCATTCCTTGTACTTCCATGAAAAGCTCCACACCCATCATTCTCTCAGGAAAATCAGAGAAGAAAACTATCGGCCAAGCCTTCGACATTTGTATATAAAGGAAGCGTCAAATAGATTTATGGTTTCCCGATCAGGGAGCTACCGCCGCGCGGTAGCTTACTACCGCAGTACGGTAACCTCGAAATTAACTTCCTTTGCAATCCACTGTCTAAATTGCCCACTCGGGTGTCGCCACCTATATGTTATTGTCGTGCGGTACTCTTCTTGCCTCCATGTGATATATTATCGAGCGTCATGGAAAATAATTCAGCGAGGCTACCTCTCACGATATCACTAACACCAGGAGATAAGTTCCCGTGCCATATGCCTTTAAATCAGTCAACTACCGTTGTGCTGTATCCTGCTACTACCATGTGATAGCACTCAATGATCTTTTGTCCACTCAGCACCCTCAACCCTCTGGGTATTCGTCGTATATACTTAACGACTGCTACCGCCATGCGGTATCCCGTTATAGTTGTGCGGCAGTACTCAACGATCATTGAGTCCACTCGACGATCACTCAACGCCTTCGACTACTTTGGGTATTGGCCATATATACTCAATGACTGCTACCTTCACGCAGTATCCCTCTACCGCTGTGTGGTAGTACTCCACGATCATTGAGTCCACTCGATGATCACTCATCACCTTCGACTCCTTTGGGTATTCGTCATATATACTCGATGATGGCTACCGCCTTGCGGTACCTACTACCGTCGTGCGGTACCTACTACCGCCATGCGGTGGAATCTAAACACTTCATTTCGAGTCAGCACTTCCCCCGGCTCAGTCACAAACCTATCCACCAGCGCACCCGAGCCCAAGTCCATTCTCTTGACTTTAAAATGCGCAAGAGGGGTCTAGTGTGAATGAGGACGTTACATTCATGACCGTGACAAAATATCAGTGGGAGATTCAATATCTTGCAAGGTTTGCTGACTCCTATAGTTTAGATGATCGCAGGTACGTAAAATGGTTTTACAAAGGTTTGCAAGATCTCCTAAGGCAAACACTTTTGTTTATAGTGGACCTGAGCGTGGCAGAGATAATAGATATGGCAATATGGCAAAGAGATTGGAAGCGGACCATTTGGGAGTTCAGGCTAGTAGTAAGAGTCCTGACGAGGGCATGATGGAAGCAGTTCCCAGCTTTAGGAGGAGACAAAATATTAGATGTAGAAGAGGAAACCAAAGAGGTGGCTGTCGTTTCCATCATAATTTTATGATGGAACGTCCAGTACAGCAGCTATCACTACCACCAACCCCGCAGTTCCAACCTCACCAAAAACCAGGAGGACCATTCAGGCATGTCTGTTATTAGTGTAACCAGTCGGGCCACATCCGACGTTTTGCCCGCAGCTAGGTGGAGGTGTTCCCCCTGTTGCTCCTCCGGCAGCTCCGTGAGGATGAGGGCAATTTCATGGTTGAGGATAAGGACCGCAAGGAAGGAATCCCTAACCGGTTAGAGAGCAGATGTTTTCTCTAGATATGACTCAAGAGCAGAATCCTCATGATGTTATTGCAGGTATGTCATAATTTTGTTATACTTTATGAGCATTGATGAGTACGATTATGATAGGCATTTTACTATCATAATTGTAATCATGTCTACTATTTCCTACCCCTTTTTGTGTTGATTTCATGATAAGAGTAAAGAAATTATCGTATCATAGATATAAGAGCGTATTTAGAAGTCTTTAGCAGTTCTTGTAATAAACTATTTACTGAGTCTATCATTTTTTCTATTGCAGGTAATGCCAACCAATGGACCTAAAAGTCTCGGAGCAAACAGAGGAGTTCACGGAGTCTACATGGCTGATGACAGGACGAAAATTTGGTGCACATGGCCAGACACACGACCGTGTGCCTACCCGTGTCCTATGCACCTGGGGCTGAAGAATTTGGGCGCAGACGATGGAACCTCACACAGGTATGGCACACGCCCGTATGCCTACCCGTGTCATCTTTGCACACGACTGCCAACCAACCCATGTCTGAAGAACACGGCCGCACACACGACCGTGGCCATACCTGTATCATCTGACACGGCCCACGACCAAACACGCCTGCTCGTGGCGAACCGCCCAGGAACCGCCTAGGAACCGTCCACACGGCCTGCCACACGGCCGTGTGCGACCCCGTGTACGACCTGTTTGCAAGGGAACTATAAATTTCCTGTAGAAAAATTTGTTTAGAACTTTTGGATCATTTCTGGATTGGAGAACTGCTGGAGGCCGAAGGGGAGCATCCAAGACAAGGGGGATTGAAGGGTATTTCATATGTATTTTTATTTAATCATTAACCCCATTGAATCCTTTCTTTCTCTTGATGATCCATCTTCAAATTTCATTTTAATTTGCATGAACTTCTCTTTGAACATTCTAGTAATCATGTATCACCTTGTTTATGTTACATTTGTAGTATTTTATTTGTGTTTATGCTTGCAAACAAAGAGTTTAATCCTCCTTATGAATTACTTGATTATTTTACACAATTTGCAATTGTCTAGATTGAGAAATTGGTTCTTTGCAATGATTTTGGTATGTTCATATTGTGATGATAATTCCCTTTGTAATTCAAACTTTATGATCGAGAGATATTTTGTTTGGAAAATTAGAACACGAATAAAAGGATTCATGTTAATTTAGAGATAGAATTCATGAATTTATGTAGTAATAAAGGTACTTTACTTAATGCGAACTTGAGTGTTGTGAATTGTTCGAGGGAAAATTTACTATCTTAGGTTTAGATTTGGAATTGCTCGAGAGAGAATTTTGATGAAAAATTAACCTTTACATTGCACAAATTTAACAGTCTTTTCATGTCATGATCGCTTAGAATTGAACTAATAAATGAATTTGTTCATGTAATTGTTTAAAAGCTTCATGTTTTTATCGTTTTTACTTCTCCAATACTGAATCATCCAAATGGTCATAGTTAGGTTAATGTAGTTTAAATATCACTTTTGTTTAGAGGTATGATAATAAAGGGAGGGTGAGTACGAATAGTTGAAACGACCCTGTGGAATACGACACGAGATGTAGATTTCTCATATATTACGATTGATAGGTGCGCTTGCCTGAATGCTAATTCAATCTAGTTAAGTCCATCTACATAATTGTATTAGAATGTAGAATGAAATCACATTGAGTTATTACTTGTTAGCAAGAAAAATCATCAAGTTTTTGGCGCCGTTGTCGGTGAACGTTTTCAATATTTTGAAATCCTAATCTTTATTGATCTACCAATTTTCGTTTATATAGTTGTAAATTAGTATTTGAATAATTATATTGCGTAATATTTTTTTTTGTAGTCTGTTAGTCTATGACCAGGGGCAGAAATTCTGGGCTAGTACCATTTCATCCTGACCCAGAACGAATTCTCCATAACACTAACTTAAGGGACGTGGGAATTAACACCACAGATTTTTCAAACGAACTATCAGAAGAGGAGAGAGTAAACCAAGGAGAGAATCATCTTGAAAACTTAGATACCATGGCCAACCAAAATGAGCAAACCATGTCTGACTTTGCTAGACCTAATCTCCAAGGAACCGGGTCGAGCATCGTTAGACCACCGATAGCTACCAATAACTTTGAATTCAAGCCTAGTGTGATACAAATGGTTCAACAGTATGTCTAGTATGATGGCTTGCAAGATGAGGATCCTAACACCCACTTGGCCGGATTCTTAGAGATATGTGACACATTTAAGATCAATGGTGTTTCCAACGACGCCATTCGATTGAGATTGTTTCCATTTTCTTTAAGGCATAAGGCAAAGCAGTGGTTGAATTCCTTACCTAGAGTGTCGATCACTACTTGGGACATGATGGTTGAGAAGTTTCTGATGAAGTATTTTCCACCTGCGAAGACTGCGAAGTTAAGGAATGACATCTCTACGTACATTCAATTGGAGTCTGAATCGTTGTACGACACATGGGAACGATTCAAGGAGTTGTTAAGGAGATGTCCCCACCATGTTCTACCTTCATGGCTTCAGATTCAGACCTTCTATAATGGTCTAATTCCAGCCACCAAACAAATGATTGATGCGGCTAGTGGAGGAACTTTGAACAACAAGACAACTGAAGCGGCTCAGCAGTTGATAGAGGACATGGCAATGAACAATTACCAATGGACTACAGTAAGACAAAAGCCTAGCAAGCCCGCAGGAATTTATGAAGTAGATGTCGTCACCGCCTTAGCTATTCAAGTGGAGAAACTTCACCAAAAGATGGACAACCTTGCCTTAGCATCACCTTCCATGGCACCTCAACAATGGGACCCTTCAGGCACTGGAATGCCTGGATGTGAACCGCAAGTTCAAGAGCATGTTGACTATATGGGTAACAATATTAGACCACATTTAAATCAAGCCAACAACCCATATAGCTCTACATATAATCCTGGATGGCGAAACCACCCCAATTTCTCTTGGGGAGGACAAGGAAATCAAGGGAAGCAACCCATGTTTGGACAACAACCACAGTTGGAACCAAGGAAGCCTACATTGGAAGATGTGCTTACCAAGTTCATGCAAACTACCGATGTAGCCTTCCGGAATCAAGAGGGTTCAATTCGGAACTTGGAAAATCAGATTGGTCAGCTTGTAAGGATGGTTTCTGAAAGGCAGCAAGGAACACTTCCAGGGAATACAGAGATAAATCCAAGGGAGCATGCAAAAGCCGTTCAATTGAGAAGCGGAAAGGAGTTACAAGACCTAAGGCCTGCAAAAGAAGCACCCCAAATGGAGTCTAGCGGCGAAGGACCAAGCGAGATGAACGTACAATCGATGGAGTACCAACCAGCATTACCATACCCAGCAAAGCTTAACAAGGAGCGCATGGATGCACAGTATGGTAAATTTTTATCTATGTTTAAGCAATTACATGTTAATTTACCTTTTTCTGAAATTATTCAAATGCCTAAATATGCAAAATTTCTTAAGGATTTGATTTCTAATAAAAAGAAAATAGAAGAATTATCATTAGTAACATTAAGTGAAGAATGTTCTGCTATTTTGCAAAATAAATTGCCACAAAAACTTAAGGATCCCGGTTCATTTTCAATTCCATGCTTAATCAGTGATTTACAAGTAAATAAGGCTTTAGCAGATCTAGGAGCAAGTATAAATTTAATGCCTTATAATCTATATCTGAAACTAGGCCTAGGAGAACTTAGCCCAACAAGAATGAGTATTCAATTAGCAGATCGATCGGTTAAGTATCCTAAAGGAATAGTAGAAGATGTATTAGTTAAGGTAGATAAATTTATATTTCCTGCTGATTTTGTTATTTTAGATATGGATGAAAATATCGAAGTACCACTTATACTAGGTCGTCCATTTCTAGCTACATCTAGAGCACTTATTGATGTTTTTGATGGTAAATTACTATTGCGAGTAGGAGAAGATGAAGTCACTTTTCAAATTGGCAATACTATGAAACAATCTTTAGATAACGATGATTATTGCTATTTTTCTCATGGTATTGATGACTTTATGTCTTCTATAAATTCTAATTTTTATTATAAAGATCCTTTAAAATTTGCATAACTAACAACTATCTAGATGATGATAAAAATGATGACATTATTGAACATTTATTTTTTCTAGAAAATTGTGTTGCTATGAATAGAACAACGGAATATAGTTTAATTACTGAAGGAGATCATGGAATTCTTAAGAATAATACCAAGGATCCACCAATAGTAGAATTAAAAAACTTACCGGATCATCTCGAGTATGCATTCTTAGGAACAAATTCTTCGTACCCAGTTATCATATCTTTAAATCTTTCCAATATTGAAAAAGAAAAATTGATAACTGTATTGAAGAAATGTAGAGGTGCAATAGCGTGGCAAATATCTGATATAAAGGGTATTAATCCTAGTTTTGCACTCATAAAATTCTTTTGGAAGAAAACTATAAGTCGTCTATTCAACCGCAACGTAGGCTAAATCCTAATATGAAAGAGGTAGTTAAAGCTGAGATTGTGAAGTTATTAGATGCTGGTATTATATATCCTATTTCGGATAGTTCATGGGTTAGTCCTGTCCAAGTAGTTCCTAAGAAGGGTGGCCTGACTGTAGTAGCAAATGATAGAAATGAATTAACTCCAACGCGAACGGTAACAGGTTGGCGTGTCTGTATAGACTATAGGAAAGTGAACGATGGCACTAGGAAAGACCATTTCCCTCTTCCGTTCATTGACCAGATATTAGAACGCTTATCAGGACATTCTTATTATTGTTTTCTAGATGGACTTTTTGGATACTTTCAAATTCCTATAGCACCAGAAGACCAAGATAAAACAACATTTACTTGCCCATTTGGTACCTTTGCCTATAGACGTATGCCTTTCGGGTTATGTAATGCGCCCGCCACATTTCAAAGGTGCATGCTAGCCATCTTTAATGAGTATGTTGAAGATATCATGGAAGTGTTCATGGATGATTTTTCGGTTTTTGGCGACTCCTTTGAGTTGTGTTTGAATAATTTAGAGAAAGTTCTTAGGAGGTGTGAGGAGACGAACTTAGCGCTTAGTTGGGAGAAGTGTCATTTCATGGTACAAGAAGGGTTAGTACTTGGCCATAAAATTTCAAGCCAAGGAATTCAAGTAGATAGAGCAAAAATAGAGACCATAGAAAAATTACCACCACCAACCTCCGTAAAGGCAGTGAGAAGTTTCTTAGGACACGCGGGATTTTATTGCCGTTTTATTAAAGACTTCTCTAAAATAGCTAAACCACTTACAAGGCTTTTAGAAAAAGACACACCTTTTATTTTTGAACAAGAGTGTCTACATGCCTTTGAGTTCTTAAAAGAAAAATTAATTAATTCTCCTATTATGATCGCACCTGATTTTAGTCAACCATTTGAGATCATGTGTGATGCTAGCAGTTTTGCGGTAGGGGCTGTTTTAGGACAATGCCGAAACAAACATTTTCACCCAATATATTATGCTAGTAAAACACTTAATAATGCACAGGAGAATTATACAACTACTGAAAAAGAACTCCTAGCAGTGGTATTCGCCTTTGATAAATTTAGACCATATTTAACATTATCCAAAGTGGTAGTTTATACGCATCACTCTGCACTTAGATATTTGCTAGCCAAAGCGGAAGCAAAGCCTCGTTTAATCCGATGGGTTCTTCTTCTACAAGAATTTGATCTAGAAATTAGGGATAAATGAGGAGCGGAAAACTTAGCAGCAGATCATCTTTCACGTTTAGAAAACCCACTACGATCAATGTTAGATGAATCTGAAATTTCTGATACATTTCCTGAGGAATCATTATTTGCCATATCTACCAATATACATCTAGATTATCCATGGTTTGCAGATTATGCAAACTATCTTGTGGCTAAGGTCCTTCCAAAAGACTTTTCATATCAGCAGAAAAAGAAATTTTTCTCTGACTTGAAATATTACTTTTGGGAGGACCCTTTTCTTTTTCGGATATGTGCAGATTCTGTTATAAGAAGGTGTGTATCAGCGGAGGAAGGTTGGAAGATTTTGGAGCAGTGTCATTCAGGTCCTGCTGGTGGTCACTATGGAGCAAATCGCTCCGCTAAAAAGGTTCTTGATTCTGGTTTTTATTGGCCCCTTCTATTCAGGGATGCCCAAAGGTATGTGCTTTTATGTTATTCTTGCCAAAAAGCAGGTAATATTTCTAAATTACATGAAATGCCTCAAAAATTTATCCTTGAATGTGAAGTATTCGATGTGTGGGGTATAGATTTTATGGGACCATTTCCAGTTTCTTTTGGGAATAAATACATTTTGGTAGTTGTAGATTATGTATCAAGGTGGGTTGAAGCGCAAGCTTTGCCTACTAATGA
Organism: Platanthera guangdongensis; assembly: GCA_039583875.1. Lineage (NCBI taxonomy): Eukaryota > Viridiplantae > Streptophyta > Magnoliopsida > Asparagales > Orchidaceae > Platanthera > Platanthera guangdongensis. Next base: position 64,480,356 of record CM077155.1, read on the forward strand.
TAGTAGGGTAGTAATTAGATTTTTGAAATCCTTATTCGCACGATTTGGCACACCACGTGCACTTATTAGTGATAGGGGTTCACACTTTTGTAATCTACAACTAGACAAAGTATTAGAAAAATATGGAGTTACACATAGAATAGCCACTCCGTATCATCCTCAAACTAGTGGGCAAGTTGAAGTTTCCAATAGAGAGCTTAAGAGAATTTTAGAAAAATCTATAGAAGGGAATAGGAAGCAGTGTTCTAGGAAACTTAACGACTGTTTATGGGCTTATAGGACCGCCTACAAAACACCTATAGGGACCACCCGCTTTAGATTAGTCTACGGTAAATCTTGCCACCTACCTATAGAATTAGAACACAAATCGTATTGGGCAATACGCTCCTTAAATTTTGACACTAGTTCTATAGGAGAGAAGCGTAAACTTCAACTTAACGAATTAGATGAGTGGAGAACTATGGCCTATGAGAACTCCCGGATTTATAAGGAGAAAACCAAGTTATTTCATGACCGTCACCTTCGCAAACCCAAAGTATTCAAAAAAGGTGACCAAGTCCTCCTTTATAACTCCAGATTATGTTTATTCCCAGGGAAATTAAGGTCTAAGTGGTCCGGACCCTTCAAGGTTAAAGAAGTCTTTCCCTACGGTACCGTCGAGTTAACTCACCCTGAGAAGGTAGATTTTAAGGTTAATGGTCACCGACTTAAGCCTTATTATGGTGAAATCCCTATGGACTTCGCTCGTCTAGAGACTTGCCTCCGTATAGATTAGTTTCATATTAACTATAGTAGGTGTTTTTAAGTATTCTTATTTTAGTATAAATCTAATTAGTTGCAATGAAAAATTAAAGAAAAAAATTTTAATGAAAAGAAATTTCCATCAAATTTTAATGAGAGAAAAAAAATTTCTGTAAAATTTTTTTCAAAATGGGAGTGGCACACGACGCACCACACGCCCGTGTGGGTAGCCGTGTACATGACATAGTCTCAGGCCCAGCCGTGTGGATTAATTCCGGAAAAAGGCCAATTTCATCTCGAGCACAACACGGGCTCGCACCAACCCATGTTCCTGGTCGTGTCTATCGCTCGACGATCATCGAGACCGATGTGTCGAGACACCGGACACGGGCGTGTCAGATAACCCGCGGCCGTGTCACCTACCTACCCGTGTTTGTGTACCGTGCCAGCTACGACACGGGGCAACACACGGCCGTGTTGTCACCCGTGTCCACCTGACGCGCTATCCCCAGCCAGTTTGACCACACGGACCGAGGCAGCCCCGTGTTCCACGAGGCCTCGGATCCCATAACACGGGTGCACACACGCCCGTGTGCGCACCCGTGTTCCATATTTTTTTACACGGATCGACGCACCCCGTGTTCCACGAGGCTGCTGATTCCCTAACACAGGTTCAAACATGCCCGTGTGCGAACCCGTGTGCAACCCCTTTAAATAGGGCCGTGTGGAATTTTTTCCTTGTTCATTCCAACCTTCTCCCTCACAATTCTCCCCGTGGCCTGATCCTCAAGGCGCCTTCTCTTCCAATTCTCGTCCCCTTTCACTCGTATTTTCCCCTTCTACGTCATGTCTTCCGGAAGAATTCATGGAGGTCGTCGTCGCCGACCGGAACTACAAGTCTCAACGGAGAGGCGGGATGCCGCTGCCCCGCTAATATTCACCGACGCATCGCACACCGCCCGCTTCAACCGCTTGCAATCAAACAAATTTCAAGATATACGTATAATTGATTGGAGCATGCTTGAGGAGATAAACTTAGCTGAAGATGTCAGGGGGTTAATTTCTGTAACGGGGTGGGGTCAATTTTTTGCCATAGAGGAGTTAGGCTTTAGGGAACTCACCTTAGAGTTCCTATCTTCGTTTTATTCCAGCTTTCGGCCTAATTTCATCGATGCACCACACGCGCCCGAGGGGATAGTTTCATTTCGAGTGGGTGGCACATTTTATACACTCACCATGCTCCAGTTCACCCAATATTTAGGGGTGTATGAGGAGTCGTTCCTTTTTAGTGCTGCCTACCCCGAGCTCCACTTCGAACTCCCCAACCGCGATATGGCCGGTGGTATCTGGCGCCAGATTTCTTTTGACACTGGCGCCTACGAGGCCAAGAGATCTAAGGCATCTAAATTGATTTCTCCCGCCCTCCATTACATCCACCATCTCCTCAGCCACACGTTGAGTGGCCGGGGCGAAAGCTCCGGAGTTGTCAGTAGGCAGGACCTGTTATACCTCTACAGCATGACTTCACGATATCCTCTACATCTCGGTTATCTTCTAGCCCAGTTCATTCTCCATCAGGATGACACCCCTCGTATAGGGTCTATTTGTGTAGCACCCTACATTACGCGCCTCGTGAAGAATATGTGCATCTTTTTAGCCCTCCCCCAGATGACAGTGGTCGCAAAGACCGTGCCTATCACGATGGCTAGTCTTCGCGCCCTCCGCCTCGTCACCGCCCGTCAGGGCCGGGGAGGGGTTATATATTCTATTGCTCGACGTGGACCGCATATACAGGATGACAGTGATGATGAGATAGATCCTGACCTCGACGTGCCATTGGTGCCTCCACCCCATTCCACTTACGCTCATGGCGAGTGGTCTACTACACCTCCTCCACCTCGTTCACGGTACTCGCGCGAGTTCTGATAGTTTTTCGAGACCGAGCTCTTGCCGCGCTTACAGGACATTAAGGAGTCACAGCAGCGGACCGAGGACCTCCTCACACAGATCAGAGACCACCTTGGGATCGCCCCTTGCCAGCCGCCAGCTCCAACACCGCATTCCTTCCCAGACGATACGACAGGCCACCATGCTTACTTCTGATATGTATAGATGTAGTGCTATCTTTATGTATCGTATCTTGTATTTTCTTTATATCAGTGTATTCAGTTCTGTCAGCTAGTATATATCAGTGCATTTCATTACAGCTCTTATCTCTTTACTGTGTTCTTCTACTTATTATGATAGCAGTTTTTTTTCTTATATCATCATGAAATCACTCTATGTCCGCTTTTTACATTGCACTGAGGACATTGCAAATCTTAAGTCTGGGGGTAGAATGGCTATTCATGTGGTTACGATTTATACTAATCTGCTTATCATAATACTCAAGTTTGTTATACCCCCTAACAAAATTTTGTTTGATCTTTTAAGCTCTCATTATTCTTTCATTTGGGATTATAAATATTTAATTTAACTTCGCACACTGATTAAAATGAATTGATGTAGACTCATAGAGTATTCAACTTTGTTGATTTCGTAATTAAGCATAGAAATTTTTTTAGCTTAATTTTCTCTATATAATGTAATTTTAAGATTACTCCTCTATATTAGTAACTATCCAACACTCTATTTTAGAAAATATACTTATCTATAATAAAGTGAGTCGATGAGTGTAACATTTTTATAATTTGGTATTAGGGCTTTAAAATTAAAAATTACTCCCGATTGATGTCTAGGACTCACCCTCTAGCATTCCTCAAAACATTACATAGGTTAATTAGTAAGGGCGGAAATGACTTAGGCCTCCTATTGGATAGCTTGAGCCTTGTTATCCCAACACCTTTAACATGATACCCTTGCACACCCAATTTGAACCTAATCCCCATCCTTTTGATGCTCTACTATTAAAATTCACCAAGGCCAAATCCCTACCTATTAGCACACCTATCATTGATGCCTGCTTGGAATGATTTGTTCATTGTGATATGTGTCCCGAGTGCGTGTATCCTTGCACCCACTTGGAATGATCCCTACTTTGAACCCAAAAAAAAGACATAGTGATATGTGGCCTGAGTGCGTGTATACTAGCACCCACTTGGAATGATCCCTACTATGGTCCCTTGGTTAAAAATATATATATATATAATAGAGTGCCCTTCAAAATGTGGGAAATATACAAATTGCAAAGTCTGGGGGTGTTTACATAAAATTGAAATATGTTAAGGTATCTTCCAACATAAGGCTCAATCAAGATTTAGGTGTGAACAATTCATCCAACGTATCTTTGATTACCTCACCTTTAATCTTCTATCCTAAGCCAAAAAGGCTACACCAAAATTCAAGTCCTAAGGATCCAACCTTACTAATTCTAAATTGTGCTGTGATGAGGGTGTAAAAAGGGTAAGCTCATGATTATCAGTAAGAGTACTTATAAGTTTTGAAACACTAATACGTATCTTATAGAGATTGTTATTTTCTCCTCATATTTGTTAAAGATGACTATACTTTTATTTCTAAAAGCGAGTGAGAGATAGTTAAAATGATATATTAGAGGAATTTTAAGATAAATCTATATTTAGAAAAGTCTGCTAAACTTTTTCCTATGAGATTACATCATCAAAGTTCTCTTAAATTCATAGCAACCAGTGTGCGGAGGCAAAATTATTTAATGGTAACCCAGGTGTTTGAATTAGTTTGCTTAGGGACAAGCAAACATCTAAGTCTCGGGGTATTTGATGAGTACGATTATGATAGGCGTTTTACTATCATAATTGTAACCATGTCTACTATTTCCTACCCCTTTTGTGTTGATTTCATTATAAGAGTAAAGAAATTGTCGTATCATAGATAGAAGAGCGTATTTAGAAGTCTTTAGCAGTTCTTGTAATAAACTATTTACTGAGTCTATCATTTTTTCTATTGCAGGTAAAGCCAACCAATGGACCTAAAAGTCTCGGAGCAAACAGAGGAGTTCACGGAGACTACATGGCTGATGACAGGACGAAAATTTGGTGCACACGGCCAGACACACGGCCGTGTGCCTACCCGTGTCCTATGCACCTGGGGCTGAAGAATTTGGGCGCAGACGATGGAACCTCACACGGGTATGGCACACGCCCGTGTGCCTACCCGTGTCATCTTTGCACACGACTGCCAACCAACCCGTGTCTGAAGAACACGGCCGCACACACGGCCGTGGCCATACCCATGTCATCTGACACGGTCCACGACCAGACATGCCTGCTCGTGGGGAACCGCCCAGGAACCGCCTAGGAACCGTCCACACGGCCTGCCACACAGCCGTGTGCGACCCTGTGTCCGACCTGTTTGCAAGGGAACTATAAATTTCCTGTAGAAAAATTTGTTTAGAACTTTTGGATCATTTCTGGATTGGAGAACTGCCGGAGGCCAAAGGGGAGCATCCAAGACAAGGGGGATTGAAGGGTATTTCATATGTATTTTTATTTAATCATTAACCCCTTTGAATCCTTTCTTTCTCTTGATGATCCATCTTCAAATTTCATTTTAATTTGCATGAACTTCTCTTTGAACATTCTAGTAATCATGTATCACCTTGTTTATGTTACATTTGTAGTATTTTATTTGTGTTTATGCTTGCAAACAAAGAGCTTAATTCTCCTTATGAATTACTTGATTGTTTTACACAATTTGCAATTGGCTAGATTGAGAAATTGGTTCTTTGCAATGATTTTGGTATGTTCATATTGTGATGATAATTCCCTTTGTAATTCAAACTTTATGATCGAGAGATATTTTGTTTGGAAAATTAGAACACGAATAAAAGGATTCATGTTAATTTAGAGATAGAATTCATGAATTTATGTAGTAATAAAGGTACTTTACTTAATGCGAACTTGAGTGTTGTGAATTGTTCGAGAGAAAATTTACTATCTTAGGTTTAGATTTGGAATTGCTCGAGAGAGAATTTTGATGAAAAATTAACCTTTACATTGCACAAATTTAACAGTCTTTTCATGTCATGATCGCTTAGAATTGAACTAATAAATGAATTTGTTCATGTAATTGTTTAAAAGCTTCATGTTTTTATCGTTTTTACTTCTCCAATACTGAATCATACAAATGGTCATAGTTAGGTTAATGTAGTTTAAATATCACTTTTGTTTAGAGGTATGATAATAAAGGGAGGGTGAGTACGAATAGTTGAAACGACCCTGTGGAATACGACACGAGATGTAGATTTCTCATATATTACGATTGATAGTTGCGCTTGTCTGAATGCTAATTCAATCTAGTTAAGTCCATCTACATAATTGTATTAGAATGTAGAATGAAATCACATTGAGTTATTACTTGTTAGCAAGAAAAATCATCAAGCATTCGTCCTTAGCTTGCCCGGCTTTGTGCTAGGAATCTAGCATTGAGATTTTTATGACTTGATATTTATGCATCGTGATTGTTGGTGGGAGACTAGCCCACACTCCATTTGATACTAATGCCACTCACTCGCATGTCTCGGCAGATTTTGTGAAAGATTTAAATGAATTGCAATATTTCACCGGTATCACTCGGAGAGCACTCCTCCCAGATAACTTCGTCTACCAAGTGCAATTTGGAAGTGTATATTGGAGGAAAACTTTTGAAACCCCTGCAATGGCTTTGGGGATGCCAGAATTTGAACTTATTCTGGGTATGATATGGTTGGATTGGCTCCACGCTAGAATTGTTTGTGCGGCGAAGCAAATCACCTTGAGGCATGAAGACTCAGAGATCATATTCCAAGGTAGTAGATTTGCACCACGAATGTTGTTGTCTTCAATACAGGCACATAAGCCCCACATGAAAGGGGACGAGGTATATAGGATAACTTTTGAACTAAAAGAGAAGGTTACGAGCATGAAAGATGGCTGGTAGAGCGGAATTTCCCTGAGGTATTTCCCGAGAAGCTGTCGGGATTACCCCCACATAGAGAAGTGGACTTTCAGATTAAACTAGTACTGAGTGCCAAGCCCATCTCTCGGACCCCTTATAAAATGGCTCCAATGGAACTCACTGAGACTAAAGTTCAGTTGCATGAGTTAGTAGAATCAGGGTTTGTTCATCCTAGCTCAACACCCTAGGGAGCCCCTACATTGTTTGTTAAGAAATAGCATGCATCACGACGGTTGTGCTAGACTGTCAGGAACTCAACCGACTGACGGTGCAGAACACATATCCTTTACCTTTGATTGGTGAGCTATTCGATCAGCTGGTAAGAGCGCATTGGTTATCTAAATTTTATTTGCGCTTGGGGTACTATCAGTTTAAAATACAAGAGGAAGATATTTTGAAAACACCGTTTAGCTCGAGATATGGCTTATATGAGTTAACGGTGATGTCGTTCGTGCTCACGAATGCCTCATCTGCCTTCATGAGTTTGATGAACCAGGTTTTTGAGCCGTATTTGGAAGTCTTTGTCATCATCTTCATCGATGACATTTCGGTCTACTCAAAGATAGAAGACTAGCATGTTGAACACTTGGCCTTAGTTTTGAAGAAACTAAGATATCATTCCTTATTTGCTAAGTTCAACAAATGTGAGTTTTGCCTCCGTGAAGTTGCTTTCTTGAGCCATGTTATTAGTGGTGTTGGATTAGCAGTAGACCCTGCCAAGGTACGTGCTGTGAAGGAGTGGTCACCTTTGAGGTCAGTGAAAAATGAGAAGAAAACGGATCAGAGGTAAATAACCACAAAATTTATTGCTCCAAAAAATAAGTAATACATATCTATGCCCCCTTATTTATAGAAAACGGGGAGATGAGAGAGTACAATACACGATGTGGGACTAAACTTAAGTCGGGCGTCTTGTGAGATTTGACATACACAAATCGCAAACTACATAAAATACAATAATACATCTTGTATCCACTAGAGGAGACCGGCAGACAAGTCGCCAGGCCGCACCTGCGGGTTACCACCAGACCGCAGTGCTGCTACCCATCAAACTGAAGCTTCTGCAATAGTCTTGACTACAAACTGCAGGCTGCCACCTGACCGTAGTTGCGGCAAACCATCACGCATAGTAGCGGCTACAATCAGACCGTTGCGACTTCACAAGACTGCAGCGGCTAACACTTAAACCATAGCTGCAACCACTAGCAGATCATTGTTGCTCCTTCATATATGTTGTTGTGGATTCAACAGACCGGTGCAACTTATCACCCAGACCGCTGCGATTAATCAATTAAGGAATAACTGTGGTCTCAAACTAGTCCGTTGGACATCCAACCCAATAGCTTATTATGCCAAACCACCATAAGGCCGACCAGACAGACCGCTGCATCTAGAACAGCTACCGTCCGAACTGAGTTACAACACTCCTCCTCAAGCAGGAGCATTTATGTCAACCATGTGCTGGTTGCTACAAACTTTTGTGAACTAAGTAACCGATTTCGTGAAGAATTCTGCCAACTCTTTATCAGAAGTAACAAACGGAGTACATATTTGATTCTTCAAAAGCTCTTCTCTAATAAAGTAACAATCAACCTCGATATTTTTCGTTCTCTCATGAAAGACTGGATTCTTCGAAATGTATATAGCTGCTTTATTATCACAGAACATCGGAAGGGGGTGATCATAAAACTCTCCCAGATCCAATAAGAGAGTCGAAATCCACTTCAGCTCACAAGCTGTCAGAGCCATGCTTCTATACTCTGCTTCTGCACTCGATCTGGCAACTACACCTGCTTCTTCCTCTTCAAACTGACTAGATTTCCTCCAACGAATGTACAAAAACCAGATGTTAACTTTCTGTCGCCCTTGTCATCTGCATAGCTTGTGTCAGAATAAGCCTATACTTTTAAATGTCCCCTTTTCAGGAATAAGAGCCCTTTCCCTTGTGCACCTTCCACATACTCGAGAATCTTTGAGCTGACTGCATATGACACTCCCTAGGAGCTTGCATAAACTGACTTACTTTCCCAACCGCATAGAAAATGTCTGGTCTTGTAATAGTCAGATAGATGAGTTTACTAACAAGACGTCTGTAACTGGTGATATCTTCAAGGAGAGTAGATGACTCACTCCAGCATTTGTCATTTCCAACAGCCATAGGAGACTGAGCAGGTTTAGCTCCAAGAAGACCTGTCTCTTGTAAAAGGTCCAGAGCATACTTCCTCTATGAAAGAATTATAGAACCATGTTTTCAAGATATCTCAATCCCCAGAAAGTACTTAGGAGATGTCAGAGGAGATGCTGCTTTGTCATATCAATGCCTTTTCTATCATCACCAGTAAGAAGGATATCATCCACATACACCACAAGAATTACCAGCACAGATGATGTCTTCTGAATAAACAAAGAGTGATCTGCAGTGCTTCGAACAAATCCAGCAATAAAAATAACCTCGTTAAACTTTCAAACCAGGCTATTGGATTCTGCTTAAGACCATAGATGGCTTTCTTCAACATACACACCTGAGACTCCCCCTGAGCAACATACCCAGGAGGATGCTCCATATAAAATGTCATGTTCAAATCCCCAAAAAGAAAGGCATTCTTGACATCCAACTGAGACATTTCCCAATCTCTGTTCACAGTCATAGAAAAGAGAACATGGATTGTAGTAATCCGGGAAATAGGAGAGAATGTATCAAATAAATCCACACCATAAGTTTACGAAAATCCTTTAGCCATAAGATGGGCTTTGTAACGATCAACTGTACCATCAGGAAGATACTTGATAACAAATACCTAACGACAGCCAATCACATCAGCACAAGGAGGACTGGGAACAAGTGACCAAGTACCTCGTTCAGTTAGAGTTTTCATCTTCTCATCCATAGTAATTTTCCAATGTGGAATAATCAGAGCATCACGATAAGATGCAGGAAGAACATTGGCCGAGAGGGGAAAAGCAAAACTCTATGCCTGAGGAGACAGACTGGCGTAAGATACCACACCAGCAAGAGGATGCTGAGTGCACGAACAAACACCTTTCCTGAGAGCAATTGGAAGATCAAGATCAGTCCTGTCTACTTGTTTAGGTCCATCTGAAGGAGAGGCAAGCAAACTAGGAACCATAAGCAGTGTCTCAACAGAGGAATCAGGAAGTGCAGGAGAGTCATAAGAAGAAGAAGAAATAGTAGACTCAGGAGAAGGTGCAGAAACAAGAGGAAAAGGAACTGAATCATCAGAAGAAGGAAAAATAGAGGAAGTGGAAAAGAATGGAACATTCTCAAAGAAAGTGACATAGGCAGAAACATACTGTCGGCGAAGAACAGGATCATAACACATGTATCCTTTCTAAGTCAGACAATAGCCTAGAAAGATACATTTAATCGAGCGTGGTGACAGTTTGTCATGACAAAAAGAAGGAGAATGAACAAATGCAGTGCACCCAAAGACACAAGGAGACAAAGGAAAAGGGTTCGCATCAGGATGCAGGATAGAAAAGGGAGTCTTCCCACCGATAACAGAGGACAAAACACGATTAATAAGAAAATGGGAAAGAAGAACTGCATGACCCCAAAAAGATTGGGGAACATGCATATGAGTAAGATGACTCTGAGCCACATCTAGCAGATGATGATTCCTTCGTTCAGCAACACCATTTTATTGTGATGTATAAGGTCAATTTGTTTGATGAGCAATACCATAATCCATACAAAATGATATAAATTGATGACTAAGATATTCCATAACATAATCAGATCTAAGGATTTTAATTGAAGTATAAAATTGTGTATAAATCTCATTTAAAAAAATAGTGAAAATAGAATAAAGTTTAGAACATTTACACAACAAAAAATAACCATGTACAACAGGAAAATCATCAATAAATGTCACAAAATATAAGCTACACCTACCAATAGTTTGAGTAGGAGCAGGGCCCCATATATCAGAATAGACAATATCAAACGGACGAGAAGAACTACGTCCATTGCGTGCAGGAAAAGTAGAACGATGATGTTTTCCAAACAGTAAGCTTCACAATGAAGAGAAGAATCTCCCCAAGGTAAATCATGCAAAAGCTGATGAAGGATTCGAGGAGGAGGATGTCCAATGCAAAGATGTCACTGAAGCAAAGGAGAGGAGGTAGAAAAGGCAGAAGAAGTATCAAGATAGAACAAGTTGCCGCTCTCAGTCCCAGTAGTTACCGTCTCCTTGGACTGAGGAACCTAAAAATCACAAGTACACGCAGTAAATATCGCTTCATAGCCCAACTGCTTACAAAGAGCAGTAATAGAAAGAAGATTGCATGGAAAGTTGGGGATATATAGTGTCCCGGAGCTGAAAAGATTGAGTAACATGCACAGTGCCATACCCGTGAATCGGGTACGGAGAACTCTCAGCAATAAGAACATGAGGTAATTGGTTACTCTTAGTAAGAGAAGAAAAAAGCCGAGAATTCCCTGTCATATGATTGGTAGCACCGGATTCAATAAGCCACCTACCCATAGTAGCTAATTGAGTAGCACCGAAAGTAGCAAGAGTAGTAGTACACATCTTGGCAAAATCGGCAGAAGCAGGACAAAGATGAGGGGGTTTGACCCAACAACGATCAATCAAATGGCCAGTCTTGCCACAATGAGAACAGAGAAATTTCGAATAACCACGACCGCCAGTGCGGCAGGATGAGCAACAATATCAAGAGAGGGAAAGGGAAGCAAAGGACGCTGAAGTAGAGTAGTAACAGCAGAAATATGGGCAGTAGTAGCATAGAGAGTCGGGGTGTCCGCCTCTCCAATAATCTGTTGACAAATCATGTCATAGGGGTCAGGAAGACGAAGCAAGAAGCAAACCACAAGAAGCTCCTGAAAATGTTTTTGTTGCTCAGCAAGATCAGCAGAAAAGGGACAGTGTTGAAGAAGTTCGTCTCAAAGACTCTGGACCTCCTAATAAGCAGCAGGGGTCATAACAGGACGAGCAAAGAGAACAGCATACAGAGTGTAAATGTGCGAAGTCTGAGCCCCTTTATAGTATAAAGCAGCCAGATGGTTCCACGTAGCTTTGACTGTTTGATCGTGTCAGACGACAGGAAGACACTCATTAGATAAACTGTTGACCAACCAAGTGCGAACCAATGCATTAGAAGCATCCCAATCGTCATAAGTAGCAGAGCCAATTGGAGGTGGGTCATCAGTCAAGTGAGATCGCTTATGCTGAGAACGTAAAAGGAAGACAAAAGACACAATCCAGTCAGGATAATTTGGGTCGGTAAGCTTAGACACATTACCCAAATTACCCGAAGTAGATACAGAAGTAGAAGAATGAGAGATAGGTATAGAGAAAGTAGCTGAGGACGACGGAGTGTCCATGAAGAAAGAAAGCAAGCCGCACGGTCAAGATGAAAACCACACAGATAGACAACAAGAGAAGAACATGCGCGAACAGGAAGAACAAGCCTCCCGATCTCGGTGTGAACACACCAGCAACAACAAAATGCCACGACCCAAAGGCGGAGAAGCCGTGCGAAAGGAAAGAAGAGCAAGAGAGCGCGTGAACAAAGCAGAAACCATGCGACCAGAAATAAAGAAAAGGAGGGAAGAAGTTGGATGAAGCCTAAAGAAGAGAGGGCAAAAGACAGACTGTAACGCCCCAAATCTCAGTGATGACTTGGTTGAGGAGAGTGGGTAACACGGCCTGGGACACGGGCATGTCCCCAAGCCATTTCCTACTCTGTGTGAGGTACACGGCTAGGGACACGTCAACAAATCATTACCAAATCTGACCATTGGCCAAGAGTTCGGCTTCACCCACCTTACCTCATCTGTTAACAAACACAGATCTATAATTGAATCGTATCGGGGATGAATTAATTGACCAGGTTGTTCTTCTTAAACCAAGGAGACCAAAATCCTTCTCATTTTATTAATCAGTGCCAAAAGTGCAAAAAAGAAAGATTGGAAAGTAAGATGGCATGCATACAACCTAAGACTAGGAGAAGAAATGTTATTACCTTATGTAATTTCCTCCTTGCCTAGAAATCATAAAGTACATAGATGGACACGAGCCCCTTTGAGCCCTATCCACGCTACTGGTCTAAGTTAATCAATTAAAGCTCTGAAACTCCTCCAATGGTGAAATCCCCACCTTCTTCCTCCTTCATTCTCTCTCGCTCACCCTAGTCGCAAACTCACGAATGAGTTGGAAATAAATAAGAAAGAGGCTCTTTGCCTTTTTAGGGTTTATGGGCGTGTTGATCTGGACTTTTAGATCAAGATCCAAAAGGATCTAATGACCAAAATAACTGATTAAAGAATCTGGCTGTAACAGCTACTGTGTGGCAGTAGAGGTTACCGCACCATGGTGTCTTTAGTCAACTTATCCCATCAATAAGCCTCTCTCATAGACAAAGCCCATGTCGACTCAACCCAGAAACTAATCTATCATGCGGAGGTAGAGGCTATCACACAATATTTTCTCTAGTTGACTTATCCCTTCAACACGTCTCTCATCGATACAACCATTGTCTACTTAACTAAGCAAAAGTCTAGCAACCACTAGAGATAACTCCTACTACATCGTGATAGCTTTTTGCCACTACTTTCTTTGCTATTATAATTTCTCATCCATGGAAATAAGGTGTTATTATTGAATCCAAAAAGTTTTGTGAATTTTACTGATGGTATAATGGTTATAGATGGTCTTGGGTGTTGGAGCCGATGGTTCACATATCCTTAGTTTGATAATATCAACTTCCATAGCGGTAGTAGTTACCGCTAGGTGGTAGCCTGAATTAAATGGCCAAGGCGCTTGGGAACCTACCACGCCACACTAGTCCTACCGCCTTCTCTAGCTCGAGGAATTAATTCATCCAGGATCTCGAGAACCTACCGTACAGGCGCTAGCTTTATACAGCGCTGCGTTAGCCACTCAATGATCATTGAGATGAAAGCATCGAGACAACTGGACTACCGTAGAGCGTTAGCTTGGTACCACTCCGCGGTAACACACTTAATGATCGTCGAGACAAAAGCATCGAGATTACTAGACTACCACAGGGTGCTAGCTTGGTACCGCGCCACGGTAACGCACACAACGATCGTCGAGACAAAGGAGTCGAGATGAATGGACTATCGTCGAGCAGTACCTACCTACTGCATCGTGCTAGCATTGGAAAGAGGAAAAATATTTGTTTTGAATATTTTTCCAAATTTGGAGGACAGCTGTCAACATCCAGCACATGAACCTACCGTCGGGCGCTGGCCTTACTGCCATCGATAGCCTATTTTTACAAAGATGTATAAAAAGGCCATTATTTGTGTTCCTTACCAAAATGAAAAGAGACTCAGATCTATAACTCCTATGGTTCGACCGCCTCTCTATGAAAGATAGGGGATAGATCTAATATACTCCAGAGGGGGTGAATATAGTAATTTAAAATCTTTTGGCTATTTTTATAATTTATCAGAGAAATTAGTGATAGTTGTAGTATTATAAAATGAAATAGAAACTAGGCTAAACTACACAATCACAGCACAGTAAAATAAAGAAGAATGAACACACAGACAACACAAGAATTTATAGTGGTTCCCCAAATCTGGGTACATCCACTCTTCTACCACCGTGGTAGGAGTCCACTAATAGTTTTTTGATCAGGTGACTGCCACCACAGGTTTTTGCTCAGGTGCCCTATCACCATAAGATCTATTTGCAGGGAGATCTGACAAACCTTTAGGCTTTTGATCAGGTGCCCAAAAACCAACAAAAACTTTTGAAGGGAGTTAATAAACCCTTGATACAAGAGGTTAAAAAGGTGATGTTGTATTCTCTTTCTTTAAACAATAGAGAAGACTTCAGTGGATTGCTGGTATCAAAGCTCCCCCTGAGATGTTGAAATGTTCAGGAAGACTGGAGCTTTGCTTGGGGTGTAGGTCTTCAGCCTTAACTTGTTGAAATCCAGGAACTTGTATACTAATCTAAAAGTGTTGTCTTTGAGGATTAATAGAGTAGAAGTTGAAGAGGACACTTGATATATGTTTATGTTCTTCTTCAATCTTCTATAAGATTAAGGGGAAAACAACTTGTTTTTCTGCACAGAGAAGGAGCAGAGTTCTTATGTATATTGTTTTGTGTTGGTGTATCTCTTCTGCTTATTCTACTTATTCTACTGAGCCGTCAAAAGAATCTCTCTTATATATCCTGCTGTCTAATTCTGCTTTTGAATTTTGAATTATAAGCATTAACTGCTGATTAGATTCTGGAAATTGAAACGGTTGGAATATAGTCTTTAATGAGTTTCCCCAACTGTCCTAGTAAAATAAGCCAGTGATTAACTCTGATGAAATCCTTAATTAATGCTGCCATGAACGGTTATATTCTTGAGAATATGAGCATTAATTACTCAGAGAATTACTGCCAAAGAATAGAATGAATTAGGGACAGAAATATGGAAAACTTATCATTCTGAGTTCGTCGACATCTGGGCAGATTTCGTAGACCGGAATTCCAAGTTCGTCGAGCTGAGAGATCCTATTCATCAACCTGAGCTCAACGAACCTCAATCTGGAAATATCTTGTTAATTCTGAGCTCCAAGTTCGTCGATCAAAGAATCTATCTTGAGGAAGAAATCGTCGACCTGAGCTCAAATATCGTCGAGCTCAACTCAGAGAAAGAACTCTGAGTTCGTCAATCTACGTCAACGATCGTCGAGCTGAGTTCAAAGAACTTCGAACTAATAATCTGAACTCTGAATTCTTCTAAGTCTCGAGTCTCCTGAAGTCCACTGTAGGTCGGTCCATGAAGATTGATTAAAATGACTAGTCTAAACTCTAGGACTGACAAACTTGACCTTGGCTATACAAGGTGGGTCAAACATCCTAATAGTGAACCTTAGCCTAAATCCAAACTAGGGATCCAACAATCTCCCCCTATTTGGGTGAGGTCACTAAACAAAATATAAAATACAATACAATCACAAAGCAAAATAACAGATATCTGGTAGAGAATAAAAATCTAGCAGATATATACAACAAGTACTCTATGATGAATTAACATAAATAGTTCAGAAAATATACTTATCAAAAAGTTATTTAGGCTTCTTGGATTTGCCTTTCTCAGCTTTCTCAAAAGAATGTCTGAATATGATTTCCCTGTTAGGATTAGCAACTTCTCTCTTGGACATTGTCATATCAGATGCTCCAATGATGTTACAAGAGGTTGCTCTTGGGACAACAGCTTCTTGGTGAAGACTCATGCAAGCATCAATATTGAAAAACTGATTTGCTTTATTATACCTTTTTAGCTCTTCTTTCTTGTAGGAAGACATGGTAGAGTATTGAGAGGGATCCTTGTCTTCTGCTTTAGCTTTATTGATCAGAGATAGTCCAACTAGTTCGTAAAATCTGGCCATTTTGGCAGTGTTCTCCTGTTCAGGATCAACAAAGGGAATTGGTGGAGATTCAGGCCTTTCAGAACTATTCACTTTTTCAGGTTCAACTGGAGCTTTTGGAGGACTTGCTGGTTTTGGAGGAAGATTAGAACTGCTTCTTGAAGATTTATGATGTTGATGCTGACTGCTTCCTTGAAAATAAGATCTTGAAGATCTATCTTGCCATTGGTATATTTAGCTGAATGAGGTAGATCTCTGTGATACATTTCCTGAATCACCTGCTGCTGGAGGAGGAGGAGGAGGACCTCTCCAGTTCCTTTTAGAAGGAGGAGGAGGAGAGTAACTTCTGCTCTTCTTTCTAGCTTTTTGCTCATTTTTTGACAACCACATCCAGTTAGGCATCCCTTTATATGGAGTTATTTTGTTCAAAATGTAATAAGGAGTGTCTGATGTTGGATTAGGCTTAGGAATAGTCTTAGCAGGAGCTTTCCCCTTCTTAGAATTTATCTTCTTTGGACCAGAATCATCAGAATCATATCATCATCATCATCATCATCAGATGATACTGGAGGATTATCATAAAAATCATCAATCTCTTTCAGAATTTCCTTAGAGATCTGCTTTTAAGGCTGAGGTTGATCTGGAATTTCTGGCTCTACAACACTTTCAGTAACTGTTTGATTTTCTTCTTCTATAACTGCAAGCATGATATCATCCATATTTCGTATAGGACTTTCATCCATCTTATAAGTTGGTGGAGAGAAAGTCGTGGGCTCATAAACAAATACTTGCTCAACAATGGATACAACTGGCTATGTAGTAACTTTTGTGACAACTGGTACTACAAAGCTTTCCTTTAGTTGCTTTACAACCTCAGGGCTTATTGGAGAAGTATAGCAGACAATAGCCTTTGACTGCTCTTGAATAACTTCTGGTAAATAATTAAGATATGGAGAATCAAAAGAATGTAATAAACAAATTAAATCTACTGTGGGATTAATAATACAATCACCAACAGTCATGATCTCTGGTAGATATTCTGTTTCATCTGTACAAACCATTTCAATCTCAACTAGTGTAGGAACTGCTGATACTGAGACTGGTGCTGTTGTTGCATCTGAACCTGCTGCTGCTACTTCATTGAACATCTCCCCCTGCCTGGATTCAGAGGGTACTGAAACCAGGCCCCTAGAAGAAGAAGGGGCGGAGGGGGCAGCAGTAAAAAGAGAAGAGATGGAGGAAATAGAGTCAGCAAGAGGTGCAATTGTCTCTACTATGAGATTCCTGATGATTGGATTGATGAGCTCCAGGATATTGGAAATGGATGGAGAATTCAATTGAATGAACTTGGGAGATGTCTGAGTAGATACAGATGGATGGATGATGGAGAATGAAGTGAAAGGTGGAGTATCAGTCATTATTACATCTAGAGATGATGGAATATGGTGAGGAGATGATGCTAATAAGTCAAATGATGGAAGTGACATAAGGATGTGAAGTGGTATGTCATCATGGTGTGGTGGTAATGTAGATGAAGGTGGTGTGATGTGTTCTGGAGATGCAGCGGGTGTTGGTTGATGCATTGGTGAGGCAGGTGGTTGTTAAAGTGAAGGAGTTGTTATTGAAAGTAGTGTTGAGGATGGAGGAGGTGGAATGGAAACTTCTTCTACAGGTTAGGAAGTGGCTGGTATAGCCCTTGTGCTCACAGATGCTCTAGAAGAGGATGAAGCCCTGGATGGCTTAGAGATTGTCCACTCCCATCTGCCGATGAGGGCAGTTGTAAGCCTCTTTGAGGCATTGATGAACACTGTCGAGGAGACAGGTAGTTCAGGTGCCTTCTCCTGAAGGAAGATTCCCAGAATCCTCGCAAAACAAACTTCTTTCTTTGTATTTTTCTTTTTAATCAACTCAAATAAAATCTTTCCTCAGTTCACCTATTTCTTGTTTACCTATGCACACATAACCAGAAATTGATGCCGGGTTATGTAGTCATGGGTAGTATTTTTCCCAATAAGACCTTTCCCACTACATCAGACAAGAACTTGTACTCTACAGATAAGTTCTTCTTTAATAACTTATTATGGTTTCCTTCAGAGTGACCCATTTTACTCAGCATATTATCATATTCAAAACCATCTAACTCAATATCATCTTCTCCATTTATTAAACCAAAAGTTTCAGATAACACAGCAGGGTTAAGAGTAACCGGAGTTCCTGAAAATTTACCAATAATGGTCTCTGTATCTTGTGAGGTTGAAGTGAAAACCCATTCCTTTATCTCTGCCACCGACAATTTGATCCTGGAAGTCATGAATTTCTTCAGATGTTGATCTTCACATAACTGTAGAATGTCTATAAAGATTTGATCGGAATGTCGAAAGGAGTCAAAGTCGATGTCCAATCCAGTGTCAAACTTCATGCTTGTGAGAGAAAGTGTTGGAATCACAATTGATGTCCTGCAAAATGAAAAAGAGATCAAGTGCAAGAGAACAGAAAGGGCGTGATGGAGCTCGAAGAAAACCTAGTTATAAGGTTTTTAGAATGTGAAGAGCCAGACTCTGTCCTACGAAAAGAAAACAAATCTTCGATCTTAGGTCGACGAATGCTGAAAGATCGTCGATATCAGCTTGAAGAGGAGGGAAAATAGTTCGTCGATCTTAGGTTGACGAAATATTTTTGGAAGCAAGTTCGTCGATCTCAGGTCGACGAAAATGACTTCACACTGAGATATCATCGATCTCAGGTCGACGAAAAATATCAAGAAGATTTCTCAGTTCGTCGATCTCCGTTCGACAAACTTTGAAAAATTCTTCGACCACAGACAGAAATTAAATTAAAGCCTCTCTATTTATCATCCCTAGCTGATTCATAAAGAACAAATGATTCCTCTCATCCAAGGGTTTGGTGAAGATGTCTGCTCTTTGCAAATCAGTGTAGATATAGACAAGTTTAATTTTATTTTTGTCCACACAATCTCTAATGAAATGATGTCTTATTTCTATATGCTTAGTTCTACTATGATGCACTGGATTTTGTGCAATGGAAATTACACTTGTATTATAACATAGTAAAGTTGAATTATTTAAGTTGATACCATAATCTAGGAGTTGGCTCTGAATCCACGGTATTTGGGAACAACAACTGCCAGCAGCTATGTATTCTGCTTCTGTAGTTGAAGTAGACACAGATGTCTGTTTTTTGTAAAATTAAGATACTAGTCTAGCACCAAGGAACTGGCATGTCCCTGAGGTGCTTTTTCTGTCCAATCTACATCCAGCAAAATCAGCATCTGAGTATCCAGTCAACTCAAACTCTGACTCAGATGGATACCAGAGTCCTAGCCTAGGACAACCCTTTATATATCTTAAATTCTTTTTTAGAAAAATAAGGTGGGATTCTTTAGGGTTTACCTGGAACCTAGCACAAAGACATGTAGCAAACATTATGTCTAGCCTACTTGCTGTGAGATATAACAGGGACCCAACAATGCCCCTATATAGTTTCTAATCAACAGGCTTGCCATGTTCATCAGAGTCAATCACAGCATTAAAAGCCATGGGTTTTTTCTTTGCTGAAGCATCTGACATCCCAAACTTTTTGATTTGCTCCTTAGCATACTTGGACTGGGATATGAAGATGCCATCAGGTAGTTTCTTCACTTGGAGGCCAAGGAAGTAAGAGAGCTCACCCATGCTACTCATTTCAAACTTGGAATGCATTAGGTCAGAGAACATCTTTCATAGTTTGGAATCAGTAGAGCCAAAAATAATGTCATCTACATAAATTTGTACTAATAAGATTTGATCCTTATGATGTTTAGTGAACAATATCCTATCTACTATGCCCCTAGAGAATTTATGCTCTAGAAGAAAGTTGGCTAAGGTTTCATAACAAACTCTTGGAGCTTGCTTGAGACCATAGAGATCCTTATGCAATTTAAAAACATAAGAGGGATGAGTAGGAGAGATAAAACCTGGTGGTTGCTCCACATAAACCTCTTCTTTAAGTTCACCATTGAAGAATGCACTCTTGACATCCATTTGATATACTTTGAACTTCTTATAGGAAGCATAAGCAGGGAAGATTCTGATTATTTCCAGCCTTGCAATAGGTGCAAATGTCTGGTCATAGTCAATGTCTTCCTCTTGTCTATAGCCTTGAGCAACTAGCTTTGCCTTATTCCTGATGATAATACCTTGAGCATCTAGTTTATTTCTAAATACCCATTTAGTTTCAATGACTGGGTAGTCTTTGGGTCTTGGAACTAAATCCCAAACTCTACATCTCTCAAACTGGTTGAGCACCTCTTGCATTGCAATAATCCAGTATAGATCTTGCTCAGCATCTTTTTTGGATTGGAGCTTAGTTTGAGATATGAAGCAGGCATGCATCAAGTCTTGGTTGAGTTGATGTCTGGTTTGTACACCTACTGACATGTCTCCAATCACCTGAGATACAGGATGATCTCTAAGTGTGATAAACTCAGTAGATGGAGTTGGTTCAGCAATAACTTGGGGAACTAATTCCTCTTGTAGAATTATGGTAGCTGTTGTTGGTTCAACATCCACTTCAGTGGATTCATTTTCACTATCTTCATTTATATGTGGAGAGGGATGTGCACCATTCTCATTTGTGAGGGTCAACTCATCCAACTTTTCACACAAGTGTGGTGCCTGCAAAGTTTCACTGGTAGAAGGATTCTTCTCCTTGTAAAACATATTAGTTTCATCAAATAATATATGTACAGTCTCTTTCATTTTCATAGTACATTTATTATGTACCCTATATGCCTTACTGACTTGGGAATATCTTAGAAAAATTCCCATTACAACATTGGCTTCAAACTTTTTAAAAAATTTCTTGTCATTGTTATGAATGTAACATAAACAACCAAAAATTCTATAGTAATCTACTTTAGGTTGCTTCCCTTTAAGTAATTCGTAGGGAGTCTTGCCCTTAAGCTTATGTATCAGGATCCTATTAAGTACATAATTTGATGTGCTTACAGCCTCTTCCCAAAAGGATAGTGGCAAGTAAGCATCTGCAAGTAATGTGTCTGCAGCTTCAATCAGGGTCCTGTTTTTCCTTTTTGCTACCCGATTTTGTTGAGGAGTTCTAGGAGCAGAGAAACAATATCTGATACCTTTCTTCTCATAGAATTCTTGCATGGGAAGAGACTCAAACTCAGTACCATGATCACTTCTGATCAATACAACTAGAGTAGAATACTCAATCCTTATGCTCTTAAGAAAATTTGTAAGAACCTTAAAGTTATCAGACTTGTTCCTCAAGAAGAACACCCAAGTGAACCTTGAGAAGTCATCAACAATCACTAAGGTATAAGACTTCCCTCCCAGGCTCTGTACAATAATGGGTCCAAAAAGATCCATATGGAGTAAATAATGAATCCTAGGTGAATCACTCTTATTAAGTGACTTAAAAATGTTTTTGGTTTGCTTGCCTAATTGACAATCCCTGCAAAGGCTTTCCTTTTTGTAGGGGCAGGAAGGTAATCCTCTAACAAGGTTATCCCTAGAGAGTTTAGCAATATTTTTTCAGATTAACATGTCCTAATCTCTTATTTCAAAGTTCATTGTTGTTGCTAGTTTGATTAAATAGACATATTTTTGGCTTAGCAGACTTAAAGTTCACTACATAAATGTTTCCTACTCTAGTTCCAGTCAACACAACTTGGTTATCTACTGAATTACTAATACAAGAGGATTTGTTAAATGATACCTGAAACTTTTCATCACATAATTGACTTATGGATATTAGGTTGTGCTTCACTCCACTTACATATACTACCTTCCTGAAAGTGACATCTCCAATTTTAACCTTCCCATAGCCTTCAGTTTGGCCATAGTTGGAGTCACCAAATATTACTTTTGGACCTAGCTTGAACTTATAGTTGATTAGGTTGTCCTTGCTGCCAGTCATGTTCTTTGAACAACCACTATCCAGGTACCATTGTTCCTCTGTGGTGGGATAGTCTTTCACCTGCATTTAAACAGATTAGATATTATTGACCCAGGTTACCTTTGGTCCTTGTTTCTTTTCATAATTAAAACTGGAAATATAAGAGTATTCAAGTTAGTTCTTATATCCTAAGGGATGAAATTTTCTTGGAGGAATTATCCACTGATTAAATTGGTTAATGAAAGATCTTGGTTGATTATAAGTTTTAGGAAAATTTGAGTTTCTGTTAAATTGAATTGGGATCGACGAATCTTGATAAGTTCATCGATCTGCGTTCGACGAAAAGGGATGAGTTCATTGAACTCCGCTCAGATAATGAAGGTATTCATTTTTTGTGCCCCAATATTGTCGATCACAGTTCGAAGAACTGTATTGGCTTCGTTAATCGTAGTTCGACGAATAATTATAAGAGAATTCTGCGTTTAGAGTTTGTCGATTGGAGTTCGACAAACTGTAAGCATTTCATCGGTCTGAGTTCGACGAAAACTGTTGAACATAGTTTTTATAAGATTTCTTATTTTTCTCTCTTTTTCTTGGTCTTCTGAGTGACTTCAATTGGTTGATTATCTTCATTTAGCTTTTCTTTATCCTTTTCTGTTATGAATTTTATGGGGGTTGACAGAATGTTTTCCTGAAGGAGATGAGGTTGGCTTGATGAAGCACCTAAGCCCAGCTTGCCATTTAGTCTGGCATTTACTGTGTTTGTGATGTCCATCAGCTTGATTCTTCTCCCATTTAGGGATTCTTCAAGTTGCCTTACCTTAGCTAATTCTGATTTTAGTGACATGATTTGTTCAGTTGTAATAGTTAGTTCATCCATTAATTTGATGTTTTTAGATAGAAGATTGTCTTGTTCAGCTAACTTATCTCTGAGTATTTTAATTTCCTTCTCAGAATTATTCAAATCATTACATAATAGTTTGAATTCAGTTCTAAAGCTATCTGAATTAAAATCAAATGAAGAGATTACCTTATCCTCTTCAGATTCTGATTCTTTTTCAGATTGCTCATCTTTAGAAAGGTTGTCTGATGCATTGATAGCCATCAAGCAAACTTATCTTGCTTTTTCTTCCTCTTCTTCTTCACTTGAGCTGGAAGATGAGGATTCTTCTTCTGAATCACTCCAGGTTTCTGCAATAAAGCCCTTGTCCTTTCTTTTGTACCTGCTGGAGGAGGGCTTGCTGTAATGCCTTCTGGATTCTTTTTCTCTTCTTTTCTCCTTATTCTTATTCTCTGGACACTCTGAAATGATATGTCCAGGTTTCCTGCATCCAAAACACACAATATCTTTAGTAGGTGTTTTGTCATACCTTGGTTTGTCATCTTGCATGGATGGTTTTCTTCTGAAATCCTTTCTTGCTATCTTGTAGAATCTTCTTGTCAGAAGCCCTAAAAGCTCATCATTATTAGGTGGAGCTTCTGATCCTTCAACTGCTTTGAAGGCAATACTTGGCTCTTTTCTACCTGTGTGGAGGTTTTCTGCTCAGCAGCTTCTCTGGTCTTCATCAACTGCTCATAAGATTTGAGCTTCCCAATAGAGACTCAGTAGTGATCTCATTCAGACTTCTGGCCTCCTTGATTGGTCAGATCCTGGAATCCCATGAGCTGGGGAAGCACATGAGAATCTTGTCATTGATCTCAGTCAGGGTTTTGTCCTTGTCCAAGGTTTTTAGCTCATTGACAATTGAGCTAAGTCTATTATACATATCACCCACTAACTCAGATTCTTCTTTCTTGAAATTTTCATATTGGGATATAAGATTTGATCTCCTGTCTTTTCTATCATCTGCAGATCCAGCAACCATCTGGTTTAGGGAATCCAAGAAGGCTTTAGCTGAGGTGCACTCTGCCACTTTCTGGAAAATGTCATCTGATATTCTTTGAGCCAGAATGTTCATGGCCTTGGCATCAGCTATCTTGGCCTTCTGCTGTGCATCTGTCCACTCAGGTGGTGGAACAGTATGAGTGCTGGAAGTTGTAGTAGATGTATCCACTGGATCTGGTGGACCTGTCAAGATAGAATTAAAAATATCTTCATCAATGGAGTTCATATATAATTTAATTCTTGCCTTCCAGATAGCAAACTTGTTCAAGTTGCAAACTGGAGGTCTGCTGCTTGCATAGTCCTTGTTATGTGTCATGATATAAGTAATATGCTAGAGAAATTTAGATCTTAGAAGGATCTGTTGGTTCAAGTGTTACCTTGTACAACCAAACAAACCTTGCTCTGATACTAACTGAAAGATAAGAGATAGATCTAATATACTCTAGAGGGGGGTGAATAGAGTAATTTAAAATTTTTTGGCTATTTTTATAATTTATCAGAGAAATTAGTGATAGTAGTAGTAGTAGTATAAAATGAAATAGAAACTAGGCTAAACTACATAATCATAGCACAACAAAACAAAGAAGAATGAACACACAGACAACACAAGAATTTATAGCGGTTCCCCAAATCTAGGTACATCCACTCTTCTACCACCCTGGTAGGAATCCACTAACAGTTTTTTGATCAGGTGACTACCACCACAGGTTTTTGCTCAGGTGTCCTATCACCACAAGATCTATTTGCAGGGAGATCTGACAACCTTTTAGGCTTTTGATCAGGTGCCCAAAAACCAATAAAAACTTTTGAAGGGAGTTAATAAACCCTTTATACAGGAGGTTAAGAAGGTGATATTGTCTTCTCTTTCTCTAAACAACAGAGAAGTCTTCAGTGGATTGTTGATGTCAAAGCTCCCCTTGTGATGTTGAAATGTTCAGGAAGGCTGGAGCTTTGCTCAGGGTGTAGGTCTTCATCCTTGACTTGTTGAAATCCAGGAACTTGTAAACTGATCTAGAAGTGTTGTCTTTGAGGATTCCTGGAGTAGAAGTTGAAGTGGACACTTGATATATGTTTGATGTTCTTCTTCAATCTTCTGTAAGATCAAGGGGAAAACAGCTTGTTTTTCTGCACAGAGAAGGAGCAGAGTTCTTCTGTATATTGTTCTGTGTTGTTGTATCTCTTCTGCTTATTTTACTTGTTCTACTGAGCCATCAAAAGAATCTCTCTTTTATATCCTGCTGTCTAATTCTGCTTTTGAATTTTGAATTAAAAGCATTAACTGCTGATTAGATTCTGGAAATTGAAACAACTAGAATATAGTCTTTAATGAGTTTCCCCAACTGTCCCAGTAAAATAAGCAAGTAATTAACTCTGATGAAATCCATAATTAATGTTGTCATGAACGGCTATATTCTTGAGAATATGAGCATTAATTACTCAGAGAATTACTGCCAAAGAATAGAATCAATTAGGGACAGAAATATGGAAAGCTTATCATTCTGAGTTCGTCGACCTCTGGGCAGATTTCGTCGACTGGAGTTCCAAGTTTGTCGAGCTGAGAGATCCTATTCGTCAACCTGAGCTCAGTAAACCTTAATCTAGAAATATCTTGTTAATTCTAAGCTCTAAGTTCGTCGATCAGAGAATCTGTCTTGAGGAATAAATCGTCGACCTGAGCTCAAGTATCGTCAAGCTCAACTCAGAGAAAGAACTCCGAGTTCGTCGATCTGCGATCGACGATCGTCGAGCTGAGTTCGAAGAACTTCGAACTAATAATCTGAACTCTGAATTCTTCCAAGTATCGAGTCTCCTGAATTCCACTGTAGGTTGGCCCATGAAGATTGATTCTAATGACTAGCCTAAACTCTAGGACTGACAAACTTGACCCTGGCTATACAAGGTGGGTCAAACATCCTAATAGTGAACCATAGCCCAAATCCAAACTAGGGATCCAACACTCTGTGGTCTGTTCTGCCATCTTCGTCAAAGGAAAAGGAAGTTTCCTCCCTCCTATTCGCACACGAAGAACTCAGGCAAGCTAAGAACTACATCGACTAAGAAGAGAAGACCAATTGCAAGCTTACGAAGATCTCAAGCATCGGCCGCAAATTTCTCAATGGAGGAATCATCAAGAGGGAGATTTTAATCTTTTAAATTCTTGAAACACTTTATTGTAATCTTTCTTTTTTTCTCTAATTTGGTGGTGAGGGAAATCGACCGAGGAAGGTCGTCGAAATCCGGGTAGGATTCAATGAGAAATCATCTCGGGGAAGGGACATCTAGATCGGATGATCTAGCGGGGCTCTAAGACCCTTCCTTGCATGAAGGTGAAGAGCTGGCTCGAAGAACTTTCTTGGAGGGAAAGGGAGAGAGCCAACTGGTCCGTGGAAAGGGTTCATATAGAAAACCAAAAGCTTTTTCATTTACTGCCTTCGATCTACGGTGTCACGAAGATCAAGACTTTGTTATTGTAAACTGTTGTTGATTAAGATTTCAATGAAATTCATTCCCTAATCCTTTACTTGTGTGTACTGATGTTAATGTTATTTTGAGTTGTCTTGAAGAGTGCATAGGTCTCCAAGGGAGAATCTTCCCTGAAAAATGAGTTCTGTGACATACTGCCACGTGCTAACTACCTAGCGCCTCGCGGTAGCTTCTAGAACTAGTTTTCCCTAGTTCTAAATAATTCAAATTTTTGATTAACGACATAAACCTTATTCACCCCCCCTCTAAGGTTGGCCACATGATCCAAAAAGTGGTATTAGAGCGAGGTTACTTCAAAAAGGCTTGATAAACTAAAGTAAGATGGCCAATGCAGTTCACGCCGTCAGAGCACGTTATGCACTTTGCAATCATGATGCAACTTTGTAATGCCCCAGGTCAACTATTTTGTCAAACTTTTCTGGCAACTTTGAAAGGACTAGCTTACACCTGGTTCATGTCCCTAAAGAAGGGAGATATCAAGGATTTTGTAGAACTAACACAATAATTTATGGATCGGTTCATTGCCAACCGCCAGATATTTAATGATCCCTCCCACCTGTCCGGTATCTGTCAAAGTGAATGGTAAACCCTTAAAGATTTCTTATGCCATTTTACCACTGAGGCACGAAGAATCCCTAGAATAAAATGGAACTCCTAAGGGGGTTTCTTCTTGGGGGATCCGCCCTGGTGGCTTCCACTCCACACTAGTCTGAGATACTATACCCAGCTATCCCAATCTTGTTCGATGGATCGATGCCCAAATTGCTACTAATGATGCAGTTGAAGCATACCGTTAACAATTCAAAAGCAATTCAAAGAGACAGTGGGAGCAGGGGTTAACACCATCGTCGGTTCCCAAAAAGAGCAACTTACGTTGCATCAACTCTCGACGAGTTGGGGGGCAACACCAATATCAAGCCTTCACTCCCTCACAAATAGAAGTGTTGCTAGCCATACACAACAATCCTTCTCTCCAAAGGCCAAGGGCTCTTATGTTTGATCTAGTGGCCAACCTTAGAGGGGGGTGAATAAGGTTTGAATATCAATTAGAAAATTACAAATTATTCTAGTCCAGAAAAACAAGTACTAGAAGCTATCGTGGGGCGTTAGGTAGCTAACGCACGGCGGTAAGTTACAGAACTCATTTTCCTTGGAGAATCACCATTTGGAGAACTACGCACACTAGAGAGAATTTGATCGTACACCGCACAGAAGAATAAAAACATAGAAACTAACTTTATTAAAATAGAATCAACGATAAGTTCTTAACAATTGCAAAATCGTGATCCCCGTGACGCCAAGATCGATGGTGGTGAGAAAGAAACACTCTTTTGTTTTCTATATCGACCCGCTCCATGGATCAGTTGGCTCTCTGCCTTTCCCTACAAGAAAGGTCTTCGAGCCGGACCTTCACCTCCATGCAAGGAAGGGTCTTAGAGCCCCACTAGATCACCTGATCTAGACGTACTAACCCCAGGACGATTTCCAAAAGAATCCTTCGCGGATTCCGACGACCTTCACCGGTCGATTTTCCTCACCACAAGAATGAATAGAAAATAATATTACGAAAAGACAAGGTTTAAAGTATCTAAGATTAAAGTCTCCGTCTTAATGATTTCTCCATAGAGCAATCTGCGGCCAGTGCTGGAGATCTATGTGTGCTTGTCACCGGTCATTTCTTCGTAATCAATGTAGTTCTTGGATTGCCGGAGTTTTTCATTCACGAATGGAAGGTAGGCAGAGTTCTTTTACTTCGACGAATACGATTGGAACGAAATGCGGAGAGGCGGCCGAACCCTAGAATGCACGAACTTATCCTTTTCGTCTTAGGTCATCAGCACAGAAATCAAGGCGGCTTTATATATGTCTTCGTGAAAATAAGCTACTGTCGGCGGTAAGACTAGCACCCGGTGATAGGTTCGTGCGCTTTCTGTGCCAGCTGCTCTCCAAATTTGGAATAATATTCGAAAACAAATATTTTTCCTTTTCATAGAGCTAGCGCCCCGCGTTAGGAATTAGTGTCGCGCGGTAGGCCAGTAACTCGATGAATCAGTTTCAACTATCGTTGAGTGGCTAGCACGGCGTGGTAACCACTATCGTCTGGCGGTAGTTTCCTGACCGTCTGGCTAAAATAATTTCCTGAGCTAGCATGGGCGGTAGGACTAGCATGACACGATAGTTTCCTAAGCGCCTTGTCCAATTAATTCAGGCTACCACCTGGCGGTAGCTACTACCACTCGGTGGTAGGTTCCTGAGGAGAGCTCCTTGAACTTATCACACATGTAAACTTGCACACTCTACCAAACACAATATATAATAAAATATAACCTGGGATTTGATATTCTCGAACACATAGAACGTGAAACATCGGTTCCAACAAACTTCCCCTTTTTTATAATATCAAATCTTATTCATGATAAATAGCAACTCCCCTACATAAAAGATAGCAAATCCCGTCCATGATAATAGAGTGAGTATATATAAAAGATAATGATGAAAGTTCAGGTTTCAGGTTCTCTATATATCTCCCCTACATACACGCTCCTCCTATCTACGTGTACACAGTGTTACAAGCTCCCCCTACATGTGCTCCTTCCTAACCCGTGACTCATACTCATGAATAGCTCTCTTCTCCCCCTTTGATAGTATCAAAAAGGGGTAGGCCGGACCAAACAGACCTATATGATGAAAAAATAGTATATATGATGAGTGTGAAAGAAACAGCAGACAGTGCACACAATCAGTAAAGCAAAAAAGTGAGACCCAAAAAAATGCAATTTAGAGAATATGAAGCACATGGGCATACATAAGAGCGGAGTGCACGAACATAGAATAAGTCATTTCATAGAGTTTATATGGATTGGACAGCACAAAGTATACAAAGCACACGACGAGGAACAATATAATGTTATGAGAGTTATAGAGTTAATCATATTTAAACACTGTAAGCGTCAAAAGTATAAATCGTGTGCTAGTACCTATGCGCGAAAAACACATAGTGTAGTTTTAGGTCAATTCTTATGCATGGAAGCGTAAAATAAGGCAATTATGTGTACGTGTAGCATCAGCAGAGAGAAAACACCAAGTAGAAATAGCATATGTTACATATTTTATCTCGATCTTTTAAAATGCTAGCACAAGAGAAATAGAGTGAATGATCTCGTCACATATCTATCTTTTTCATACCAAGACTTGAACTAGGGGCACTAAGCTTAAGTTAGAGTGTATGCACAAGATCAAAATGACTCTTTCAACCAAGATGTTCATTCTCATAATGCTTATAAAGACTTATCAGGAGGAATGGGTAATGTTTGGGTGGTCCTTGTCATGACATTTGATAGCTTGCATAGTTATCTTTTTAGTTTGCTTTGAGCTATCACTTTTATATATTTTTTGAGTTCAAGGAGCCCGGAGTCAATCAAAATCTATCCAACTAGATAGATACATTTTAACTTGTATACATAAGACCTTAGCACTAGAGATTTGGCCCAAAGTTATAATCTTTATATAAGCACATGTGTATCGTGACATTGATTATTCAAGGTATTTCTAATGTGTAAGATGAATGTCACGAGTTATAGCATGTAAGCCTAGTATTTGTACATGAGTGCTCCATCTAGGGATGTGTGAATAGTGTAAAGTCATTCCCCTATCTAAATCCTCACACATACCTAGAGGCATAATCAACATACACTAACATGTAATGTCGCACTCAGTGGCTAAGCACCTATAGATTTGACACACCATGACCGGGGACAATGTTCACACGGATTAGCACGCTTAACTCAAACATTGTATGTAGTCGTTATGGTCTAAGTTCAGGTCATGTGTGCCCGTAGACATGATCAATTCACATTTTTTTAATTTTTTGTGTTTTGTTTGTTTTTTTAAAAAAATCGACAAAAGGAACTCAAATAAACAACAAGTAGGCAACACACCAAAAGGAAAAAACAAAGACATATTTTTTTATTTTACATTTTTTAAAACAAAAAAAAATGAAACATAGACAAAACAACCTAAGAAAGAAAACAATCAATCAAACAAAACAATGACTAGGAAGAGAGATCCAAAATGCCTAGCTCGAGTCGAAGTAATGAGAAACGTGCATTTGGGAGTGTTTTGTCAATATGTTAGCTAGTTGGTCATTGGTGCCAATGAAGCTTACTCTCACGTTCTCCTTTTTAATGTGATCTCGAATGAAATGATGACGTACATCAATATGTTTTGACCTGAATGAAGCACTGGATTATTTGTCAAGTCTATGGCACTCTTGTTGCCACACCTAAGTGTAACATTCCTACAAGTTAGGCCAAAGTCTTCTAACGTTTGAGATATCCATAGTGCTTGTGTGTAATAGCTTCCTAAGGCGATATACTCGGCTTCGGCGGTAGTGAGGGCAAACGAGTTCTATTTTCTACTAGACAAGGAGACTAGTGAAGGTCCTAAGAAAGTGACATTTACCACTCATGCTCTTGCGATCAAGTGAGCATCCAGCATAATCAGAATTGGATTACCCATGAAGTGTAAAATCAGTGGTGTGTGGGTACCAAAGTCCAAGAGCTTGGGTGCCTATAAGATACCTAATATATGCCTTAATGCTTTCAAATGTGACTCCTTAGGGTCGGCTTGATACCTAGCACAAAGACACACCACAAATTTGATGTCAGACCTAGATGCACTCAAATACAACAATGATCCTATCATACCTCTAAATATAGTCTAATCAACCGAAATACCACTTTCATCTTTTCCTAACTTGAGAGATACACTCATAAGAGTTTTGACTTGTTTACAGTTCTCAAAGCCAAATCGCACAAGCATATCTTTGATGTATTTTGATTGACTATTAAAAATTTCGTCATTGCGTTGAGAGATCTGAAATCCTAAGAAATAGGTGAGTTCTCTGACTAGGCTCATTTCAAATTTGGATTGCATTAGAGTGACAATATCCTCACACAACTTTTCATTTGTGTCCCCAAAGATGATATCATCCACATAAATTTATAAAAAAATTATATCTAAGTTTTTGTGCTTCAAAAATAGAGTTGTGTCCACCCTACCATCCTAAACCCATGTTCTAGTAAAAAGGTCGTGAGCCTATCGTACCAAGCACGGGGTGCTTGCTTCAATCTGTATAAGGCTTTCACCAACTTGTATACGTGGTTCGGGTAGTCGGCATTCTTGAATCCGGGTGGTTGCTCCACATACACATCTTCCGTGATATATCCATTTAAGAATGCATTCTTAACATCCATTTTATATAATTTCATTTGTTTATAACTTGCAAATGCCAAAAATATACGGATGGACTCAAGACGTGCAACCGGTGCAAATGATTCCTCAAAATCCATGCCCTCAATCTGAGAGTACCCTTGTGCCACCATCCTAGCTTTATTCCTTGTTATCCAAGATTCTCCATCAATTTTATTTTTGTAGACCCATTTCAAACCTACAATTGGATGGCTATCTGGACGTCTACTAGAACCCAGACTTTACTCCTCTCAAATTGATTTAACTCCTCATTCATAGCTAAGAACCAGGATTCATCCTTTAAGGCTTCCGAGACATTCTTGGGTTCAATTTCAGATAGGAAGCATAAGTTTGAAAATGATTCATGTAGTGCAGATCAAGTTCTAACTCCATGAGAGGGCTCTCATATTACTAGTTCTCGAGGATGCTCTTTTAAGAAATTTAGGGTACTCAAAGGCTTATATACATCTGCATCATTTGGAACATCATCCGGCACTACTCTCTCCTCACTCCTAACTTCTAACTAAGCACCATCATCAATTACCTCTCCAATCGGCCTAGCTACATCTGTTGGGATATTTTCGTCAAAATGTACATGAGCCGATTCTTCAACAACTAAGGTTCTCTTATTATAGACCCTGTAGGCATGACTCTTACCTGAGTATCCTAGGAACATGCCTAGATTAGATTTTTCATCAAATTTCCCTAAGTGATCCTTAGTTTTTAGAACAAAACATGGCAACTGAAGACCCTAAAGTACGACACAGACGGTATTTTATCAAAATATAGCTCATATGGAGTTCGCTTAATAAGGGGACGAAGCATGACTCGGTTCATCACATGGCATGTCGTGTTAACCGCTTCAGCACAGAAATAACGTGGCAAGCCGAACTCGGTGAGCATTGTGCATGCTAACTCTTGAAGAGTGCGGTTATTTCTTTTTACAACTCCATTCTGTTGTGGGGTGCGATGGGGCAGAGAATTCTTGCTTTATCCCTAAAGTGTCACACAGGTTTGTGAAGTCCTCATTCTCAAACTCTCCTCCATGATCCGACCTAATGCATTTTATTTTCAGCTCCCTATCATTTTGAAGTCTCGTGCAAAGATTTGAGAATTCACTAAACGTGTCAAATTTAATCACGAGAAAGATTGTCCACCAATAGCGTGAGTAATCATCTATAAGAACGAAAGTGTATCGTTTTCCACCTAAACTACACGTACTAAGGGGACCAAACAAATCCATGTTAATGAGTTCAAGTGGTCTAGTAGTGGAAACGTCATTTTTTCTTTTGAAAGAAGTTTTAGTAGATTTACCTTTTGACAAGGAGCACACAACGAGTTTAAACTGCCGCTCAGTTTGGGAAGTCCACGTACAAGTTTGTTTTGCAATAGTTTAATAATTAATTTACTTCCAGAATGACCTAGTCTCTTGTGCCAAAGATCTAATTCTTCATTCTTAGTGACTAAGCATTTCAAATCAGACGCAAACATATCATCAAGGTAACAGTATAAACATTATGAGTTCTAAAAGCAACAAGTAGGACATTAGTAGTTTTGGCATCAATGATTTTGCATGTATTTGTAGAAGATTCAATTATAACATCTAGACCATTATCACAAAGTTGGCTAATAGAAATTAGGTTGTTCTTAAGTCCATCTACAAATAGAACACTGGAAATTAAAAATGCTTTGTTACCTATGGTTCTGACTCCATGTATGTGTCCTTTGCTATTGTCTCCAAATGTCACCATGCCTCCCTTCTTCTTCTCTAGGCTAAGGAACTTGTCTTTATCTCCTGTCATGTGCTTGGAACACCCGGAGTCCAAGTACCACATGTTCACCTTGTCCCTTGCCTGCCAACACACCGAAAAAGAAGATGAGGGTAAAGATCTGGTTACCCAAGTTGTCCCACCCATACGATAGGTAGAAGACTTCGGTAGCCAGACTTGCATATCTTTATTGGCACCTTTCCTCAAACATGAGCCAGATGTATGAACAAACTTATGATAGTTTGCACATAATTTGTAAGCAGTGGATGCTGCCTTTATCATGTTACTGGAGCTTGTGCTTGAGGATAGGAATAGCCTTCCAGAACTTTTGACCTTATTTTGAAATTTATTAATGTTAGTCTTAGGCTTGGCATAATGGTGATTTCCGCTCGGTGGTAACGTTGGACTCATGTAACCTATTCCAAATTTCTTAGATCCAAGACACTGTGCTCCCAATAGCATATCCAGCGATTTTGTCCTATTCCAAATATTTGGACAACACAATTGAGATCATGGATCCTCGCCTTTAAGGAAGTGTTTTCAGTAACTAGCATTACGCACCGATTAGTAAATTGCTTTTTGCCTTCCTCTATCTTGGCAAAAGACATTTGAAGTCTTTGGCATTAAAAGATGGTATTAACTACCCAACTCAAAACTCAAAATAAAGCAACACCCGAAACATACCAACCGAACTAGAAGTTATCCACTACCAATCAGGAGTATCAAAATGTCCTTAAGGCCTGACACAAAATAAGTCCAAAATTGAATGACAACAAGGTCAAACATCAACGTGCAAAAGCATTCCGAGGCTACCTCGGCATGCAAGCCGGAAATACTAATAACATGGAGCATCATAGTCAAGAAGAAAACAAGCTAGTAATCATGGTAATCACTTCATGAGGCTTAAGCCTTTTCGGCCGGCGCACTTGCTCCCGCTTGCGATCCTTGCCCTGTAAAAAATTTGAGGTAACGTGGGTCAGCAAAGGCTGACCTCTACTGTGTAACCAACACATCTCCTGTCGGCTGCCCCTAATAGACCCCGGGGTACACCTCTAACCTGCAAGTCAGCACTTCGTATGCCATATACATAAATATATAAAGCTTTAAAAATAGGTTTGGTTGTCTCAAGCAACAAACATGTTTTTTATGTTGAACATATAATCAAAAGGGCCCTACTATGCAGCATGTATGCAAACTCGGGCTTCACCCAAGGCTCCTTATCGCGTATGCATCTAGCACTTCATCATTACAACTGGGTACTTCCAATTTCCCCATCGGCGTCAAGCCACAAACAAAAAGGGTACTGCAATTCCCCTAATGGCACAGAAGCTGCCACATGGAAATCTTGCCAAGGCCCCACCCGCTCGTGGGTCTTAGACCCGGGCTTGCCTGCAAGCTCTGACTTCTCATGTTAGGATTCCGTCTCACACACAAACCGATTCTAAGAACCCTTACTGGACCCCACCCGCTCGTGGGCTTCATTGACCGGGCTTGCCCTATGCTTGGCGTTCTCGTCAGTCTCACAGAAGGAGACTAGTCTCGCCGGGACACTCTCCCCACATGACTTGCACATCACGGGATAACCAGGCAACCATGGAGACAAAGCCGCACCTTAGCACATTACAATCCATTGTCTTTCCCACCCTAATCCATCATTTGTACTGCAACATTCCCGCGCACCAAGGAAACCATCTACCGCCAACGCGGAGCTAAACTTGTCCGGTTCCGGCTACACGTACTCACTCAAAAAGGGGGAAAACACATACATCACAAACGACATCTTGTCGTAATGGATTTCTAAAAAATCCTTCAGGCTCGCTATGTAACATCACCGAGTCAGACTAATGGTCGCGACTACGGCTTCATCCACAATGCCTAATCCACTAACTGTGCGGATCTCTAATGCAATATCTGCCGGGGACGGACACAATCGACCTAGTGGTTTCTCCTGAATCATGACAACTCAAACCCCTCTCATTTGAGAGATTTGGTGCCCAAAAGCTTGAAAAGCAATAAATAAAAAGATGTTATGCACGCATCCTAGAAACCGAGAGGAGAAATGTCGTTACCTTACGACCCCTCTTCCTATCTATGGAATCCTTGCTTTGAACGGATTGACACGAGCGCCTTCACGCCCTCTCCGTGGATCTGGTCTAGGAACGATAATCGGAGCTCTGAAGCTCTGTTAATGGTGGAAGAAAGTTCTCTCTCCTACCTCCTCCCTTATCTTCCTCTCCAACCCTAACTCTCACTCTAAAAGATGAGATATATGAGGGGAAGACACTCTCAGCCCTATTAAAGTCCATTGGGCGTTCGATCCTGGGCCCTTGGATCGAGTTTAAGGAAGCATCGGACGACAACAAAAGAAAATGACGGAACTGCACCCGCCTGCATGATCATTGGCGCACGACCAGTGGTCGTGCGCATTGGATCCCATGATCGTGCGATTAACAATGGCAAAACTCTAGAGAAAATGGGATAAATGCGCACGAGCAGCGGCCCATGACCAGTGGTCATGCTCACTATGTCTAATGTTCATGCGATTGCCCTCGCAGAACTTGGAAAAATGGAGAATAGTGTGCACGATCAGTGGCGCACGACCATGGTCGTGAGCACTAGATCTAATGATCGTGCGCTAGATCCGCTAGCAGTATCTCTACCACCGGGCGTTAGCTTCCAGTGACTCCAGGTCTGAAAACTGGGGGTGTTACAACTCCTCCCCCCCTTACAAGAATTTTGTCCCCGAAATTAATCTTCATACAGGAAGTCAACAAGAAAATTATTGCAACAAATAAAAACATTATTACAATAAATTTACACAAACTATTTCTAATCAGGCAAACA
Source organism: Platanthera guangdongensis (assembly GCA_039583875.1). Taxonomy (NCBI): domain Eukaryota; kingdom Viridiplantae; phylum Streptophyta; class Magnoliopsida; order Asparagales; family Orchidaceae; genus Platanthera; species Platanthera guangdongensis. The sequence continues at coordinate 64,516,543 of CM077155.1, forward strand.
GCCGAAAATAATATTGCAACGTTTCAAAACATAGTTGCTACATATCAGTTATTGTCTCGAACCAGCATTACACAAATAACTCGGGATAGTCCTAACGCATTGCTTGCTCACGCTCCCAAGAGAACTCATCACGCACGCAATTATCCCAATGCACCTTCATGAGCTTAACTTCTTTGTTCCATAACTGCCGAACTTCTGCATCCTCTATACTAACTGGACGAACTCGCATTCTCAAGTCCTCTTTTATCAGCACCGATGCTGATTCAATCACCACACTAGACTCCACTAAGGCTTTCCTCAAGACAGAGACATGAAAAATGTTGGAACACCCTATTACTAATTTGGGTCAGGATCACTATGTCTCTAGGAAACCAGTGTTTGACCTCCTGTATAGTCCTAAAGGTCAATTAGAATTGAGTCTAAGGGTTAGAAGTCTAAGTTTGGAAGCTACCCTCAAGACCAAGACTTTTGTAGTTTGAGACTAAGTCATATGGTCGAGCTCAGCACGACGATTCGTCGAACTCCGATCGACGATCGTCTAGCTCAACTTCGACAGATCGTCGAACTCCATTCGACGATCGCTGAGCTCAACTTCCACATATCGTCGAACTCCTTTCGACGATCGGTGAGCTCAGTTCGACGATCTTGACTCAGCATTGGATCTCTATCTTTGAGCTCAGTTCGACGATCTTTGAGCTCAGATCGACGATATTTTGTTGTAGTATAAGTCCAAATCGCTGAGCTCAGTTCGACGATAGCAGAGCTCAGTTCGACGTTTTCTGATATCTTCAAGGATTTTTCAAGATTCAAATTCAGATCAGTTAAGGAGTTATTCTGTAATTAATTCAGAAGATTTTCTAGCCGTTTTCATTTATTTCTGGACCAAGTTTCAAGGGATTTTCAAGGAATATTTCTGTGGACTTTCCTCTAGAAGACATTTTGCAATCAAGGATGCAATTATTTGGGAGTGTTTTGTCAATATGTTAGCTAGTTGGTCATTGGTGCCAATGAAGCTTACTCTCACGTTCTCCTTTTTAATGTGATCTCGAATGAAATGATGACGTACATCAATATGTTTTGACCTGAATGAAGCACTGGATTATTTGTCAAGTCTATGGCACTCTTGTTGCCACACCTAAGTGTAACATTCCTACAAGTTAGGCCAAAGTCTTCTAACGTTTGAGATATCCATAGTGCTTGTGTGTAATAGCTTCCTAAGGCGATATACTCGGCTTCGGCGGTAGTGAGGGCAAACGAGTTCTATTTTCTACTAGACAAGGAGACTAGTGAAGGTCCTAAGAAAGTGACATTTACCACTCATGCTCTTGCGATCAAGTGAGCATCCAGCATAATCAGAATTGGATTACCCATGAAGTGTAAAATCAGTGGTGTGTGGGTACCAAAGTCCAAGAGCTTGGGTGCCTATAAGATACCTAAATATATGCCTTAATGCTTTCAAATGTGACTCCTTAGGGTCGGCTTGATACCTAGCACAAAGACACACCACAAATTTGATGTCAGACCTAGATGCACTCAAATACAACAATGATCCTATCATACCTCTAAATATAGTCTAATCAACCGAAATACCACTTTCATCTTTTCCTAACTTGAGAGATACACTCATAAGAGTTTTGACTTGTTTACAGTTCTCAAAGCCAAATCGCACAAGCATATCTTTGATGTATTTTGATTGACTATTAAAAATTTCGTCATTGCGTTGAGAGATCTGAAATCCTAAGAAATAGGTGAGTTCTCTGACTAGGCTCATTTCAAATTTGGATTGCATTAGAGTGACAATATCCTCACACAACTTTTCATTTGTGTCCCCAAAGATGATATCATCCACATAAATTTATAAAAAAATTATATCTAAGTTTTTGTGCTTCAAAAATAGAGTTGTGTCCACCCTACCATCCTAAACCCATGTTCTAGTAAAAAGGTCGTGAGCCTATCGTACCAAGCACGGGGTGCTTGCTTCAATCTGTATAAGGCTTTCACCAACTTGTATACGTGGTTCGGGTAGTCGGCATTCTTGAATCCGGGTGGTTGCTCCACATACACATCTTCCGTGATATATCCATTTAAGAATGCATTCTTAACATCCATTTTATATAATTTCATTTGTTTATAACTTGCAAATGCCAAAAATATACGGATGGACTCAAGACGTGCAACCGGTGCAAATGATTCCTCAAAATCCATGCCCTCAATCTGAGAGTACCCTTGTGCCACCATCCTAGCTTTATTCCTTGTTATCCAAGATTCTCCATCAATTTTATTTTTGTAGACCCATTTCAAACCTACAATTGGATGGCTATCTGGACGTCTACTAGAACCCAGACTTTACTCCTCTCAAATTGATTTAACTCCTCATTCATAGCTAAGAACCAGGATTCATCCTTTAAGGCTTCCGAGACATTCTTGGGTTCAATTTCAGATAGGAAGCATAAGTTTGAAAATGATTCATGTAGTGCAGATCAAGTTCTAACTCCATGAGAGGGCTCTCATATTACTAGTTCTCGAGGATGCTCTTTTAAGAAATTTAGGGTACTCAAAGGCTTATATACATCTGCATCATTTGGAACATCATCCGGCACTACTCTCTCCTCACTCCTAACTTCTAACTAAGCACCATCATCAATTACCTCTCCAATCGGCCTAGCTACATCTGTTGGGATATTTTCGTCAAAATGTACATGAGCCGATTCTTCAACAACTAAGGTTCTCTTATTATAGACCCTGTAGGCATGACTCTTACCTGAGTATCCTAGGAACATGCCTAGATTAGATTTTTCATCAAATTTCCCTAAGTGATCCTTAGTTTTTAGAACAAAACATGGCAACTGAAGACCCTAAAGTACGACACAGACGGTATTTTATCAAAATATAGCTCATATGGAGTTCGCTTAATAAGGGACGAAGCATGACTCGGTTCATCACATGGCATGTCGTGTTAACCGCTTCAGCACAGAAATAACGTGGCAAGCCGAACTCGGTGAGCATTGTGCATGCTAACTCTTGAAGAGTGCGGTTATTTCTTTTTACAACTCCATTCTGTTGTGGGGTGCGATGGGGCAGAGAATTCTTGCTTTATCCCTAAAGTGTCACACAGGTTTGTGAAGTCCTCATTCTCAAACTCTCCTCCATGATCCGACCTAATGCATTTTATTTTCAGCTCCCTATCATTTTGAAGTCTCGTGCAAAGATTTGAGAATTCACTAAACGTGTCAAATTTAATCACGAGAAAGATTGTCCACCAATAGCGTGAGTAATCATCTATAAGAACGAAAGTGTATCGTTTTCCACCTAAACTACACGTACTAAGGGGACCAAACAAATCCATGTTAATGAGTTCAAGTGGTCTAGTAGTGGAAACGTCATTTTTTTCTTTTGAAAGAAGTTTTAGTAGATTTACCTTTTTGACAAGGAGCACACAACGAGTTTAAACTGCCGCTCAGTTTGGGAAGTCCACGTACAAGTTTGTTTTGCAATAGTTTAATAATTAATTTACTTCCAGAATGACCTAGTCTCTTGTGCCAAAGATCTAATTCTTCATTCTTAGTGACTAAGCATTTCAAATCAGACGCAAACATATCATCAAAGGTAACAGTATAAACATTATGAGTTCTAAAAGCAACAAGTAGGACATTAGTAGTTTTGGCATCAATGATTTTGCATGTATTTGTAGAAGATTCAATTATAACATCTAGACCATTATCACAAAGTTGGCTAATAGAAATTAGGTTGTTCTTAAGTCCATCTACAAATAGAACACTGGAAATTAAAAATGCTTTGTTACCTATGGTTCTGACTCCATGTATGTGTCCTTTGCTATTGTCTCCAAATGTCACCATGCCTCCCTTCTTCTTCTCTAGGCTAAGGAACTTGTCTTTATCTCCTGTCATGTGCTTGGAACACCCGGAGTCCAAGTACCACATGTTCACCTTGTCCCTTGCCTGCCAACACACCGAAAAAGAAGATGAGGGTAAAGATCTGGTTACCCAAGTTGTCCCACCCATACGATAGGTAGAAGACTTCGGTAGCCAGACTTGCATATCTTTATTGGCACCTTTCCTCAAACATGAGCCAGATGTATGAACAAACTTATGATAGTTTGCACATAATTTGTAAGCAGTGGATGCTGCCTTTATCATGTTACTGGAGCTTGTGCTTGAGGATAGGAATAGCCTTCCAGAACTTTTGACCTTATTTTGAAATTTATTAATGTTAGTCTTAGGCTTGGCATAATGGTGATTTCCGCTCGGTGGTAACGTTGGACTCATGTAACCTATTCCAAATTTCTTAGATCCAAGACACTGTGCTCCCAATAGCATATCCAGCGATTTTGTCCTATTCCAAATATTTGGACAACACAATTGAGTTCATGGATCCTCGCCTTTAAGGAAGTGTTTTCAGTAACTAGCATTACGCACCGATTAGTAAATTGCTTTTTGCCTTCCTCTATCTTGGCAAAAGACATTTGAAGTCTTTGGCATTAAAAGATGGTATTAACTACCCAACTCAAAACTCAAAATAAAGCAACACCCGAAACATACCAACCGAACTAGAAGTTATCCACTACCAATCAGGAGTATCAAAATGTCCTTAAGGCCTGACACAAAATAAGTCCAAAATTGAATGACAACAAGGTCAAACATCAACGTGCAAAAGCATTCCGAGGCTACCTCGGCATGCAAGCCGGAAATACTAATAACATAGAGCATCATAGTCAAGAAGAAAACAAGCTAGTAATCATGGTAATCACTTCATGAGGCTTAAGCCTTTTCGGCCGGCGCACTTGCTCCCGCTTGCGATCCTTGCCCTGTAAAAAATTTGAGGTAACGTGGGTCAGCAAAGGCTGACCTCTACTGTGTAACCAACACATCTCCTGTCGGCTGCCCCTAATAGACCCCGGGGTACACCTCTAACCTGCAAGTCAGCACTTCGTATGCCATATACATAAATATATAAAGCTTTAAAAATAGGTTTGGTTGTCTCAAGCAACAAACATGTTTTTTATGTTGAACATATAATCAAAAGGGCCCTACTATGCAGCATGTATGCAAACTCGGGCTTCACCCAAGGCTCCTTATCGCGTATGCATCTAGCACTTCATCATTACAACTGGGTACTTCCAATTTCCCCATCGGCGTCAAGCCACAAACAAAAAGGGTACTGCAATTCCCCTAATGGCACAGAAGCTGCCACATGGAAATCTTGCCAAGGCCCCACCCGCTCGTGGGTCTTAGACCCGGGCTTGCCTGCAAGCTCTGACTTCTCATGTTAGGATTCCGTCTCACACACAAACCGATTCTAAGAACCCTTACTGGACCCCACCCGCTCGTGGGCTTCATTGACCGGGCTTGCCCTATGCTTGGCGTTCTCGTCAGTCTCACAGAAGGAGACTAGTCTCGCCGGGACACTCTCCCCACATGACTTGCACATCACGGGATAACCAGGCAACCATGGAGACAAAGCCGCACCTTAGCACATTACAATCCATTGTCTTTCCCACCCTAATCCATCATTTGTACTGCAACATTCCCGCGCACCAAGGAAACCATCTACCGCCAACGCGGAGCTAAACTTGTCCGGTTCCGGCTACACGTACTCACTCAAAAAGGGGGAAAACACATACATCACAAACGACATCTTGTCGTAATGGATTTCTAAAAATCCTTCAGGCTCGCTATGTAACATCACCGAGTCAGACTAATGGTCGCGACTACGGCTTCATCCACAATGCCTAATCCACTAACTGTGCGGATCTCTAATGCAATATCTGCCGGGGACGGACACAATCGACCTAGTGGTTTCTCCTGAATCATGACAACTCAAACCCCTCTCATTTGAGAGATTTGGTGCCCAAAAGCTTGAAAAGCAATAAATAAAAAGATGTTATGCACGCATCCTAGAAACCGAGAGGAGAAATGTCGTTACCTTACGACCCCTCTTCCTATCTATGGAATCCTTGCTTTGAACGGATTGACACGAGCGCCTTCACGCCCTCTCCATGGATCTGGTCTAGGAACGATAATCGGAGCTCTGAAGCTCTGTTAATGGTGGAAGAAAGTTCTCTCTCCTACCTCCTCCCTTATCTTCCTCTCCAACCCTAACTCTCACTCTAAAAGATGAGATATATGAGGGGAAGACACTCTCAGCCCTATTAAAGTCCATTGGGCGTTCGATCCTGGGCCCTTGGATCGAGTTTAAGGAAGCATCGGACGACAACAAAAGAAAATGACGGAACTGCACCCGCCTGCATGATCATTGGCGCACGACCAGTGGTCGTGCGCATTGGATCCCATGATCGTGCGATTAACAATGGCAAAACTCTAGAGAAAATGGGATAAATGCGCACGAGCAGCGGCCCATGACCAGTGGTCATGCTCACTATGTCTAATGTTCATGCGATTGCCCTCGGCAGAACTTGGAAAAATGGAGAATAGTGTGCACGATCAGTGGCGCACGACCATGGTCGTGAGCACTAGATCTAATGATCGTGCGCTAGATCCGCTAGCAGTATCTCTACCACCGGGCGTTAGCTTCCAGTGACTCCAGGTCTGAAAACTGGGGGTGTTACAACTCCTCCCCCCCTTACAAGAATTTTGTCCCCGAAATTAATCTTCATACAGGAAGTCAACAAGAAAATTATTGCAACAAATAAAAACATTATTACAATAAATTTACACAAACCATTTCTAATCAGGCAAACAGCCGAAAATAATATTGCAACGTTTCAAAACATAGTTGCTACATATCAGTTATTGTCTCGAACCAGCATTACACAAATAACTCGGGATAGTCCTAACGCATTGCTTGCTCACGCTCCCAAGAGAACTCATCACGCACGCAATTATCCCAATGCACCTTCATGAGCTTAACTTCTTTGTTCCATAACTGCCGAACTTCTGCATCCTCTATACTAACTGGACGAACTCGCATTCTCAAGTCCTCTTTTATCAGCACCGATGCTGATTCAATCACCACACTAGACTCCACTAAGGCTTTCCTCAAGACAGAGACATGGAAAATGTTGGAACACCCTATTACTAATTTGGGTCAGGATCACTATGTCTCTAGGAAACCAGTGTTTGACCTCCTGTATAGTCCTAAAGGTCAATTAGAATTGAGTCTAAGGGTTAGAAGTCTAAGTTTGGAAGCTACCCTCAAGACCAAGACTTTTGTAGTTTGAGACTAAGTCATATGGTCGAGCTCAGCACGACGATTCGTCGAACTCCGATCGACGATCGTCTAGCTCAACTTCGACAGATCGTCGAACTCCATTCGACGATCGCTGAGCTCAACTTCCACATATCGTCGAACTCCTTTCGACGATCGGTGAGCTCAGTTCGACGATCTTGACTCAGCATTGGATCTCTATCTTTGAGCTCAGTTCGACGATCTTTGAGCTCAGATCGACGATATTTTGTTGTAGTATAAGTCCAAATCGCTGAGCTCAGTTCGACGATAGCAGAGCTCAGTTCGACGTTTTCTGATATCTTCAAGGATTTTTCAAGATTCAAATTCAGATCAGTTAAGGAGTTATTCTGTAATTAATTCAGAAGATTTTCTAGCCGTTTTCATTTATTTCTGGACCAAGTTTCAAGGGATTTTCAAGGAATATTTCTGTGGACTTTCCTCTAGAAGACATTTTGCAATCAAGGATGCAATTAATGCAGGCCAATGACTATTCTTGACAGAGGATGTTTTTCTATTCAGTACCAGAGAATAAAAGAGAAGAATTTTTTGAATCTCTCTCAGAAAGACAGACATCAGTAATCTTCAGAACAAGAATAAAATATTCTCTGTCTCAAATAATTCTCAAGAACACACATCCAAGGAGATCAAATTTTCTGAAATCCTCAGATCTCTCTTGTCTCAAGTGTTCAAGACCAACATCTTTCAAGACTCCAGACATCCAACATTTCAGTTGTTGCTGAAATCATCTTTTGCTGAAGATCAACCTTTGAAGGCCTATCACCCTACAGCAAAGCTTCTTTTCCTGAACATCTCAAGGACTCAGGGGGAGCTTTGACACCATCAAATCCACATAGTCTTCTCAGCTGCTTTGAGAAAGAGAAGACTTCCATCACTCTCTCACCCCCATCTCTGTAAAGGGTTACTCAAACTCCCTTCAAAAGTTTGAACTTGGTTTTTGAGTACCTTGTCAAAAGCTCATTGGTGGCAAGACACCTGATCAAAAATCTGATTTGGTTTTTGAGCACCTTATCAAAAGCTCATTGGTGCCCAGGACACCTGATCAACTCATCCTGCAGTGGATTCCTACCTAGGGTGGTAGAAGAGTGGATGTACCCAAGTTTAGGGGAACCACTATATTTCCTTGTGTCATCTGGATTGCTTGTCTTTATTTTTGTTTCTGGTTGTGATTGTTCTGTGATTAGCTTATGATTAGTTTAGTTCTGTGATTAGATTTATTAACTGCTTCCATGCTCACTCAGATTACAACAATTGTTGTAAAAAGTTTTAAAGCACCATATACTCTATTCACCCCCCTCTAGAGTACATCAGATCTAGCTGCACTTTTAATTAGTATCAGAGCGAGGTTGGTTAAACATACGACACCTTGGTGGTTGCACAGGCTAACACCTGAACCCAAAGATTCCTAGTTAGATCTGTTTTCTTTTGTATTTAGTATTAGATTTTGTTTTCACAAATCATGGCCCAAAACAAAGATTATGCTAGCACCAGACCTCCAGTGTGCAATCTATCCAATTTTGCACTTTGGAAAGCAAGGATCAGATTATACATGAATTCTATTAACGAGGATATTTTCAACTCTGTTTTGACAGTTTGACCAAGACCTCCAGAGAACTCAAGTACAAATGCTGTTCCACCTCCATCAGGAACAGATGCAGACATCAAGAAATGGAAGGTAGTTGATGCCAAGGCTATGAACATCTTAGCCCAGAAAATGTCTGATGACATATTTCAAAAGGTGGCTGAATACAATTCAGCATAGGACATTTGGGACAAACTCTCTGAAATAGTCTCAGGCTCAGCTGATGAGAGAAAGGATAGGAGATCCCACCTCATATCTCAATATGAGAATTTCAAGAAGGGAGAAACTGAGTCAGTGGGAGATATGTAGAACAGGCTCAGTCTAATAGTCAGTGAACTCAGGACATTGGATAAAGAGATCTCACTAACTGAACTCAATGACAAAATTCTAATGTGCTTCCCTAGCACTTGGGGGGATTCAAGAATCTGGCCAATCAAGGATGACAGAAGTTTGAATGAGATCACCACAGAAGCTCTATTGGGTAAGCTCAAATCTTATGAGCTACTCATCAAGAATAGAGAAGAAGAACAAAATGCTGCCTCACCAGCCACAAGAAAAGAGAAGACAATAGCCTTCAAGGCAACTGAAGATCAGCCTAAAGAAAAAGTCACGGGCAATGATGAACTGCTCAGTCTGTTGGCCAAAAGATTTTACAAGATGGCCAGAAAGGACTTCAGAAGGAGATCATACAAGGAGCATGATAAGACAAGGTATGATAAGTCAATTAATAATAAAGAGATTGTTTGCTTTGGTTGCAGGAAATCAGGGCACATAGTTCCTGACTGTCCAGAAAACAAAAACAAGGACAGAAGGGACAAGAAAGAAAGAAGAAAGGAGAAAGACTCCAAAAGGAATGGCAATGGAAAACCCTCCTCAAGCAAAAATAAACACACAAGAAAGGGGTTTGTTGCTGAATCCTGGAGTGAGACTGAAGAGGAGTCAGAAGCCTCATCCAGCTCCAGTGATGATGAAGATGATGCAGAAGAGAAAGAGTTCTACATAATGGCAATCAATGCCTCACAACATAATTCAGAAGAAGAGGAGTCAGAGTCAGACTCAGAGACTCAACCTGAAGAAGATCAGGTAATTAGTTCATTTGATTTTAATTCAGAGGACTTTAAATCTGAATTTAAATCATTATGTTTAGACCTGCTAAAATCTGAGAAAGAAATTATCTCTCTCAGAAATCATTTATCTGAACATAATACTTTAAAGTCAGAAAACCTCAAACTCTCTCAGGAGTTGGAGTGTTGTAGGGAGCAGATAGCTTCACTGAAAAGTGAGCTATCTGAGGCCAAGAAGCTTGAAGAATCCCTTAATGGGAGAAGTATCAAGCTGATGGACATCACAAGTACAGTGAACTCCAGATTTAATAGTACACTGGGCTTGGGTGCTTCATCCAACCAACCCATATTCTAACAACTCCAATCAAATTCATTTCTGATAAAGGAAAGGGAGTTGTAGAGGTAGCCAGGAAAAATTCTGATCTGCCCAAGAAAACCAAGTCCCAGCAGAAATCATCGAACGGAGATCGACGATCGCCGAACGCAGATCGACAATCTCAGGCAAAATCGTCGAACTCAAGTCGATGTTCTCAAGTTCCTGAACTCTGCCATAGTCGACCGTCGAATGGAGCTCGACGATCTGACCCAAGATCGTCGAACGCCGCTCCACGATCGTCGAACAGAGGTCAGAGCTCTGGAAAATCTTTCAAGGGCAAATCAAAATTCAATCCTAAGGGTCCTTCATCCCAAATATTTAACCCTTATACTAAATGGATTATACCTCCAAGGAGATATCATCCTAAAGGTTATAAGAGTCAACCTGGGATGTCTTTCATTTCAGAATTTAAAGGTTATCAACCTAGGCCCAAGGTAAACTGGGTCAAAAACAAATGAATTGTTTTATGTGCAGGTGAAGACCTATCCAACATCTAACCAGCAATAGTACTTGGATAGTGGGTGCTCTAAGCACATGACAGGGAACAAGGACAACCTCACATCCTTTAGAGCCAAGCTTGGACCCAAAGTAATCTTTGGTGATTCAAACTTTGGACAGACTAAAGGATATGGTGCAGTCCAGATTGGATCAGTAACATTCAAGAAGGTAGCTTATGTGGAAGGACTGAAGCACAACTTAATAAGCATCAGTCAGCTGTGTGATGAAGGCTACCAGGTGACCTTCAGCAATGCATCATGCAAAATCAAGTCAGAGGACAACACAACTGTGTTGACAGGTAAAAGGAAAGATAACGTCTATCTAATAGATTTTCTTTCAACAGATGTAGATATTTGCCTGTTCAATTCTGTTTGTAGAACAAATATTTTATGGCATAAGAGACTAGGACACCTAAACATTAGAACTATTGCTAGGCTATCCAAGGATAACCTTGTTAGAGGACTACCTTCTGGCCCCTACAAGAAGGAAGGACTCTGCAGGGCTTGTCAATTAGGCAAGCAAACTAAAAACAGCTTTAAGTCACTTAATAAGAGTGATTAACCTAGGATATTGTATCTGTTACACATGGATCTTTTTGGACCCATCACAGTAGAAAGCCTAGGAGGGAAATCTTACACTTTAGTAGTTGTAGATGACTTCTCTAGATTCACTTGGGTGTTCTTTCTAAGGAAGAAGTCTGATAACTTTAAGTGTCTGACAGAGTTTCTCAAATGTATACAGATTGAGTTTAATACTCACGTTGCCCTGATCAGAAGTGATCATGGGACAGAGTTTGATTCTCTTCTTATGCAAGAGTTCTGTCAGAGTGAAGGGATCAGGCATACTTTCTCAGCTCCTAGAACTCCTCAACAAAATGGGGTAACTGAAAGGAAAAATAGAACTCTTATTGAATCTGCCACTACATTGTTGTTAGATGCTCATCTTCCTCTATCCTTTTGGGCAGAGGCAGTGAACACCTCCAACTATGTGCTGAATAGAAGTTTGATACATAAACTAAAGGGAAAGACTCCCTATGAATTACTCAAAGGGAAGAAACCTAAAGTTGATTATTTTAGAGTTTTTGGTTGTATTCGCTACATACATAATAATGACAAGAAATATTTAACAAAATTTCAAGATAAAGCTGATGAAGGAGTGTTTCTGGGATACTCCATGATCAGCAAGGCTTATAGGGTTTAAAATAAATCATCTCTAAAAATTGAGGAATCTGTTCACATATCATTTGATGAATCTAACATGTCTTTCAAGGAGAAGATCCCTTCTACCATAGAACCTTTGCAGGAACATTCTCTTAGTGAAGACTTGAACAAGTTACAGGTTACTCAAAGGGATGAAAGCAGTGAAGATGAAGAAAGTGCTCAACATATTGAAGAACAACTTGAAGAGCCAGTTGTTGTACCACAAGAGGAAACAACAACACAGGTTGGTGAACAATCAACACCCCCTGTTGATTTAGTAACATCAAGAGATCATCCAATTTCCCAAATAATTGGAGACATCTCAGCTGGTGTGCAAACCAAAAATCAGGTCAACCAAAACCTGTTGCACACCTGCTTCCTTTCTCAAATTGGACCTCAGTCCATTCAAGATGCAGAGCAAGATCCACACTGGATCATTGCAATGCAAGAAGAGTTGCATCAATTTGAAAGGAACAAAGTGTGGGAACTAGTGCCAAAGCCTAAGGATCACTCCATTGTTGGAACAAAGTGGGTGTTCAGAAACAAACTGGATGATCAAGGAGTAATTATAAGGAACAAGGCAAGGCTAGTTGCTCAGGGATATTCTCAAGAAGAAGGAATAGACTATGACCAGACTTTTGCACCAGTTGCAAGATTGGAAACCATCAGAATCTTTTTAGCTTATGCAGCACATAAAGGCTTCAAGGTATATCAGATGGATGTCAGAAGTGCATTCCTAAATGGAGACATCAAAGAAGAAGTATATGTCAGACAACCTCCAGGTTTTATCTCTCCAACTTATCCTGATTATGTTTTTAAATTGAAAAAAGCATTATATGGTCTCAAGCAAGCTCCTAGAGCATGGTATGAGACCCTAGCATGCTTTCTTTTAGAAAATGGATTTATAAGGGGTAGAGTAGACCAAACTCTTTTCATTAGAACCCATAAGTCCCACACCCTACTAGTACAGATCTATGTAGATGATATTATTTTTGGTTCTACTGACTAAAAATTGTGCAGAAGGTTTTCCAACCTAATGCATTCTAAATTTGAAATGAGTAGCATAGGTGAGCTATCCTTCTTCCTAGGATTGCAAGTCAAACAGCATGCTGAAGGCATCTTTATTTCTCAAACCAAGTATGCAAATGAATTGGTTAAGAAATTTGGCATGTCTGAAGCATCTTGTATGAAAATACCTATGTCTACTAATGCTGTATTGGATGCTGATGAACATGGGAAATATGTTGATCAGACAACATATAGAGCAATGATTGGCTCTTTACTGTACCTTACAGCTAGTAGACCAGATATAATGTTTGCTACATGTATATGTGCTAGGTTCCAAGTAAGCCCTAGAGAGTCACACCTAACATTAGTAAAGAGGATTCTCATGTATGTTAAAAGTTGTCCAAATCTAGGTCTCTGGTATCCAAAAGATTCAGCATTTGATTTAACTAGATTTTTTGATGTTGATTATGCTGGATGCAGAATTGACAGGAAAAGCACCAGTGGAACTTGTCAGTTCCTTGGTGACAGACTTGTCTCCTGGTTTTGTAAGAAACAAACTTCTGTGTCAACTTCAACTGTTGAAGCTGAATATATGGCTGCAGGCAGTTGTTGTTCACAAATCTTGTGGATTCAAAACCAACTCCTAGACTATGGGTACAACTTAGAGAAGTCTAAAATCTTTTGTGATAACACCAGTGCTATTTCTATAGCTCAAAATCCAGTCCTCCATAGTAGGACAAAACACATAGAGATTAGGCATCACTTTTTAAGGGATAATGTTGAAAAGAATAAAATTGAACTGCAATATATCCCAGCTGATTTACAAAGGGGAGATATTTTCACCAAGCCCTTGGATGAAAAGAAACACACCTTTTTCCTAAATCAGTTAGGAATGTTAGATGGAGGAAGTCTTAAATAATATCCAAGATTTTAAAAGTTTAAAAATTGACCAAGACTAGGCAAACATCTTTATTTTTTATTAGTGTCTAGAGTTTTTCTGGTCTCTGAACTGCGCTCGACGATTTTCCCCTAGATCGTCGAACGAAGATCGACGATTTCTGAAATCGTCGACTTGAGTTCAGCGCTTCTCAGCTAGTATGAACTATCTCTTCCGGTCAGCGATCGTCGAACGGTGCTCGACGATGTTGTTCTCTGAACGATCGTCGAACAGAGCTCGACGCTCTCCAATATCGTCGAACAGAGATCGACGATGTTGAAGACTCTTCAGATTCCTTTAGAAGCCTCGATCGTCGAACTGAGTTCAACGATCTTTCCATTTCTGCAACGAACCCTAATATAAAATTCTTTTTTCGCCATCGTTCTCCTTTGCGCTTTCGATTTCTCTACAAAAACTTTCTTTCCCTCCAAACATTTCTGCACTTGGTTGTTTTGTTTGTTGAATCTTTGCAGGTAATTATGGTTGTCTCTGTTGCTGTTCTCGCCGCCATGAAATTTAATGCCGGCTTTGACATAGACATGGAATCCTTTAGCACAACAGACCAGGTTTTTCAGGATATCTTAGAGCTATTCAAAGAGCAGAACCTTACTGCAATCATGACTACAAGGATTAAGCTTACTTCTGATGAAATCAATGAGTGGGTCTACACTGCCCACATTCAGGACCACAACACCATTGTTGGGTCAATTTCTGGCACTCAGGTACCCTTGACCCCAGCAATTCTGATAGAGGTTTTTGAGTTAAGAACTGGTGGAGATTCTACTGATTTGTCTGGAGAAGAATATGATGACTTGCTTGCTAGAATGGGTCATTCTGAGGCTAACCCTGCAAGCTGTTGAAAAAGAATCTTTCTGTGGAATACAGATTCCTGGCTGATGTAGTTGGGAAAGTCCTATTGGCTAAGCACTCTACCCATGATACAATTTCCAGGTATCAGCTCTGCCTAATGGGAGCCATAGTAGACAGGAAGAACCTGAATTGGGGAGAGGTCTTCTTTAACCTCATTAAGAAGAAAATTAATAAGAGTTTTATAAACTTTGGAAGGATTTTAGGAATTTTTCTACAGCATAGGTGCCCTGCATTGCTGGTATCCTTTGGGATTCACATAAATGCATCCAAGAGACTGTCTTGTGCCCTTTTTGGTAAATGGGACAGACAGATTATCAAGCCCAGCAGGCCCTCTTCCAGCACTCCTTCAGGCACCAGGACTATCAGAGTCACTTCCCCTCAGGTCTCTGCCCCTGCAGATGACTGCCTGTTGCTGCCTCTCCTCCTCCTCCTCCAATTCCATCTCTTCCCATTCCATCCACCATTCAAACTCCATCCACCATCATCATCTCCAGCCCCTCTCCAACATCTACACCATCTCCAATCCCTACTCTACCAACAACAGAAGACCAATTCCATCCTTTATACTCCTACCCTCAACCAGATGCCACTTCATCACCCTCCATTCCCTCCTTCAACCTCATTGATGATTCCTTCATGGATGATTCACCATCCTCTCCTCCTGAGTTGCCCTCATCCTCAACATCTTATCAAGACCTTCTGCAAGAAATCATTGACGAACCCACCTTCATACCCTCCATCTCCATCCCACTGTCCTCCATATCCACCTTACCCACACCTCAACCATCCCTTCCCCACTACACTAGCTCTCCACTACCATCACCAATAGCTACACCTCCATCCTCTACCTCTGCTCCAGTCACTACTGAGCAAGTAGATATTCCAGCCCTTGCTGACAGGCTTTATGAATTACTAGCCCCCAGGCTATCTCTTCTTTTGGAGACCTCCTTGGCTCCATTAATCATGTCAGTGGCAGCCCTTTCTGTCAGGCTCTCATCTTTATTCCCTCAGGAAGCCCCTTCAGCAGTGTGCCTTGATCCAACCATGTCTGAATCTAGGCAGGGGGAGATGCCCTATGAAGTGAGCCTGCCTGCTGCTGCTGCTATTGCTGTTTCTTCAGCTCCTGTTACTGCTGCTCCTTCTACTGTGTCTCAAGATCCAGTTCCTCCTGCTGCAGTCTTTGTAATAGACCTCAGGTCTTTGCTCTCAGAATTTGATTCTATATATTTCAGATGTCTGCCAGAGAAAGCTTGTCTTCCAGAGACAGTTGCTATCCAGCCCCCAAAGGATCTGTCCAAGGCCCTTGTGCCTTTCTCTTGCTGTGACCCCAGCATCATCACTTCATTTGTTAACTCAGTTTATGCTGCTGCTACTTCTGCTGAAAGCTGTGTGGTTGTTTCTGATGTTGCTGCCCCTCCTGCTGCTGAAAATTCTGTTGACACTAATGCTGATACTGCTGATGAGCCAATTTCTAAGGAGATCCTTATGACATAGGCACATGAGTTTGAGCCTTCTGTATTTTCTGATGACATTTCTGCTGCTGATAATGCTGTTTCTGTCAGTGAAACTGCTGCTGTCCCAACTGCTGTTGTTACTGCTTCAGAACCTTTAGTATCTGTTGTTGCTGCTGCTTCAACTCCTGCTACCAGTTCTGTATCTGCTTCAATCCAGCTCAAGCAAGATTTGATGAAGAAGATTGATGCTCTGTATGATGATCAAAGTTCTGAAAGTGATGAGTTCAGAACAGATTCTGATGATTCTTCTGCTACCATTGCTAGGAAGAGAAAGGCAAGGAGCAAAGCCATGAAGAGAGTACCTCCTGCCAAGGTCAAGGATAACAATGATATAATATATTATATTCTTCATTATTGCCCCATAACTGAGCACTGGATGCAGTACTCAAAGAATCAACTCAAAGCAATGAAGAAGAAAAGGAAATATGAAAAGGGCTCTTCTCAATTCCAACATCCTCATCCTCCTCCACCACCTCCTCCTGATGTAGGTGTAGGTAGAAGTTCAACTGCTCAACCCCCTGCTAGAAGTCATACCCCCTATCAGCCACATGCCAGATCTGATCATAGGGGAAGCCAGTCAAGGGGTTCTCAATCCAGAAGAGGAGGATATAGAGGCAATCAAAGAGAATTTCAGGTTTACTCTAAAGGATATTCAAGGCAACATCCCTACTCCAGGGAAGGACAAATCTCATTTGACACCACCTCTGGTCCTTTTCCCTATAAATTGAAGGAAATAGTTCCATCCAGGCCTTCTCAAGATAATCCTTCTAATAGATATGAGCCACTAGTGCCATTTGAAGACCCTGAGAACAATCCAGCTGCTTGGACTGCAAGGATGAAAGAACTTGCTGCACTGGATCAGATCAAGAAAGCTAAAGAGCAAGGCAAAGACTCATCCAATATCACTACAATGTCTGAACAGAGAAAGAAAGAGTTGGAAAGATATGGGTCAAGCAAATTTTTTGATTCTGACAGATACATGGAACTGCATCCTGATGATGTAGTTCCAAGGCCCAAACAGCAAACTACTTTAGGTGCAGTAGATGATACAAGATCAAAGAAAGAAGCTCTTAACCCCAACAGAGAAATCAAACTCATTAAGAGCAAGGAAAAGAAATGACAATGTAAGGTGACAATCATCTTGATTACTATCTGGGATGATATATATATCTCTGTGGTTCTGTAATGTCCAGCTTTTTGTTTTTCTGTATTGCTGCTTGTATGTTGTTATTTAATTTTTCCAAACTCTGTAAATAGTAATCCTAACTCAAATTGGGGGAGATTGTCGGAACACCCTATTACAAATTTGGGTCAGGATCACTATGACTTCATTTGTTTCGGCGGTGGCGGATCGATCCGGCGGGTGGAAACGGAGTGTTCGAAACGGAGGAGGGAGGTGGTTGCTCCAAACAGAGCTTTTTGGGGCGTTTCTCAAGGCAGGGGGGTGGAAACGGAGCAAACGCCGCCGGAGGTTCATTTGTTTACCCGCCTTCCGGCGGCGTTTGCCCAAAACGGAGCACCGAAACGCCCAAACAAATAGAGCCTATGTCTTTAGGAAACCAGTGTTTGACCTCCTGTATAGTCCTAAAGGTCAATTAGAATTAAGTCTAAGGGTTAGAAGTCTAAGTTTGGAAGCTGCCCTCAAGACCAAGAATTTTGCAGTTTGAGACTAAGTCATATCGTCGAGCTCAGCACGACAATTCGTCGAACTCCGATCGACAATCGTCTAGCTCAACTTCGACAGATCGTCGAACTCCATTCGACGATCGCTGAGCTCAACTTCCACATATCGTCGAACTCCTTTCGACGATCGGTGATCTCAGTTCGACGATCTTGACTCAGCATTGGATCTCTATCTCTGAGCTCAGTTCGACGGTCTTTGAGCTCAGATCGACGATATTTTGTTGCAGTATAAGTCCAAATCGCTGAGCTCAGTTCGACGATAGCAGAGCTCAGTTCGACGTTTTCTGATATCTTCAATGATTTTTTAAGATTCAAATTCAGATCAGTTAAGTAGTTATTCTGCAATTAATTCAGAATATTTTCTAGTCGTTTTCATTTATTTCTGGACCAAGTTTCAAGGGATTTTCAAGAAATATTTCTGTGGACTTTCCTCCAGAAAACATTTTGCAATCAAGGATGCAATTAATGCAGGCCAACGGCTTTTCTTGACAGAGGATGTTTTTCTATTCAGTACCAGAGAATAAAAGAGAAGAATTTTTTGAATCTCTCTCAGAAAGATAGACATCAGTAATCTTCAGAACAATAACAAAATATTCTCTGTCTCAAAGAATTCTCAAGAACACACATCCAAGGAGATCAAATTTTCTGAAATCCTCAGATATCTCTTGTCTCAAGTGTTCAAGGCCAACATCTTTCAAGACTCCAGACATCCAACATTTCAGTTGTTGCTGAAATCATCTTTTGCTGGAGATCAACCTTTGAAGGCCTATCACCCTACAGCAAAGCTTCTTTTCCTGAACATCTCAAGGACTCAGGGGGAGCTTTGACACCATCAAATCCACATAGTCTTCTCAGTTGCTTTGAGAAAGAGAAGACATCCATCACTCTCTCACCCCCATCTCTGAAAAGGGTTACTCAAACTCCCTTCAAAAGTTTGAACTTGGTTTTTGAGCACCTTGTCAAAAGCTCATTGGTGGCAAGACACCTGATCAAAAAATCTGATTTGGTTTTTGAGCACCTTATCAAAAGCTCATTGGTGCCCAGGACACCTGATCAACTCATCCTGCAGTGGATTCCTACCTAGGGTGGTAGAAGAGTGGATGTACCCAAGTTTAGGGGAACCACTATATTTCCTTGTGTCATCTGGATTGCTTGTCTTTATTTTTGTTTCTGGCTGTGATTGTTCTGTGATTAGCTTATGATTAGTTTAGTTCTGTGATTAGATTTATTAACTGCTTCCTTGCTCACTCAGATTACAACAATTATTGTAAAAAGTTTTAAAGCACCATATACTTTATTCACCCCCCCCCCCCCCCTCTAGAGTAAATCAGATCTAGCTGCACTTTTAGAAAACATCGTGTAATCCACTCAGCTCTGTGGACAACGCCAACCGGTACGCTGCTTCTCCCACCCGTTCTATAACCTCGAAGGTCCCAAAAATCTCGGACTTAACTTCTTGAGTCGGCGAATCCGCGAAACGCCTTTGAACGGCTTGATCTTTAAATAGACCCAGTCGCCTACCATGAACTCCACCTTCCTGTGGCGAGCATTAAAATATTTTGCATGCCGATCTTGAGCAACCTTCATGTGCTCTTGAATGGTTCGCACCAACTTGCATGCTTCAACTACCACTTCTTTTCCCAAAACTTTGGTGTCTCCCGACTCTGTCCAAGACATCGGTGTTAGACACTGCCTCCCATACAAAGCTTCCTACGGCGCCATCTTTATACTTGCTTGGTAGCTGTTGTTATAAGCGAACTCTACCATGAAGAGGTGATCTTCCCACTTCTTACTGAAGTCAAGAGTACACATCCTCAGCATATCCTCCATAGTACGGTTCTTTCTTTTGGTTTGCCCATCAGTTTGAGGATGGAAAGCCGTACTGAACTTGAGGTTCGTGCCCATACTCTACTGAACCAACCTCCAGTCCATGGACGTGAAACGTCCAACGCAATCACTAACTATACTCTTAGTAATTCCATGTAGTCGCACAATGTTGCGAACATACAACTCTACCAGCTTCTCCACGCCGTCCTCTATCCGATTTGGGATGAAGTGATCCACTTTGGTCAAGCAATCCACGATCACCCAAATCGCGTCGTTACCCTACTGCGATCTAGGTAACCTATGTACAAATTCCATGGAGATATCATCAAATTTCCACTCGGGAATAGGAAGAGGCTTCAGGAACCCGCCTGGCTTTTGGCACTCGGCCTTCACTAAGGCACAAGTTTGGCATCGACTCACGTACAAAGCTACATCTCGCTTAAAACTAGGTCACCAAAAGGATTTCTTCATATCCAAGTACATCTTTGTACTGCCCGGGTGAATGGAGTACTTTGTGAAGTGAGCCTCAAACATCAACTCCTCACAGAGCTTGTCGAATTGTGGTACACAAATCCTTCCGTCCTTCCTCAGAATCCCATCAATCAACTCCCAGTCGCTACTCTCGCCCTTTTGAGCTTCCACTACATATGGCTGCAACTTCACATCCAAACGGGTCGCTTCCTGAATACGATCGGACAAGTCGTTCTGCATTTCAATCCAGTCCAACCGAGCCACGCCAGACTTGCCTCTTGCTACACACTCCATGCCACGGGACTCCCAGTCCCGCATCAGCCGCTCATCATGAGCTTCGATCCAACTCCCTTGACCAGAATATTTCCTATTCAAGGCATCTGCCACCACATTGGCTCTCCCTGGTGTATACTGAATCGCCACTTCATAGTCTCCAAGGAACTCGACCCATCTGCGATGCCGCATATTCAAGTCCTTCTGATATAGAAGATACTTCAAGCTCTTGTGATCCGTGAAGATCTCCACTTTCGCACCATATACATAGTGCCGCCATAATTTCAGAGCAAAAACTACCGCCGCCAACTCCAAATCATGGATGGGGTAATTCCTCTCGTGAGGCTTTTGTTGCCTAGATCCAAAAGCTATCACGCTGCCATGTTGCACCAACACGCAACCCAAATTGCATCCAGATGTGTCACCAAAAATCAGAAATCCTTCAGTCCCTTTAGGAAGGCTTAGGATTGGAGCTGCCATTAGCCTCCCCTTTAGAGTGTCAAACGCCTGACTGCACTCCGGAGTCCAAATAAACTTCTGGTCTTTATGAGTTATAGAGGTGAGGGGTAGGGCTATCTGCGAAAAGTTTTCCACAAACATTCTATAGTACCCGGCTAGTCCAAGAAAACTTCGGACTTCCGCCACGGTTCTCAAAATTGGCCAATCTCTGATGGCTTCAACTTTCACCGGATCCACCGCCACCCCATCACCACTAATCACATGGCCCAGAAAATCCACCTTCTCCAACCAGAACTCTCACTTTGAGAACTTTGGATAAAGCTGGTTCACTCTCAACACTTGCAAGACCACTCTCAAGTGAGTCTCATGCTCGGCCATTGATTTGGAGTACACCAAGATATCGTCAATGAAGACCACAACAAAAGAGTCCAAGTACTCCCGAAATACTCGATTCATCAAGTCCATGAACACGGATGGTGCATTCGTCAACCCGAACGGCATCACCGAGAACTCAAAGTGACCATACCTCGTACCAAAAGTTGTTTTGGGTATGTCCTCGTCTCTAATTCGCAACTGATAGTACCCAAACTTCAAATCCAACTTGGAATACACCACCGACCACACCAACTGGTCGAACAGGTCGTCTATCCGAGGAATCAGATACTTATTATTGACAGTCAATTTATTCAACTCTCGGTAGTCTATGCACAATCGCATACTACCATCCTTCTTCTTCACGAAAAGCACTGGTGCGCTCCACGGTGAAGAACTGGGTCTAATATACCCTTGCTCTAATAGTTCCTGCAACTGTACTTTGATTTCGGCCAACTCATTTGGTGTCATCCTAAAAGGAGGACGTGACACCGGGCTAGCCTCTGACACTAACTTGAAAGAGAAATCAATCTCCCATCGAGGAGGTGCTCCAGGAAGCTCCTCAGGAAACACATCCATGTACTCTGCCACTACTGCCACTTCCCCAAGTGATAACTTGGAAAGGCGAACCTCCAACAATGCTACAAGAGCTGCACCCCCTGGTTAACTGCCCGCACCAACTGCATTGCCGAAATCAGGGAAAAAGCCGCTCCACTGAGGCGCTCAAACTTAACTTCTGACCACCCTTCACCCCTCAAGGTCACCACCTTAGACAGGCAGTCAACACTAGCACGTTGCTCTGCAAGCCAGTCCATTCCCAAAATGAGACCAAACTCCACCAATGGTAAAACCGCTGCTATCACCGTGAAGTCAACCCCGCCTAGATTCCAACTAATGCGCCTTTTTGCCCCGGTGGTCATGGATGATCCATTAGGTATGCGCACCTTCAGCTCTGCATCCGCCGATAAAGACTCAACTTCAACTCTCCGGATAAAGCTTTCCACAAGAAAAGAGTGTGACGCACCCGTATCAAACAATACCCTAGTGGGATATCCATAAACCAATACAAAGCCTAAACACATGCAACAAACATAAATGGTCTTGAAAGTATGAAGTATAAGATTAAATTTAAACTTTCTCATACTTGTCACCACATCGGGTTGATGTATCGCTTCCTGCTGGCCAAGGTTATAAGACTTTGGTTGCACAGCTTGGAACTAAGAAGCGCTAAACTCTGCAATTTTTCCTTTCTCTGTGGCACTGGGGCCGGAGCGCACAGACTTCTCCTGTCTTGGCTCCTGCTCAACACCTCCTCCTTGAGTATAAAAATGAGCTATGTAGCCCACCTTGCCACAATTAAAGCACGTCGGTGGTCCCTTAAAGCGAGACCCTCCGGACGTCAAGTTGCTTTTCTCACCGGACTTGAAAGGATGAGGCTTTTTCTTCCATCTATTCCCTTCAGACTTCCCTTGGGATTAAGAAGGCTTCCCTTCCCCTTGCTTGGTTGCAAAACCCTTATGATGTTGGGTTCGCTCCAAATCACTCTCCAGCGTTCTGGCCTCCTCAACCAGCTCGTTGAAACCAACATTCTTCATGGAGATGAGGGGTTGTCTCAGATTCTCCCTTAACCCATGGTAGAAGAGGTTATCCCTCTCCTCATCGTCTGTCATTGTCGTTCCCGCATAACGACCCAGCCGAGTAAACTCCAGAACGTACTCTTCCACCATCTTATCCCGCTGCACCAAGTGCAGAAATTGCATTTGAAGGGTCAACCTCGTCGAAGCAGGAATGTACTTCTTTAGGAAAGCATTCCCAAACTCTTCCATGGATGGGGTGCTTCCAGGGAACTAGCGGCCGCTATGGCTCGCCCACCACAACTTCGCATCTCCTTCCAACATAAAGGTCGCAAAATCAGATTTCTTTTCCTCTGGCATCTCTGTTGCCCTCAAAAGTTCTTGCATCCGTGCCCACCAATCCTTCGCATCAGTCAGCATGTCGATTCCCTTAAACGTTGGAGGATGGAAGCTCAAAAAATATTTCATTTGCCGGTCCCCATGCCGGACAACCACCCTTTCGGCCAACGACTCTACTTGCCTGGTTTCTCCGCCCGGCACGGCCGTCGCCATAACCGGGGTTGCAGGAGTTGCTACATGAGCAATAGGGGTTGTAACTTGTGCTGCCACTATATCTTGGGCTGCCACCATTGCTTCTGTAAGCATGCAACAAAAATCGGTCGGGTTTACACCCATGCCCAAAGTACCCTAAGCAGTAGCGTTGCTCGACGAAAGCTCTTCTCTTGGCCTCGATGTCCCCGCCTCGTTGCTTGTACTCTTAATAAAAGCAAGGTAATAAGAAATCAGTCTCTAATCACAAGACTCAAATATAAGGACACTTACAGTCCCGCGATACTCCTATGTGGATAACTTCCATAAGCGATCTGATTACGTTAAATCGACTGCTAAACCTAACCTTGGACATAAACCTGGCTTTGATACCAAATTATAATGCCTCCCCTATAATGACCATATAATATGGGTCCGGCTAAGGCCCCACAACATACATACGCCACTGCTTTAGCATTAAAAGATGGTATTAACTACCCAACTCAAAACTCAGAATAAAGCAATAGCAGAAACATACCAACAGAACTAGAAGTTATCCACTACCAATCAGGAGAATCAAAATGGCCTTAAGGCCTTACATAAAATAAGTCCAAAACTGATTGACAACAAGGTCAAACATCAACATCCAAAAGCACACCTAGGCTACCTCAGCATGCAAGCCGGAAATACCAATAACATGGAGCATCACAGCCAAGAAGAAAACAAACTGGTAAGCATGGTAATCACTTCATGAGGCTTAGGCCTTTTCGGCCGGCGTACTTGCTCCCGCTTGCGATCCTTGCCCTGTAAAAAAATGTGGTAATGTGGGTCAGCAAATGCTGACCTCTACTGTGTAACCAACACATCTCCTTCTGGACGCCCCTAACGGACCCCGGGGTAAACCTCCAACCTGCAAGTCAACACTTTGTATGTCATATACATAAACATGGAAAGCTTTAAAAATAGGTTTGGATGTCTCGAACAATAAACATGTTTTCTATGTTGAACAAATAATCAAAAGGGTCCTACTATGCAGCATGTATGCAAACTTGGGCTTCACCCAAGACACCCTATCGCGTATGCATCTAGCACATCATCATAACAACTGGGTACTTCCAATTTCCTCATCGGCGTCAAGCCGCAAACAAAAAGGGTACTGCAATTCCCTTAACTGCATACAAGCCGCCACATGGGAATCTTGCCAAGGACCCACCCGCTCGTGGGTTTAGACCTGGGCTTGCCTGCAAGCTCTGACTTCTCACGTCAGGATTCCGTCTCACACACAAACTGGTTCTAAGAACCCTTGCTGGACCCCACCCGCTCGTGGGCTTCATTGCCCGGGCTTGCCCTATGCTTGGCGTTCTCATAAGTCTCACAGAAGGGGACTAGTCTCGTCGGGACACTCTCCTCACATGACTTGCACGTCACGAGATAGCCAGCCGACCACGGAGACAAAGTCGCACCTTAGCACCTCACAATCCATAGTCTTTCCCACCCTAATCCATCATTCGTACTGCAACATTCCCACGCACCAAGGAAATCATCTACCGCTAACGTGGAGATAACCTTGTCCGGTTCCGGCTACACGTACTCACTCAAAAGGGGGAAAACACATACATCACAAATGGCATCTTACCGCAACGGATTTCTACAAAATCCTTAAGGCTCACTATGCAACATCACCATGTCGGACTAACGGTCGCGACTACGGCTTTATCCGCAATGCCTAATCCACTAAAGGAGCGGATCTCTAATACAATATCATGCCGGGGATGGACACAATTTACCCGGTGGTTCCTCTTGAACCATGGCGACCGAAACCCCTCTCATTTGAGAGATTTTGTGCCCAAAAGCTTGAAAAGCAAGAAAGAAAAAGATGTTATGCACGCATCCTAGAAACTGAGATGAGAAATGTTGTTACCTTATGACCCCTCTTCCTAGCCATGCAATCCTTGCTTTGAACGGATTGACATGAGCACCTCCACGCCCAATCCACGGATCTAGTCTCGGAACGATGATCGGAGCTTTGAAGCTCCTTCAATGGTGGAAGAAAGTTCTCTCTCCTTCCTCCTCCCTTGTCTTCCTCTCCAAACCTAACTCTCACTCTAAAAGATGAGATAAATGAGGGGAAAGACACTCTCGGCCCTATTAAAGTCCATTGGGTGAAAGATCCTGAGCCCTTGGATTTAGTTTAAGGAAGCATCGGACGACCACAAAAGAAAATGATGGAACTACACCCGCCTGCACGATCAGTGGCGCAAGACCAGTGGTCGTGTGCACTGGATCCCATGATTGTGCGATTAATAATGGCAGAACTCTTGAGAAAATGGGATAAACACGTACTAGCAGTGGTGCACGACCAGTGGTCGTGCGCACTATGCCCAATGGTCATGCAATTGCCCTAGGCAGAACTTGGAAAAATGGAGAATAGTGTGCACGATCAGTGGCGCACGACCAGTGGTCGTGTATACTAGATCCAATGATCGTGCGCTAGATCCGCCAGCGTTATCTCTACCGCCGAGCGTAGCTTCTAGTGACTCCAGGTCTGAAAAGTGGGGGTGTTACATCTCTCCTTAGACAGATTTCTTGATAGCAACATTGCGACTTTGACTGTTGGGTATTTTGTTGATGCTTTTGTTTCTAGGCGTTGAGTGAACTGCATTCACTCAACGCTTCTCGAATTAACTGGATTTTTGCTTTGGCAATACTGAGGCTTTGACTGCTGAGCCTCACTCGACCCTTTTATTCTCTTGGCGTTGAGTGAACTGCCTTCACTCAATTCTTTTGGACTTTGTCAGATTTCTACTTTGCCAACATTCTGTCATGAGTCCATCTGTCTTTGTGACTCAAACTACCTGTCAAATCAGTTCAACAGAGAACAACCTGCATACATTGAACTTAGAGCATATATCTAATACATTCATGTATATACCATTGACTTGGGGGGCCTTTTTCAAATCTAGGACATTGTGATCAATGGACCCAACAATCTCCCCATATTTGAAGAACTCAGAGTCCTAGTCAATGATATACACTATCTTATTTAGTAGATAAACATCACAGTAGAAAAGAGCAACAATTTATATACTTAAAAAAATATGATTTTCATTAAAGGAAGAAACCATGATTAGACAGTGTGCATAAAACAAAATGATCACTCTCCTACAGTCCGTAAGGAAAATAAGAACATTTCTATGTTTCAGGTTCCCTTATAACTATGCCCCTGCTTTGTGTCTTGGAAGCCTTTACTTGATCTTTAGATTTCTTCTCCATCTGCCTTTCAAAGTAATTGTAAGGCTTAGGAAAGTACTTGTTGGGCTCCATAGCAACTGGTGGCAATGCACCTTACTTTTTGTCCCTTCTGAATTTTCTTCTCAGTTCCTCATTCCTTTCAAGCTTGGCCCATTCTAGGGAGCTATAGAGCTTTCCCCTGTCAATTTTGTGGTCTTTAATTTGATCCCAGGCAGACAAGATGATGGTTCCTGATTGGGGACTCTACTTCTAAAAGTCTAGTTTGATCTCCATCTCTTATTTATATCTTTTCTTGCTGAGCCTTCTTCCTCTTCTTCAGTAACTAACTTGCCTTTGACCCTGATAATCTGATCAGCAGTGGGGATGAATATAGGATTTTTTATAGCAGTTGAAGGTTCATCCTACTAAGCAGCACTTTGATCATCATATTGAACACCACTCTGATCACCATACTGATCTTTAGAGATTGGAGCAGGGTCAATGTTCTCATATGAGAGTTGCTCAAGTCCCAATGAGCCTCTGATTACATTTGTGATCCAAAGTGCATTTTCAGTATTTTTCTTTACCATTGCTTCTCCCCCTTTCTGACTTCTTCAAATGTAGTATTTGTCATGGAGGTGCTGGCTTCAACTATCATTACATCTAGGTAGTTTACACCCTTGGTGACATGGTCTTTGACCTAGAGAAAGTGGTCATCTAGAATTTTAGAGCATGCATCCATTCTCCTTTAAATTGTGATCTTCGGTGCTTCTATTAGTGTCTTCTGGGCATTGCGGACCATCTCCATATTGCTAGATGTGACATTCTGGTTCTAGAGAATATCATTTTGGGTTTTGCCTTCCCCTAAAAACATGCCTCGGGTTCAGAGCTGTAGCTGATAGCCGTGCTGGTCTTGGAGTTCCTGGATAGCTGTCTTGGATGTGGTTTTGCCTCGCCATAGCGAGCTAGTTTGTTGATTTGTTTCCTTACTAGTTTAGACATACTTTGTTTTATGTGGGTTCGTGTCAATTGTTGACGCCCATAGGATTGTTGAATCTTGGATACTTGCTAGCTGCTAGTTTTCCTTCTGTGTATATGATTACTTGCTCTCTGGGATGTTTTATGCTAGGAATGCATGTTAGGTATTTTCAAGTATAAAATCTACTATTATTACTTCATGCATTGCATATTTTAAAACTCTAACTCACTATATTTCACGACCGTAAAAATCTACTTTTATTGCTATTATAAATTTAGAACTTGCATACTTTGAGGTGTCGCCTGTGATCCTCTAAACTCATGTAGGGCATCTAATTTCGTAAAAGAAGTAATTTTCGCAGCGTATAACTACTTTTCCTGTGGACTAGATGGGCCACTAAGCTGAGGGATACGGCTAACTACCACTTAAACTGATTTTTATCTTTAAATAACTTAAAGAATCTTTTTTTTACAATTAAGTAGGTGTTTGCCTGAGCGTCCACAGTTATCCCCTGCTGATATGTCATCATGACGCTCATTTTTCCCTTACTCTGATGCACCTTTATTGGCGGCAAAAAATGCGGGTTGTGACAAAAAAGGGTTTACCAAACCCGACTATAAGACATGCTGAAACCACGGCTGATTAGCCAAATAAAAATAGGTAAAGTAGGAGTTTGCAATAAGGGAAAAAAACATTTGCACCAAGTGTGGAATGAGGTCGTGCTTCAACAAAATCAGCAAGAACAAACGTGAAGTAGCATGGATGATATAAGAAGCAAACTGAGCACAAAATAGCTCAAAAACATGAAGCATTAACACTTGGTAATATCAACCGGGCCGGAGTCAATGACCAAATTGTCACATGCCAGGCTCGTAGACTCAAACATCTCACAAAAGGCACTGTGGTGGTGACCACTTGTCCCGACCCAATCCAATAGTTCACAAAACAGAGACTAAACAACCACCACATGTAATGATCCACAAACCGACATCCAGTTAGTGGTCCTTTATGCACTGCCAACCTTCATAGCCAAAGAAACATCATACCCAAATGCCCCAAGCCAAAACCCAGGCTTAAACTAAAGGAAAATACCTTGACAAGCCTTAAAATTTACTCTAAGGACCACACACGGAGAATCAGACTCAAAACAGCAAAATATTCTAAGTCCTGGCCAAATTAGGCGAGTATACCCGACGAAATATATGTATACTCGATGAATTTCTACCATACTCGGCGAATGAGAATTGCGATACTCGGCGAAAACTAATGATATTCGACAAATAGACTATCGATACTCGTCAAATTTGACTGGGCGGCCCGGTCACTGAACGCTCCCTAAGCCTAAGCCAAACATGATAAATTCATCGAATGCACTCAACGCCTTCTACTCTAGGCCATACACGATGAATTGTCAAGTTCACTCAATGCCTTATACCTTTACTCAATGCCACGCCCACCGATACTCGACGAACTCGACGCCTAGATACTCGACGAATCTGACTTCACTCAACGCCTAGACCACTGATACTTGATGAAAATCACTTAAACTAACAATCTACACTCGGTGAATCGTTATCCGACGAAACTAAATTAACACAATTTGGCGATACTCGCCGAATCTACCAAAACCGATATTCGACAAAATGCATTAATACTCGCCGAATTATCCTTAGACTAAATCCCCCCATACCCGGCAAATTCTACCGTTGATACTCGACAAATCCTACCTACCTAAACACGACGAACTCGGCTACGATACTCAGCAAATTTCTAACCTTATCCCGCCAAACTCTACCCTTCGATATACGGTGAATTCTACTTAAACCCCTAAACCTATTCTCCATGTTTTGGCCGAAAACTTGCCCTACTCTAGGATTTCTTTCACAGTTAACTTACACTATTCCTACTCTCTAATGGAGGAGGAAAGAAAGGAAGAAAATAAGCAAGAAATGGACATGCAAGGGGGAAAATCCACTTGCCTTGACACTCCGGAAAAATGCCTCCCGCTCGCAACGCGACAAGGATCGGCCGCCAAATAACCTTAGCAAAGTTTCCTGAAACTTTTTGAGGAAGAAGGAGGTCAAAATCACTTACCCTAATGCCTAGAAATTGAGGAATTCGGAAAGAGTTAAAACGATCGCGTAGATCTCGGTGAGAGCTCTCCGAATCTCTACTCTGGTAACAAAAACAGCCACCAGATCTCTCCCTATAGCCGGCCGAAATGCACGTGAAGTCTGTCGTCTGCTTATCTCGTGAAAAAGGACGCCCCTCGGGTTCGGGAAGAAGATGAATAGGAAGGGTAGGGTTTGACGAGACGGATTTTCCTATTTATAATTTTATTTTAATATATAATATAATATTAATTATTTAAATAATGTCGAAACAACCCGAAATCCAAACCAACTCGGAATCTTATGAAAATCACACCATAGCTAAATATCGACGCTACGAAACAAACAGCGAAGTTTAAATCAAAATCCGACAAAACAAACCCGGGTAAAACACCACCCGAAGGTAAAACATCACCACGTTCCTATAAAAAGGTCCACCGAGTCACCAAAACAGACCCGACTCACGAGCGAAGAAGCTCAACTAAAATAAAACAAACCACATAGGAAAACCCACTGAGCAAACCCATGCTCCAACAAATGACACTCCTTAACAACGCATCAATGTAACGCCCTGACGTAAAAATGTGTCACTACGGGAATTAAAATAAACACCGAAAAATCAGGGGCGTTACAGCCACCACCCCTAAAAAGAAGTTTCGTCCTGAAACTTGACATAAAATGGATCAAATCCAAAATAGAAGTAAAGCAATTATAGGCTATCAAAGAAAACACTTACCAAAGCATCAGGAGAACAGATGAGGATGAACCTCCCTCATAGCTGACTCCAACTCCCAAGTTGCACTCTCTATGTCTTGGTTTTTCTGTAAAACTTTAACCATGGGTATTGTCTTCCTCCGTAATAACCAATCTTGAGTATCCAACACATGAACAGGCATAACCAAACAGGAAAGGTTAGGCTACAACTAGGGCACAACATCAAGAATATGCCTATCGCTCAGCACACACTTCAGCAATTGGCTCACGTAGAAAACATCGTGCACACCCAGAAAACATGCTGGCAAATGCAGCCTGTAAGATAATACACAAATCCGCTCATCCACTTTGAAAGGTACCACATACCTAGGGTCCAACTTATGGTTCTTACCAAACCTCTTAACGCCCGACATTAGGGAAACCTTCAGAAAAACCATGTCCCCAACATAAATTTCTAACACAGTCCTTTGACGGTTAGCATTCTATTCATAATGCTCCTACGCTATTCGAAACTTCTCTCAAATATCCTTAACAGAAATATCCATTTCTTCCAAGGCCTCCGGACCCAACAACTATATCTCACCAACCTCATCCCAAAACAAGAGAGTTTTGCAACATCTCCCATACAAAGCCTCAAACGGGGCCATCTACAATCTCTCTTGATAACTGTTATTGTACGCAAATTCCATCAATCTCAAACTCTCATCCCACACTCCTTCGTGGCCCAAAATATAACATCTGATCATATCCTCCATAATCTGATTTACTCTCTCCATCTGATCATTTGTTTGCGGATGATAGGCGGTGGAATATTTCAAATCGGTACCCAACCCCTCCTATAAACTCTTCCAAAACAGAGACATAAACCTGGAGTCTCTTTCTGATACAATACTAATAGGCACTCCATGTAATCTGATGACCTTATCCAAGTATAGCGCAGCTGTTTTCTTCATGGATTAGTCACTCTTGAACGACATGAAGTGAGCACACTTCATCAATCTATCCACTATAACCCAAACTGAATTGTTTCCTCGGGGAGATCTCGGCAATCTAGTAATAAAATCCATAAAAATACTCTCCGACTTCCAACTTGGAATATCTAACGACGTAAACTTGCCTTCAAGACTTCCATGATCGGCCTTAACTCGCTTGCATGCAAAACATTCTGAGACAAACTTAGCTATATCGTCCTTCATACTATACCACCAAACGATCTGCTTCAAATCATTATACATTTTAGTATAACCGGGGTGGTAGGAAACACTAGAACCACGCACTTCTTTGCAACCCTTAACTCAGATATCCTCAACTGCGGGAATATAAAATCTACCGAGGTACTTCAAGGTTCCTGATTCATTAATTGAAAAGTCTGGTAATTCCCATTTCGCAGTTCTATTATAAATGTGCAGCAAATCAGTATCGTCCCTTTGATGTAGCCTCGTAATTGTAATCCATGATGCTCCATTACTTCCGAACTGCTGGGCGAGTCGCTACTCCCCACCAATATATCCATCAAGAGAAATTCCTCCACCAGCGAATCGACAGAAAGGTTAAAAATTTTCGATGTCTTCCAACTCAGGGCATCAGCTACCACA
The DNA here is from genome assembly GCA_039583875.1 of Platanthera guangdongensis. NCBI lineage: Eukaryota > Viridiplantae > Streptophyta > Magnoliopsida > Asparagales > Orchidaceae > Platanthera > Platanthera guangdongensis. Next base: position 64,548,632 of record CM077155.1, read on the forward strand.
TTCACTTTGCCTAAATGGTATTGGATCTCAACATCATAATCTACAACATACTCTAACCATCTCCGCTGGCGCAAGTTCAATTCCTTTTGAGTTAAGACGTACATCAAGCTCTTATGATCAGTATAAAACTTGCACATAGCGCCATATAACAGATGTCTCCATAACTTTATGGCATAAATCACAGCTGGGAATTCTAAATCATGCGTAGGGTAGTTCCTCTCATGTATCTTTAACTGCCTCGACCCATACGAGATCACTTTGCCCTCTTGTATCAACACACACCCAAGTCCCATGTGTGATGCATCCACATACACAACATACTCTATTCCATCGGTAGGCAAGGAAAAAACCGGAGCAGTGCACAATCTCATTTTTAATTGATGAAAAGCCTCTTCGCACTTATCACTCCAAACAAAAGTTGTGTTCTTCTGTGTAAGCTTAGTCAGCGGCGTAGACAATGAAGAGAAACCTTACACAAACCTCCTATAATATCCTGCCAACCATGGGAAACTTCTTATCTCTTTGGGTGTGGTAGGTCTATTTCAAGCCATTACAGCAGCTATCTTCTCAGGGTCTACAAAAATTCCATCCTTATTAACCAAATGACCCAGAAAAGGAACCTGTGGAATCCAAAACTCACTCTTGCTTAGCTTGACATACAACTTATGCTCCCTCAAAACATACAAGACTAAACTCAAGTGTTGTGCATGCTCTTTAGCAGTGCATGAGTATATTAGAACATCATATATAAATACAACCACAAAACGATCCAGGAAATCCATAAAACACTTTGTTCATCATATTCTTGAAGGCAGAGGGTATATTGGTCAAACCAAAGGACATCACCAAGAACTCGAAATGTCCATGTCGAGAATGAAATGCAGTCCGTGGAATATCTGTCTCACGAATCCTAGCTCAATAGATGGTAGCCTGAACGAAGGTCAATCTTTGAATACTTAGTGTTAACACGCAATTGATCTAACAAGTCATCTATTCTCGGTAGGGGATACCTATTCTTGATGGTCACCTTATTCAGCTCTCTATAATCAATACATAGACTCATCGATCCATCCTTTTTCTTCAGAAATAGTACAGGAGCTACCCATGGTGATTAACTTAGTCTAATGAATCCATTCTGCAGCAACTCATCCAATTGGGTACGCAGATCCTCCAGCTCACGTGGGGCTATACAATACGGTGCCTTAATAATAAGACGGGTACCCGGCTCCAAATCTATGACAAACTCCATGTCTCACTCAGGTGGAAGACCAGGAAGATTATCAAGAAATACATCAGGAAGCCCGCGCACTACAACAATCACCTCTACATGCGGCAAACTACCACCGGTTGCCAACACCGAAACCAAACAGGCAAAACATCTGAAATTTTCAAGCTTATGAGCACGTACCGTAAAAATAATCGGAGATACTTGGTGCACAAAACCATACACACTCCTGGGTTGACCATTGTCCATCTTAATTTCCAAGCGCTTGACCTTGCATTGGATGAACTCATCATACTTGGACAACCAGTCCATGCCCAAAATCACATCAAAATCTTTCAAGTCTATCACCTTCTGATCAGCAACGGCTAAAAAAACACCTAATAGAATTGGACAACTCTGAATGTCTTGATCTGACACCATTGAATAGCAATAGGGGTTGAGCCTGTGGGCACTTCGACTTAACATGCCCCTTTTGTCTACATTGGAAGCAAGTCTTGTTCTTATGCCAACAATGGGCAGCATTGTGCCCTTTTCTCTTACACGTAGAACAAACTAAATCTCATTAAGGAGCACTCTGAATTGCATGAACTTGCACCGACATCTGAGCTCCCATCCTCTTGAAACATCTCTCAAACAGATGGCCTGACCGGCCATAGAAACTTCATATCTCTTTACTCCTTTTCCTCGAAGCAGCACCAGATTCTTGGGAACTCTTTCCCTCACCATTATTTCTCTTATCCTTTCTCATTTGTTGACCTCAGTACTTGGCATTGTCAATCACCTCAACCTTCAGATCAGCCTCCACAACTTCAGCATAGCTTTCGGATCCAAAAGCACTAGTCAGCTGCTGGATGTCATTCCTAAGACCACCCAGAAAAGGTTTAACTTGACTAGACACTAAGGACACCACGTTAGGGGAAAATCAGCACAGTTTGTTGAACTCCACCTCATACTCGCTAACGGTGAGCTGCCTTTGCTTAAGGTATAGGAAATCATTCATCAAACAGTCCCTCTCGACCGACGGCAGAAACCTTTTCAACAGTAATTCCTTAAAGGATTCCCATGAACACACATCCTTAAGGTTTTCCTTCTCTCTCAACCACCAACTCTTTACAAGTCCATTAAGCTGATACGCAGCGACCATCACTTTCTGGTCCTCTAAAACTCCCAAATAAGCGAACATCTCTTCGAAAGCACATTTTAAAACTCAAATTGAGCCTCAATCCATAAAATATATAGAGCAAGATCCCCATTAGATTATTTTAATGCAAGAGGAACTCAATCAATTTGAGAGGTGTAGAGTTTGGGATTTAGTTCCAAGACCCAAAGACTACCCAGTCATTGGAACCAAATGGGTCTTTAGGAACAAATTGGATGCTCAAGGATTAATTATAAGGAACAAAGCAAGATTGGTAGCCCAAAGATATTCACAAGAGGAAGGCATAGATTATGATCAGACTTTTGCCCTTGTTGCAAGATTAGAGGCTATCGGGATATTTATTGCATATGCAGCATTCAAGAAGTCCAAGGTATATCAAATGGATGTCAAAAGTACATTTCTAAATGGAGAACTAAAAGAGCAAGTATATGTTGAACAACCACCAGGTTTTATCTCTTCAACTCATCTCTCTTATGTTTTTAAGCTTCATAAAGCTCTCTATGGTCTAAAGCAAGCTCCAAGAGCTTGGTATGAGACCTTAGCTAGCTTATTTTTAGAGCATAAGTTCATTAGAGGCATTATAGATAGGACTTTATTTATTAGACATCATATGTCAAACATTTTGCTAGTACAAATATATGTAGATGAAATAATCTTTGGCTCTACTGATTCCAAACTGTGCAAGAGGTTTTCTAACCTGATGCATTCAAAGTTTGAAATGAGTAGCATTGGTGAATTATCCTACTTCCTTGGTCTTCAAGTGAAGAAAACACCTGATGGTATCTTTATATCTCAGTCTAAATATGATAAAGAGCTACTTAAAAGATTTGGGATGTCAGATGCCTCAGCTAAGAAAACACCCATGCCCTCCAATGCTGTAGTTGATTCTGATGAACAGGGCAAACCAGTTGATCAGAAATCATATAGGGCTATTGTTGGGTCCTTATTGTATATTACAGCTAGTAAGCTAGACATTATGTTTGTTACTTATATTTGTGCTAGATTTCAAGTCAACCCTAAAGAATCGCACCTTATTTTACTAAAAAGGATTTTAAGATATACAAAGGGTTATCCTAATATAGGACTCTGATATCCTACTAAGTCAGGATTTGAATTAACTGGATTCTCAGATGCTGACTTTGCTGGATGTAGAGTTGATAGGAAAAGTACATCAGGAACTTGTCAGTTCCTTGGTGATAGGCTTGTGTCCGGGTTTTGCAAAAAGCAAACTTCTGTGTCCACATCAACTACTGAAGAGGAATACGTAGTAGTAGGTAGTTGTTGTTCACAGATTTTGTGGATTAAAAACCAACTTCTGAATTATGATTTCAACTTAAATAATTCAACCATATTTTTTCATAATACCAATGTAATTTCTATTGCACAAAATCCAGCTCTACATAGTAGGACCAAGCATATAAAGATAAGTCATCATTTCATTAGAGACAATGTAGACAAAAATATAATTAATCTTGTCTTTATATCTACTGATTTACAAAGGGAAAATATTTTCACCAAACCCTTAGATGAAAAGAAACATTTGTTCTTCCTAAATCAGTTATGTATGATTAATGGAGAAGCCTTAATTTGATTTTTTGTCTGTGGTCGACAAATTATACATTTTTTGTCGAACGAAGATCGACGAACTGTGAACTCTTCGTGGAGTGTTCGTCGAACTGAGATCGATGAACCCTTCTTTACGAGACTTTTCGTCGAACAGAGATCGATGAATTTTTTTCAGAAAATTTTTTTGTCGAACGGAGAATGACGAATTGTTTTCCCCCTCTTCAAACTTATATCGACACTTTTATTTCATTATGAGATTTTTCGTCAAACTGAGTTCGAAGCTTTTCTTTTTCTTTGGACAGAGTTCGCCACTCCAACTTCTAAAAACTTATAATTAGGTTTTCCTCGAACTCCGTCCCCCGCTTTCCAGTTTTTTTTCACTTGATCTCTTGTTTTTGTAGGCAATGGCGATTTCAGCGGCGAGACTTTCCGAAATGAAATTTGATGCGGGCTTCGACATCGATATGGATTCATTCAGCCATTCTGATCAAGTTTTCAAGAACATCTTACATTTGTTTGAGGTTCAACAGTTAAGGAAGTTCATGACCATAAGGATTAAACTTTTGGTGCAGGAGATAAAGGAATGGGTATTCTCATCATCGTCTCTAGATTCCACAACTCTCATTGGCTCAATATCTGGACAACAAGTTCCTCTCACACCTGTTATTTTAACTGAAGTTTTTGGTTTTATCAATGGGGAAGATGATATAGAATTGTATAGTGCTGAGTTTAATGATATGCTAGTCAAAAAGGGTCACTCTCATTGATACCCCTAACAAAATTCTGAAAAAGAATTTTTTTGTTGAATACAAGTTCTTAGGATATGTTGTTGGAAAAGTAATCTTGGGTAAGCACTCTGCCCATGACTACATAACCATGCATCAATTTCTTCTGATGAGTGCCCTGGTAAATCAAAAATCAGTGAACTAGGGAGTTATCCTGTTTGATTCTATTAAGAAGAAGGTAAATAAGAAGGATGTTGGGTATGGGAGAATTCTTGGGATTTTCCTGGAAGCCAAGTGCCCAGAACTTTTGGTCTCATAGACCATATTTATTAATGCTTCCAAGAGGCTCACATTAGCCCTCTTTGGAATATGGGAGAGGGTTATCACCAAGCCCTCTAGGGACTCCTCCTCCAAAGCTTCTGAGGACACAAGGACTGATACAGTCACTCCTCCAAACCCAGAAGAAGTTTCTACTCCACCTCCACCTCCTTCACCCAGACTACTATCTCCTCTTCAACAACCATCGACTGTTATTGTAGACACACCTTCTACTCCCATCCCTCCTGCTTCACCATCTCGACCACCATCTCCTCCACACTCACCAATCCACATTTCTGAGGATACACCATCTCCACCTCCTCAATCACTTCTACCATCACATCTTGATGACATACCATCCACTTCTCTGCATACAGATCCACTACTGTCATCTTCAAATTTTGATCTACTATCATCTACATCTCCACAACACACTCCACAATATTCACCTATACATGATATCTTCCTTTATATCATCCCTCCATCAAATATTCTGCCAACATTTCCAACCATCCCACATTCAGTCATCCCTCAAGCCATCTCAATCTGTTCTACATGTGGTAATAGATCCACCTCTACTACCTCTACTTCTGATCCAATGTATTTGGATTTCTCTGACATATCCAATGACCTTCTTAAATTCATTACACCCACACTTTAGAAGCTCATAGATGAGGCGATTACCCCTCTTGTTGCTTCTATTTCCATTCTTTCTGCTCAGCTAGCTTCCTCCTCCACTGTCCTTTCTTCTGGGGGCCTGGATTCAGGTCTCTATGAATCCAGGCAGGGGGAGAAGTCCTATGAAGAAGCTCCAGCAGCATCAGCAACTCCAGCAGCAGCAATTCCAGCAGCAGCAGTAGTTGAAATTTTTGATGATACTGAAATGGTTTCTACAGTAGAAGAGGCAGCAGCAAAAATCATCATTGTTGGTGATTTTATCATTAATCCCACAGTTGATATTCCTTCATTACTACATTCTTTCGATACAGTTTATAACATCAATTTATCAGTTTTTGCATATTATTCTTCTAAAGCAATAGCATGTTACACTGCCCCAATTAGTCCTATAGTTTTGGAACAACTAAGGACAAGCTTTGTAGTTATTGAGAATATTATAAAGCAAGTAGCTGATATAGAGCCAAAGGATTTCTCCCCACTAACATTTGCTTGGGCTGTATCCCCCATGCCAGGTATGGATGATATTATGTTTGAAAACATAGATATAGTAAATACTAATGTACATGTTAATACAGAAAATATAGAGCCACGGCCTCAGGCTGAAAAGGAAGATATAGTTGTACAGCCACAGAATGAAATAATAAATACAGATATACAGCCACAGGCTCTGATGAGTTGTAAATATACCTATTTTATAGTATTTTTATTATGTCATTTTAGTTTAATTTTGTCTTTTTTAGTTAGTTTTATTTAATAAATTGCTTTCTTTTTGTACTAACTTAACTTAATTTTGATTCCTGTAATTTTTCAGAAAAAGTCAAAAAAATGACCTGACACACCCTAGTACACGCCCGTGTACTTTGGGTCACGCCCGTGACCATGCCGTGACACTTCATTTCAAGTGGAATCAGAATATTTTGATGAGAAAAGTTTGACATGCCCGGGGTCACGCCCGTGTCATTTGACACGCCTCGTGACCATGGCCCATGACACTCAAGCTCGACGAAATTCGCTCGACGATCGTCGAACAAGCCGACAAGCCCAGCGTCACGCCCGTGACCTGGGGCGTGACTCCTCCACCTTGCCGACAAACTGCCACCGGCGACTTTCGATGTAGACGGCGCCAGTTCAACCTCCCCATCACGCCCGTGTACTTTGGGTCATGCCCATGACCAGGGGTGTGACTTCCACGTGGACCTCCTGAAGTCAACAACGCCATCAATCGCCGAACCACACGCCCACCGTCACGCCCGTGACCGGGGGCATGACCGCCGCATTTTCAGCCGCAATATCAAATCGCTATCAATCACCAAAATCTTATGTGAATAGTGCTGACACGCCCCCTGACACGCCCATGTCGGAGGGCGTGTACTTGGAAATTTTTGCCTATAAAAGGCAAACTGCTGTATGAGTCCGGGGTTCCAAATTTTTGAACCATTTTGATGATTAAGGGCTGCTGTTTGGAGCTATTGTAATACTATGTAAGGATTCTTCCCCCTCCTTTTGAAGTTTGTTTGTTTAAGCTTTTGTAATCAACCTGTTTTGTTAATAAAATCATTAGTATTTCATCCTTACATGCTCTGAAATTTCTCTGAAAGTCTCCTTTTTCATCAATCTTATGTATTTATGATTTCATTTTCATATTGCGCGTGTGAGTGTATGAGCTTAAAATTATGAAATTAATGTTTTAAAATGAAAAACGTTTTGTTATACTTTCATTTTATCAAAATTTCTAGCCATTATTATAGCCATTTTTCTTAACATACTCTTTAAAATTGGTTAGACTTAGGATTTTTATGCTTCCATATTCGTTCTTATCAACTTGTAAAATGATAAAAAAAAGTGGTTTTCATTCCTCTTAACTTAGATTTTTCTTAGTTTTGATTTTAAAACAGTTACTTTTTTTAGCTTTCCTCCACTTTTTAAATCGTTTTACAAATCTATAAGAATGCATAATGAGTAATTTTAGTTTTTCAACAACTTTGATTTTAGCAAATACGTAAAAAGATTTTTGCTCAAACAATTTTTATTTCAACTTTTTATGCATTTCTGTCAAAATCTAACGGTAAAAATGCAAACGTTTTAATTTTTCAGGTAATTGCTTTTCTCACCTTAATTTGAAAACTCTTTGCTCAAACAATTTTTATTTGCCTTTTTATGCATTTCTACGGCATTCTAGCGGTAGAAATACAGTTGTTTTAATTTTTCGATAACTTTGTTTTTCTTAATTTTTTCGTCTGCGTGCGTGCGTGTATGAGATAAGTTTATTGCCTTCTCCAATTATGTAGAGTATGTGTGTGTGTGTGCGCGCATTTATTTTCATCTACTCGTTAAGAGTTAAATGACGTGTCTTTAATTTTTCACCTACTCATTTGAGTAGGATTTGCAAATGTGAGTATTTACTTTCTGCAGTGTGAGTATTTCATTTTCTGTCGTGTGTGTGTGTGTGTGTGTTTTAATTTCAGCAAGTGTGTGTGTTTTTATTTTTCGCCTACTCGTTTGAGTTAAATGACTGGATTTTATTCAAATAGGACTTGGGTGTTTTTATTTTCCTCCTACTCATTTGAGTTAAATGGCTGGACTTTATTTAAGTAGGACTTGTTGTCTTTATCTTCTTCCTACTCGCTAGGAGTTAAATGGCCGGACTTCATTTCCCTCCTACTCGTTTGAGTAGGACTTGTAATTTTTAGCTTTTATTTACCGCCTACTCATTTGAGTTAAATGGCAGGTTTTTATCTTTCGCCTACTCGCTAGGAGTTAAATGGTCGGACTTTATTTCCCTGTAAATATTTGAGATGGACTTGTAATCGCATCTATTTCCGCCTACTCCTTTGAGTAGGACTTGCTTTCATTTCAGTCCTACTCGTTTGAGTAGAACTTGCAAATTTTTAGCTTATATTTCCCGCCCACTCGTTTGAGTGGGATTTGCAATTTCAATTATGCAATTTTCTCTTACTTGTAGCTTAGTTTTATTTTTGTCTCTTTATTATGTGTTTGGATGAGTGCGAGTGCGTTTATTTGTAGTAACTTTTCTAAAATCAGTTTATCTTGCTTTTCTTCTTATTTTCTTTATAACCATTCAGCGAATAGTTTAGAACGCTCGCCTAACCAAACTCATAAGCTATCCTCATTCCGATGAGTGGCTAATCGCTTTTAGCCCTCGGTATCGAAGAGCATTGGGATATAAAAAATGTTTTAAATAACTAAAGGTCTTATTTTTCTATTAAATTAAAAACTTAAGGTTTACCCCGGGTTAACAACGCGTAGAACCACATATCGATCTGTGGGCTCTATTTCTGTTATCCATATGCTAGCTAGCTGAGAGGCCGTGCATATGGACTGATCACCCCAGGGTAAAGAGAGTTCTGCACTAACCCTCGAGATAGGAGGCGCGTTAACTCTACCGGATTGGGTTCCCCACCCAATAGCGGGGTACTTAGCATACTGCGGGCATTAAGAGGAATCATTCGTCGGACGAGAGCTCGGTCGAATAGTCTTAATGTCCAGGTGAGCGATATTCCTAGAGATAGGTGAGCTTATTATTTTGGAACCTCCACGGCCAAGTTTCCGCTTTAATTAAATTGAAACTTTAGATCTCTAGTTATTTAAATCTATTTTTAATCCTAATGTAATTCGATACCGAGTGTTATCTCTTCATCATCTTTAATCTTAATCTATTTTGGTCCTATTTTAATTAAAATCAACAACTTACTATTTCGGTAAAATAATAGTGCTTTCGGAGCAGTAGGGATAATCAACCCGTTCCCGAGAAATTTACGATCTGGATATTCCCCCGAATATTCTGTATTACTTGCGATAGGTGCACTTGCCTACCTAAGCAAGCCAGCGGCGATCGACTCATCGAACCAACCACCCATATAAGAGTCTGTTCACGGGCCTATCAAGTTTTTGGCGCCTTTGCCGGGGACAATCTTTGAGTTGTTATTTCAAATCCGAAGTCTATTACTTTTACCTTTATTTTTAAAAAAAACTAAAAAAACACTTAAAAACTTTGCTTCAAAAAAAAAAAAAGTTAATTTTCTACTTTCTATTTTAGGGTATATGACCCGTGGACAGCCTTCGGAGTCCGAAAATTTAGATTTCGATCCTGAGATCGAACGCTCGCTTGCGCGTATTCGGTCTCATCGCCGAAATCCCTCTTTGGATCCCGAAGAATCCATCGGAGAACCCTCTGTCGTTGCTATGCCGACCCCAATCCGAACGCGGTCGTCGAGCGTACAATGTCATATTACGCCCGGCCGAATTTGGACGATACTGGGTCCAGTATTGTTCGTCGAACGGTGGAGAACAATAATTTTCAGATCAAATCGAGCGTTATCCAAATGATCCAAAATGTTGTGCAGTTCGATGGACTGCTAGATGAGGACCCGAACGTTCATTTGTCTAGTTTTTTGGAAATTTGCGATACCTTTAAGATTAATGGCATCATTGATGAGGCCATTCGTTTACGCCTTTTTCCATTCTCCCTCAGATCCAAAGCTAAGGCGTGTTTGAATTCCCTCACACGAGGATGTATCACCACCTGGGCCGAGCTTGCGGAACGGTTCTTGATGAAGTATTTTTCGCCCGCCAAAACTGCAAAGTTGCGGGCGGACATTTCTTCGTTTGTGCAGAACGATTCCGAGTCTCTATTTGAGACTTGGGAGTGCTTTAAAGAATTTCTCCGCAAGTGTCCGCACCACGCGCTGCCTGCATGGTTGCAGGTCCAAATCTTCTACAATGGGCTTAACTATCAGACGCGTCAAATGATTGGTGCAGCTGCCGGGGGTACCTTGAATAATAAGACCCCCGAGGCTACCCAAGCTCTTATTGAAGAGATGGCTATGAACGCCTACCAATGGAAAATCCCGCGGGGACGTCCCAAGAAGGCGGCCGACCTCTTCGAAGTGGATGCCACTGCCCACTTAGCCCTTCAAGTTGAACGGCTGATGAAGCAGGTGGCGGAGATGTCTGCTGCCTCCACCACTCCGCCTTGGGCAATTTCCCCTAATGTCGGCGTAGTCAATGAATTTGTAGAATACGTGGGAAATTCTGGGCAACCTTCCTTCAACCCCAACAACAACCCTTATAGCAATAACTATAATCCGGGTTGGAGGAACCACCCCAACTTCTCATGGAGCAACGCGAATAATGCGCAGCGCCCTCCCAATTCTTTTGCGGCCGGATTGTTGCCGCCTCCCCCTTGTCCAAAATCCTCCACGATGGAGGAGAATTTTTCTAAATATATAGCTTCCAACGAGTCAAATATCTGGAACATCGCCGGATCGCTAAAAAACTTAGAACTCCAGGTTGGACAACTAGCGCGAATGATGTCCGAGCGCGCGCTCGGGGCACTGCCGGGAAACACGGAGCCCAATCCGCGGGAGAATATCAACTCTATAACCCTCCGTAGCGGAAAGGAGGTGATCGATCCAAAACGGACCGATCCGCAGGTACATATTTCACCTCCGACCCCTCTTCCCCCTTCTTCGATTACACCGCCTTTACAAATTTCAAATGAAAAAATTATTAAAACGCCCTTGTCGTATCCGCATAAACTCAATAGTGAGCGTAAGGAAGCACAATATTAAAAAATTATTTTATTATTAAAACAAATTTATATTAATGTTCCCTTTTGCGAGGCAATCTCTCAGATGCCTAAATAAGCGAAATATTTAAAACAACTTCTTTCCAATAAACAAAAATTAGAAAATATTTCGCATATTTCTCTAAATGCTGACTGCTCAGCGGTTCTTACTAATAAATTGCCCCTAAAACGAAATGACCCAGGAAGGTTCTCCATCCTGTGCCTTTTTGGCACTATATTAGTAAAATATGCTCTTGCAGATTTAGGCGCGAGCATTAATTTGATGTTGTTCTCGCTATTTCAAAAATTAGGTTTGGGCACTCCGGCCCCTACTAAAATGTGAATCCAACTAGCGGATCGCTTGGTTAAGTTTCCCGTCGAGGTAGTGGAGGACATAATTGTCCGAGTTGATAAGTTTATCTTTCCGGTAGACTTCGCCATCTTGGGCATCGAGGACGACACCGATGTACCAATTATACTCGGTCTCCCTTTTCTCGCCACCTCCCGTACATTAATTGATAAATTCTTGAATTTCCTGCATGGTTGAGTACCACCTGCCACTAAAATACATCCAGAGCAACTGAAGCTATGCTAAGTTCATCATACCGAATTCAAATTTGAAGGAGTTGAACTTGGCTTCATCAATTGGTTTGGTGAAGATATCAGCCACTTGCTTGTGAGTGGGGACAAACTCAAGTGTGATGTCCTGACATTCCACATGCTCTCTAATAAATGATACCTAATCTCTATATGCTTAGTCCTGCTATAAGTGATAGGATTCCTAGCAATAGAGAATGCACTAGTAGAATCACAATATATAGGAGTTCTACTTAGCTTAATGTTGTAGTCCTGAAGCTGATGCTGGATCCATAATAGCTGAGCACAATAACTTCCAGCAGATATATATTCCAACTTAGCTATTGATATTACAACATTGGTTTAATCTTGCTGCTCCATGATATAAGACTCCTTCCTAAAAATTGATAGGATCCAGAGGTGCTTTTCATGTCTTCTCTGCAGCCTACAAAGTCTACATCTGAATACCAGTTAGTTCAAAATCACTATTCCTAGGGTACTATAAGCCAAGATCAGGTGTTCCCTTGAGATATCTCAAATTTCTCTTAGCTATAGAATAATGAGACTCTTTGGGGCAAGCCTGATATCTAGCACAAACACATGTAACATACATGATGTCTGGCCTACTAGCAGTAAGGTAGAGGAGGGGGCCAATTATGCCTCTGTACAAGGTTTCATCAACATGTTTCCCAGTCTCATACTTGTCAAGTGACACATTTGACCCCATAGGAGTTTTCATTGTGGAGTCACTCTCCATTCTAAATAATTTAATTAACTCCTTGGTGAACTTAGACTGAGAGATGAATAATCCATTTTCAGACTGTCTTACTTGGAGGCCCAAGAAGTACTTCAGTTCACCCATACTGCTCATCTCAAATTTCCCTTGCATAAGTTTGACAAACTTTTTATAAAGGTCATCATCAGTAGACCAAAAAATTATGTCATCTACATAAATTTGGACTATGATGATCTTACCCTTGACCTCCCTTATGAATAATGTCTTGTCTATCTTTTCCCTTGAGAATTTATTCTCAATAAGAAAGCTAGACAGGGTTTCATACCATGCCCTTGGGGCTTGCTTCAACCCATACAAATCTTTTCTAATCTTAAATACAAAATCAGGAGAGTTAGGATTAACAAAACCTGAGGGTTGCTTTTACATAGACCTCTTCTTTCAGGTCACAATTTAGGAAGGCTGACTTCACATCCATTTTGTAGACCATGAATCCTTTATATACAGCACATGCAATGAACAGTCTAATGGCTTCTAATATTGCCACTGGTGTAAAGGTCTGATCAAAGTCAATGCCTTCTTATTATTTATATCCATTGACAACCAATCTGGCTTTATTCTTGATTATAACACCATTTTCATCAAGTTTGTTCCTATATATCCACTTCGTTCCAATGATGTTATGTCCTTATGGTCTAGGAACTAGCTTTCATACCTTGCATCTCTTGAACTGTTATAGTTCCTCTTGCATAGCAACAATCCAAAATAGATCTATGTCGGAATCTTCAAATCTTTTTGGTTCAACCTGTTACAGAAAGCTGGAGTACATGAAAATGTTTAGGCTTCTGCTCCTAGTTGTAACCCTTTGGTTGGCATCTCCTATGATCTGGTTTCTAGGATGATCCCTTAGATTCCTGACAGCTGGACGCATTCTTTCCTCAACTACCTGAACTTTAGTGGCTGGAGAATGCTGGTCTTCAGCTACATCTTGAGTGTCTTGTTCTTCTTCTAGAATGTATACACCATCACCTTCTCCTTATATAGTTGAAGTAGTGTCCTTGATGTCCAGGTTGCCCATCTCCAATTCTACACCTCCAGATCTTGATGATCTAGTCATCTCATTATTAATCATTGATGAATCATCAAAGACAACATTAATAGACTCTTCTATAACTTGATTTTTCAAGTTGTAGACCATATATGCTTTCTGTGATTATTATGCCTGTACAACCCCGTATTCGATGAGTGGATCTCCACCCCTCAAGGGACCATTGCTTTGTGGGATCCTTAGGAGTGAGACCCTTCCGGTGTTCGCCGAGTGCACTCAACGCCTTCTGCTCCTTGGCGTTGAGTGGAGCTGAGTGCACTCAACACCTTCTACTCCTTGGCGTTGAGTGGAGCCGAGTGCACTCAATGCCTTCTACTCCTTGGCGTTGAGCAAGCCTTCTACTCCTTGACGTTGAGTGGAGACGAGTGCATTCAATGCCTTTTGCTCCTTGGCGTTGAGTGGTCCTTTTGGTCTTTGGCATTGAGTGAGCCTTCTGCACCTTGGTGTTGAGTGGATCCGAGTGCACTCAACGCCTTCTGCTCCTTGGCATCGAGTGAGCCTTCTACTCCTTGGCATTGAGAAGAGCTGAGAGCATTCCACATCTTCTGTTCCTTGACATTATATAGTACGGGTCCCCTCCAGAATCATCCCCAGAGGTGTGTCACAGAGCCGAGTGCCTGACTCCCCCAACAATCACCCCTTTTAGGCGAGTGGTGCCCCCACAAACCACTCACCTAGTGAGGTGTCGAGGAGGTGAGTGCCTGGCTTCCACAACACTCGGCCCTTTGGGCGCGTGGTGCTCTCATGGACCACTCGCCCAGTGGGGTCCATATTAAAATTACCTAGGTACCCTTGTTGGGCTGTATATAGCCATTTAGAACAGCAGAGGTTTGTTGTTGGCAGACCCAATTGGGGTGCATATAGCCATTTAGAACAACGGAGGTTGGGTGTTGACATAGCCAATTGGGCTACATATAGTTGTTTAGAACAGTAGAGCTTGGCTGTTGGTAGTCCATTTTCAGAAAACTATAAATAGACTTAAGGGGGTACCTCAGAAGGCATGCTTACTTGTGCCCTTATCTTCTTGCACTTTATGAGGTATCCTTAGCTCAGCACTTAACTAAGGAGGGGAAGCGCTCTAAGATCTTCCATGTGTATGGTGGGATCTCCGTGCTGGAGCCTTGGGTCCGTTTCTTATTCTATGTCTCTAGCTGTTTGAGTTTGTGAGGGAGAAGTAAGTGCGAGATCACCCCTTCCCCAAGGGTTCGAAGTCCACAGAAGCCGATTTTCGATTTGAATAGTATCCAACAAATATCACTTCATAGGAATTGGCAGCAAACTTAGTCAAGTATGACTTCCCATTATTCAGCATAAAGTATTTACTACCAAAGATCCTGAGACAGGGTAAATTTGTTTTTCTGCCTTTCATAATCTCATAGAGAGTCTTGTTGTGATAATTGGTGATAGAGGCTTTATTCAAGACATGACAAGCAATTTTCACTACCTCAGCTTAGAAGTATTTTGGGAGAGAAGTGTCACTGAATAGTGTCCTGTCAGGCTCTATAAGAGTCCTATTTTTCCTCCCATCTATCCCATTTTGCTAGAGTTCTTGGAGAAGAAAACTCCTGACAAATCCCTAGTTCTTCACAGAACTTTGTCATGCCTTCAGACTTAAATTCAGTATCATGGTCACTTCTGATCTTGACCACAGAGCTGTCTTTTTCATTCTGAACTTGCCTAACAAAGGTCATGAAGATGTCCAGGGTTTCAGATTTTTTCTTTAGGAAGAAAACCCAAGCATATCAGGAATAGTCATCAACTATCACAAGTGTATAGAATTTCATACCTAGACTATGACCTGGCATAGGACCAAACAAGCTCATATGCAGTAGGTACAAACTCCTCATAGAATCTTCGGCCCCAATGCTTTTTAAAAGAAGCTTTGGCCTGCTTGCCCTTTTGACATGCAGAGCAAATGCCCTCCTTGGTGCATCTTATATTGGGTTTATTTCTGACTAGTTCACCACTGAAGAGCTTGATAATAGTCTTGTAGTTCAAGTGGGCAAGCCTCTTGTGCCATTGCACATGGTGGGAGGCTTTCTTATTAGTTACTACACACACTAGTGTGTCAGAACTTAAACATAAAAAGTTTAAACTATAAATATTCCCACTCCTAGTGCTTGTCAAAATGACCTCTTGGTCACTTGACCTTTTGATCAGACACTCATCCCTGTGGAAGACAATGACATAGCCAAGATCATATAGTTGGCTTATACTTATTAGGTTATGTTGCAACCCTTCCACATAAGCCACTTTTTGTGATTGAGACTGTCATTGGTGATCTTACCATAGCCATTGCTAACTACATTTTCTGAGCCTCCAAAGACCACCATTGGTCCATTCTTTACTGAACAGTATTCCTTTAGATGACCCCTTATTCGAGTCATATGTCTGGAATAGCCACTGTCCAAGTACCATATTGGATGGGTACTTGGTCTAACCTGGAACCATAATTAAATTTACTTTAGGACCCCAAAAGGGTTTGGGTCCATAGTTCTTGTTAGTCTAAAAATGAGCATGTATGCCTGCAACATTTCTGTCAAGTAGACTTGCCCTAGTACTAGGCACATTGGGGTTGTACCAACAATCTATGACAAAATATCCCACTTTGCCACAACACCAACATTCATGGATGTTGTATCTCCTTTTATGAACAACCCTAGAGGATATCTGTTTAGAAGGGATTACAGTAGCTTTCTTCTTGTTCCTTTTAGCAAAAATCTGACTAAAGGAGAGTCTGACAGTGTATATAGCTGTCATACTCTGGGTTCCAACAACAGCGGTCTTCTTTGTATAAGATATTGAAATAGTTCAGTTGTCTACCTAAATCACCTAGAAGGAGCTGAATAGGTTAGTTGTGCATCTTTTTGCGGAATAAAAAATTAGCGATCCGTGCATAGAAAATAATCAAGCAATCACAGAGGACATAGAGATTTATAGTGGTTCCCCAACCTTAGGTACATCCACTTTCCCTCATCGATCTAGCAAAGCACTAGACTCGGCTACTCCACTATCTCGGATTGAAACCAATCCTACGCCTCGGAATAAAGTTCCTACAACTCGATCCACAACACAGATCTACACTCGGAAGTTGAAAAATTCCTACAACTCGGAGTACAAAGCTCCTACACTCGGAGAGTAATCTCCTACAAGAATAAATTGAGAATATAAAATACAAACATTATTATTTCTTAGATATGAAAATTTCGGCCAAGGTTTTCTTCTTGAACTTTGCGGATTTATCAGAAATTTTGAAGAAGAGGCTCGGCTAGATCCTGATCTGAAAATTCTTGACTCACACGATCCGAGAGATGATGAAGAAGATGAAAAGTAATCTCGATCTGTAAGTCAACTTGATCTGAATCTTCTTAAACGAAAGCCCTAGATGATTTGCATGAAGAGGGTCGGCGGCGGCTTCTGTCTAGGAAAGAGAAAACAGGATTCAGAATTCTTAAGGTATATCTTTTCAGCGCTTGTTAGGGTTAGTCGAAATGACAAGACCAAAAATAAGATCTCCCTAACAGTCATAATTAGCATTAATGACGTCCACGTGGACCAATCACGTCGAGTCATTTGTAAATCCCGTCAATTTTGGACTTAGCGAAATTTCTGGAAAAATTGACTGAATTACTCGAGTGAAGAAAGAGTTACTCGAGTACTACTTCAGGTTCTCGAGAAGATAATAATAGACTACTCGAGAAGAAATTCTTCAAGGAATTTAAAACAAAAACTATAATCATTCGAGTGGAATGGAGAGTACTCGAGTGCCATAAATGTTACTCGAGATGTAGAAGTGAACTACTCGAGAAATGGACTTAGAAAAATTTTGGAAGTTGAAAACCGATTACTCGAGTACTGGAACTGGACTACTCGAGAAGTAAGCAGACTACTCGAGTACATAAAATTTACTACTCGAGTAGAGTAGATTCAACACGAGAACATTACTTCTGTAACTCGAGACAAAGAGCTTAATTACTCGAGTGGTGAACTTGACTAGTCGAGTAAAGTACTTAGAATAATTCTGAGATAGAAAATCTGTCAACTCGAGAAAGAGAAGAAGTCTACTCGAGTAATGGATTTGGCCACTCGAGAGCTAGATTCAAATCACTCGAGAGCCATTTCCTTTACTCAAGTTCAGACTAGACTTACACGAGTATGACTAAGGGTTCAACTCGAGTACATAGACTTCTACTCGAGTGAAACACTTAAAAAAATTCTAGTTCATGAGGACTTTCCTTTCTTCAATAAAATCAGCAACATGTCTTTCACCAACATCCCTAGTGCTTGAAAAATGGAGTGTATCCCAATAGAGAGGCTACACATGGGTCAACACCATGGATCACACACTGAGGGATTACATTGTATGGTTCTGTGTTTGGTGACCCATTGTAGATTGATATTGTTCTACACTTGGCAAATTAAGTCCTGCAAACACATAACTCAAATAGTACATCAAATACAACTTAATTCAGCTTAATTCAAGGGCGACTTCACCAAATCTAGGTTATTGTGGATACAATACCCAACAATCTGCCCCTATTTGTAGAAGTCAGAACCCTCTATACTAAGGTGAATTATTTAACCAAATAAAGAGCTAGACATGCAAGATAGAAAAATAAAGTAAAAAGCACAAATGTTATAAACAAAGAATAGATTATCAAAATTAAGAATGTATATAATTAGAATTGTCCAAAAATCATTTCTACACAATTCCCATCCCCACACTTATAACTTTCTTCATACTTAGGCTTGATGTTGCAGTTATTGTTGCTGTTTATCCTTCTTTTCTTGTTGCCTCCTTTGATAACTGTATGGCTTTGGGTAGTACTTGGGAGGTTTGGGAGGAGGAGCAGGATTGTTCCTTCCATGCTCCCTATCATAGAGTCTTCTTTTGGTCATAGATTTCTCATACAAGTCCCATTCTTGGGAGCTGTAATGATCATGTCTATTCTTATTGACGTCCAAGTCTAATTTGAGAGTATCAAGAATAAGTGACTTAGATGTAGGACTCCAAATTTCTGCAAATTCAGGAGCTTTCCTTTTCTCTGCTTCTGGAATTGGAATAGATCAGCTGGCTGAAGATCCGACACCATAATTCTATTTCTTTGGTATATGAATTACAGGAGGAGCTTGAAAGAATATGTCTGCTGGATATGATTCCCAAACCTGAGCTTAAGATTCTGGAGGAGGGGCTTCAGAGCCTTCAGGTCTTGGAGAGAATGAGGGCTGTGGGACAGGAACAAGAGCAACAGGAGCTAGGGGATTCAGATGATGAGGAATAATGTTTGGATCTGCTTGAAAATCAGGGAATATCTGGTTGTGCATCCACACAGCTGTATCATAAGTATGGAATTTTACACTGTGGATTTGATTCGGCACATCATCATGACTTTCCTTTAGCTTTGATTCCTAGAGGGTTTTCTTGTTGGTATCTGATTTCTCTAAGTATTCTTTGACTAGATTCTCTCCCTTTCTGACTTCTACAGTTAGATTATTTATGGCAGCTTTTTTGAAAGTGCCCACTTCGTCACAGATCTTGAAGGTGTGCTCTTGGGCTAGCTTTTCTAAGTGAATCTGATTATTAGTAAGAGTAATAGATTGCTCCATCACTTTGCCAACGCTGGTAATAGTGTTATCCGATGCTTTTCCACCTATTTTGAATAGCTCTCTGAGCTCATCTGTATTGTGCTGAATTTCAGCACATCCTCTGTTCATCTCTTTCTCAAGAGCAGTAACTTTATCTTGAACAACTTTGAGAGAGTCATCAAAATATTTTCTTTTTTTTAGCAACATCTGTTCAATCTTACCTATTAGATCATTTGTAGCAGGAGGTGGAGTTGCAGTCTGAGGAGCTGGAGGAGGAGGAACAGTCCATGGAATAACTTCTTCAATAATGACTGAGCTCTTAGCTCTGGTTGTGCGAATCAAAATATCTGCTTCTTCATCAATGAAGGTGGGGATAGGGAAGTCGAAGCTCTTCAGAGGAGCTTCAACTGGTTATGGAGTCTGTTCTTTCTCATCAAAAATCAATATTGTCTCAGCTTATTCTTTCTCAGTAGCAGGGGATTTGGGAACAGGGGATTCAGGAGATGGAATAGGAGATCTTGAAGATGGAGTATGAGTGGGTGATGGTACTGGTGTTTGTTCCTTTGATGGTTCTGTAGATTGTTCTTTCTGGAGGGGAGGAAGAGGCTCTTCAGAGCTGAGTTCTTCAATCATCTGATTGATTGCTTCTTTTGTAGAGAGAATGGTATCTTATAACCGAGCATCTGAAGGAGTCTCTTCTGGAGTGGATGGAGGGAGAGAGACAACAACAGGTGGAGTAGGGATCCTTTCTTCTTGTACAGAAGGAGCAGGCTCCCCCTTAGCAGTTGCACCAGATGTGCTGGCAATATGAGGTGGAGAGGGAGATGGGGTACTGTCCTCTGCAGTTGGATGATCATGGGCGCTGGAAGACTGGGCAGGATTCAACAGCTTCAATTCCCATCTTTGAATGGAAAAGATGGATACTTTCTTCATATGGTGTAGAGTGGTGCCTTTGGAGAAATCAAAAACTTTAGGATTGATCTCATGTAATATCAAAGAGATGATCCTAGCATAGCTAGGAGCCTTGATGCTCTACCTGATCTTATCAAGTATCAACATACCAAAATGAAATTTCTTTCTGCAGATGATGGCTGTCATAATATCAAACATATTAAGTGAGATGTCTCTTATGGAACTAGTCTTGCACAGGAGAATTTTTCCAATGATGTCCACCAAGAGTTTGCTTTCTGGATTGAGATCTGATCGACGAATGGTAAGAACTTCTGGGGATAATCCACAGAACATACAAGCCCTGTCAGAGTCTACATGACTTAGGTGTTCTTCTTCATCAACCACGGGTAGCCAAAGAAGATTGGAGACAAAGGTTTTAGTGAGTTTTATCTTGATTCCCTTGACTGTAGGATTGAGGACTTTGCCATTTCTTCTTACCTTGATGTTTGTAAATAACTCTTCGACTTCTGGAAATAGGATTTTGCACGGTTGCTGGTGAATAAATGTCAAGCCGCCAGTGTCGAGTAGAATGAGAAGATTTCTGAAATCGTCGAAAAGTTCGGCAATCCCGGCGGTGACAAGTTCTGAACTAATCCCAATCTTTGAAGGCAGTGCCATGATCCAGAGAGTTGAGAGAAATTCGGTGCGGGGAAGAAGATGATGGTGTGCTCTGCGACAGTCGGCGGAAGGCGAAAAGGCTTTCAACTTACTCGAGAGAGAGGGTTTTGGAATTGTCCAATGATTAAGAAAGGAATTAATGTAATATACCTTAGGAATTGGCGGTATAAGCTTCGGGTTGCGAATAAATAAATTTGAATAGAAGTTGAGAAACAGTCTTCCTGGTACTCGAGTGGACCGGCATTACTCGAGTGAGATATTGAAGGTACTCGAGTGACGTCTTCATGCTTCTCGAGTGAGAACTTAGTACTCGAGTAATGTTACTCGAGTGACTGTCAGAGTACTCGAGTAGGCTGAAGAAGTACTCGAGTGGTTCTTTATCTTACTCGAGTCATTAAGTCAGAAATTGAGAAATTTCAACTTTTGATGAATTCTTTGATCTCTGAGCTATGTTATGAGTCCACTTTCTCTAATCTTCTTTGTTGAGCATTCCAAGTTCTGTTTTAAAGAATGAGAACTTGGCCTCGTCCAGCGGCTTCGTGAATATGTCTGCAATCTGCCTGTCAGTTGGGACATATTGTAGATCTATGTCCCCATGCTCCATATGCTCCCGGATGAAGTAGTACCGCAACTCTATGTGCTTTGTAAGGCTGTGAGAGACTATGTTGTTGGCTATTGCAATCGCGCTGGAGGAGTCGTAAAACAAAGGGATGTTTTGGACTTTGAGATTGTAATCTTCCAGCTGATTCTTTATCCATAGCAACTGTGCACAACAACTGCTTGCAGATATATACCCTGACTCGGCCGTTGAAATTGCAATACAGTTTTGCTTCTTACTACTCTAGGAAATGAGTCTTCTTCCAAGGAATTGGCAAGTCCCGGAAGTGCTCTTCCTGTCGTCTGTGCTACCTGCAAAATCTGCATCTGAAAAACTAATTAGTTCGCTATCATTACTTCTTGGGTACCATAAGCCAAGATTTGGTGTACCTTTAAGGTATCTCAAAATCCGCTTTACAACAGCATAGTGAGATTCCTTAGAGTTCACTTGAAATCTAGCGCATACACATGTTAAGAACATTATGTCAGGTCTACTGGCAGTAAGGTAGAGCAAGGATCCAATTATGCTTCTGTACTTGGTTTCATCAAAAGGTTTTCCTTTCTCATCCTTGTCCAGAGACATAGTTGAACCCATTAGAGTCCTCATAGAGGTTGCGTTCTCCATTCTGAATTTCTTAATTAGCTCCTTGGTGAACTTAGTCTGCGAGATGAAAATTCCATCTTCAGATTGTTTCACTTGAAGCCTTAAGAAATACTTCAGCTCACCCATACTGCTCATTTCAAACTTCCCTTGCATAAGTTTAGAAAACTTCTTGCAGAGGTTGTTGTCAGTAGAGCCAAAAATAATGTCGTCGACATAGATTTGCACTAGCAAAATCTTGCCTTTTATTTCCCTAAGAAATAATGTCTTATCTATCTTTCCCCTTGTGAACTTGTTCTCAAGAAGAAAGCTAGACAACGTCTCATACCAAGCTCGAGGAGCTTGTTTCAAACCATATAGAGCTTTAGATAACAGATAAACATAATCAGGAAAGTTGGAGTCAACGAAACCTGGAGGTTATTCCACATACACCTTTTCCTTTATGTCACCATTAAGGAAGGCAGACTTCACGTCCATCTGATAGACAGTGAAGCCCTTAAGAGCGGTATATGCTAGGAATAACCTGATTGCCTCCAGTCTTGCCACTAGAGCGTACGTCTGGTCAAAGTCGATTCCTTCTTCTTGACGATATCCTTTGGCGACGAGTCTGGCCTTGTTCTTTATGATCGTTCCATCCTCGTCCATCTTGTTCCTGTAGACCCACATTGTCCCGATGACATTCTTACCTTTGGGTCTTGGAACAAGTTTCCAGACTTGACAACACTTGAGCTGATTTAGTTCTTCTTCCATTGCCATTACCCATGATACGTCTGAATTTGCTTCTTCATACTTCTTTGCTTCAACCTGTGAGATAAAACTCAAAAATAAATTCTCGTTAGCTGTACCTCTACGAGTTCTGACGCCATCGCAGGGATCTCCTATGATTTGGTCTATTGGATGATCCTTCAAGTGTCTGAGCTCTCAGGTCCTTGCATCTGGAGTTTCTTCTTCCACAGGAGTGACTTCATCAACTTGGATGGTTTCTTCATCTTGATGAAATTTTCACCTTTTTGTTCAGTCAGCTCATCCAAGTTTAGTTCTTTCAACTTTGAACCTGCATATTCAATGAACATACTAGAAGAGTTACTTTGCAGCAAGCTTGTCTCATCAAATACAACATGAATGGATTCTTCTACAACTAAAGTTTTCTATTAAATATCATATATGCCTTACTATGGCTACTATACCCTACAAAAATACCTTCAAAACTCTTTTTGCTAAATTTTATAGTATGATACTTGTCATTGTTAAGGACGAAGCACTTACAACCAAAAATTCTAAAATATGAAACAGTCGGTTTCCTGCCCTTTAGAAGTTCGTAAGGTGTCTTAATGTAGTTCTTGTTTATGAGTGCTCGATTTTGCACGTGGCATGCAGTGTTGATGACTTCAGCCCAGAAGTACTCCGGTAGTGAGGCATCACTCAACATGGTCCTGCAGGCCTCTATGAGTGTTCTATGACTTCTCTCAACCACTCCATTCTATTGAGGAGTATGAGGAGAGGAAAACTCATGAAAGATACCCAAGCTTTCGCAGAATTCTGTCATGGCCCCAGACTTGAACTCTGTTCCATTGTCACTTTTGATTTTGACTACGGAACAATTATATTCATTCTGGACTTGCCTGACAAAATTAGTAAAGATGTCAAAGGTATCTGACTTGTGTTTCAGAAAGAACACCCACGCAAAGCACGAGTAATCATCGACAATAACCAATGTATAATCCTTACCTCCCAAAGTTCTAACTTGTAGTGGAACGAACAAGTCCATATGAAGTAGATGTAAACATCTATTAGAATCTTTGCCAATAACGCTTTTAAAGATAACCCTTGTTTGCTTGCCTTTTGCATATGCGTGACAAGGTCTATCTTTAACGTACTTGACATTTGGGTCATCACGTACTAAATTCAGAGAAAATAATTTATTAATAGTTTTGAAATTAATATGTGTTAGTCTCTTGTGCCATTGGTCACAAAGAGATGCACTATCTTTAGCCATAAAACACACTGGTGTAGAAGAGTCTATACAAATGAAATTCAAACAAAATATATTTCTGCTTCGAGTGCTAGATAGATTCATTTTCATATTGTCAACCGATTTTATCAAGCACTTATCAGCATGAAATTCAACAACATATCCTTTATCGTAGAGTTGGCTTATGCTTATGTGATTGTGTTCCAATCCTTCAACATAAGCCACATCTAAGAAGGATACACTACAGTTAGAGATCATACCATATCCTTTTGTAATTCCTCGGTCTGAACCTCCAAAGATGACCTTTGGCCCGTTTAAGACTGGAGAATAGTTATGAAGAAGGCTTCTTGTCCCGGTCATATGCCGAGAGCATCCACTGTCCAAGTACCAGATAAGAGTTTTTTTGGCTTTTGGACATACCTGCAATCACAAATCAATTTGCCTTAGGAACCAAAACACGTTTGGGTCCTTGGTCTCTTGTTAGAATACTCCCCCTACGAGTATTAGCATTATGAGTGGTCTTTCTCATATTTCCAACTTGAGGAGTTGCAAAATTCCTGTAATTAAACCAGCAGTCAATGGCGAAGTGACCAATTTTGCCACAGCACCAACAGTCAAACCTGTTGTATCTTTGCCTCAAAATCTCATGCTTGACCTTTTGAGATGGTGCTCTAGCAGGGGCAGTATTCTTGGAGGAATAAGCTTCATGGTGATTCCAATCACATGTTTTCTTCTCCTTCAGAGGCTTTTCTACAATGAGCTTTACCTTTGGTGCCTTCTTAATGTTATGACCATGATTATAAGGGTCATAGCTCTGAAGAGTAATTTTTTCATATGGTGCCTTAAAGGCACTTTCACCAAAGTTACGGGGGCGAGTCCATCCTTGTTAACGAGACTTGGGCTATACATAAGTAGGCCTAGCAAAGTGACCGTAGGATGAGTCAAGATCAAACTCGTTTGTTGGAAATATGACCTTCTTGAAAGAAGTCTGATCTTGAGGGGTTTTCCCTTTTTCTTTGGCCAAAGCCTTCTTGTCCGCCTTATTCTTTCTCTGAGCCTTATTCCTCCTAGAAGATTTACTAGGATCTTCAACATGGCCTAGCCCAGCACCCTTGGCCTTAGCTGAGAATTCAGCAATGAAAGGAAGGACAATCTTGAGTTTCGAGAAACTTTCAACAAGTTTCTTTTTAGCAGCAAGTTATTCTTCAATGGCAGCATTGAAGTTCTCTCTGAGTGAGTCGGTTTTAGCAACTTCCTCTCTCAAGGTGCTCTCTTCAGCCTTCAGAGACTTTATCTCTTTGGCTTGAGTTTTCACGACTCGTCGACATTTGTCGTAAGCCTTGATTAAATCCTTGTACAGGGCCATGAGTTTAGACTCATCGTCAGAAGAGCTGTCCTCATGATCATGCTCAGCAATATCAGATTCAGAAAGAGGAGTGTGAGAATTTACCTTCCCAGTGAACTGGGGTTCTTGTTCATCATCAGTCTTGGCCAGAAGCCCGAAGTAGGCTTCCTCTTCTTCACTCGACTCAGATGAGTCAGAGTCGCTAAGAGTCTTGCCCTTCTTGGCTATTAGGATATTTTCTGTTCTCTTCTTATTGTAAGAAGATTTCTTTTCTTCTCGGTTTCCACCCTCCTTCTTCTTATGAGGGCAATCAGTGATGACATGGCCTGTCTTATTGCAACAATAACAAATGATGTCAGTAGAAATATGTTTGTTCTGTTTAGTAGTATACCTGTCATGGCTGCTTGTGCCTTTTCTGTGTCGATCACCATCATGACGTGATCTTCTGTAAGAGGCATCCTTGCCTTTCCATTGCTTCTTCTTGTTCAAGAATTTCTTGAACTGTCTTGAGAGTAGAGAGAACTCTCCTTCAGATAGTTCTAAGCCTGAGGTACTTGGCTCCGCAGTTTCTTCTTCACTTACTTCTTGTGCTGGGGCAGGAGAGGCATCTTTTGACTTCCTTGAGGTGTCTACCTTGAGAGCTACAGACTTCTCCTTGGATGAAGACCTGCTCTTCTCTTCTTCATCTTTTCTTGAATTAATTTGTAGCTTATATGACATAAGCTTTTCGAAGAGATTTTACGGGTCCATCTCAGCTAGCTTTCCAAATTCCTGAATGCCACAAACCTTGTTATCCCATTCCTTAGTTAGGGATCTCAATAACTTGTCATTCAGTTCTCCGTTGGTTAAGACTCGGCAGTAGACTCTTAGGCCGTTGACTATCTTGAAGAAATTTTCAAAAGTGTCTGCAATGGTATCCTTGGGTCCTTATCAGAAGGCTTCATATTTTTGATTAAGAAGGGATCTTCTATCATCCCTAACTTCTTCTGTGTCTTCCATCAAAGTGATGAGGGACTGCCACATTTCATTGGCGGACTAGCAGTGGATCAGGTTCTGCAGCATTGAGTCATCAACTGTACTTTCTATTATAATTTTGGCCTTCTTATCTTGAGAGACAAGTGCAACTCACCTTTGTCCAGATCCATCAACTTCTTAGAAACTTTCTTTATTGGATCTGTAGTGGAGACGATCATCGGAACATAAGGACCTTCTTCAACAATCATGAAGATCATTGGATCTATAGCTTCCATGAAAAAATTGATCCTTTCTTTCCACATGAGAAAGTTATTCTTAGTTCACAAGGGAAGCTTGGCAAAATATTTGGCCTTGTCCATGCTTGAATAACTTAGAAGACAACTTATGTCAGATCTGATCAAAGTGTTAACCTTATAATGATCAACCTCCCTCTGATACCAATTGAAATAGTTTAGTTATCTACCTAAATCACATAGAGGAGGGTGAATAGGTGAGTTATGCGTCTTTTTGCGGAGTAAAAAATTAGCAATCTATGCACAAAAAATAGTCAAGAAATCACAGAGGACACATAGATTTATATTGGTTCCCCAACCTTGGGTAAATCCACTTTCCACTCACCGATCTAGCAAAGCACTAGACTCGGCTACTCCACTATCTCAGATTGAAAACAATCCTACGCATCGGAACAAAGTTCCTACAACTCGATCCACAACACGGATCTACACTCGGAAGATGAAAAATTCCTACAACTAGGAGAACAAAGATCCTACACTCAGAGAGTAATCTCCTATAAGACTATATTGAGAATATAAAATACAAACAATATTATTTCTCAGATCTGAAAATTTCAGACAAGGTCTTCTTCTTGAACTTTGCGGCTTTATTAGAAATTTTGAAGAAGAGGCTCGGCTAGATCCTGATCAGAAACTTGTTGACTCACATGATCCGAGAGATGATGAAGAAGATGAAAAAAAATCTCGATCTATAAGTCAACTTGATCTGAATCTTCTTGAACAAAAGACCTAGACAATTTGCACGAAGTGTAATGTCCCGATTCGCACTAGGCCCCTCGTGCCCATTTTTGAGTCAGGAGAGCGTACTTGGGTTCAGGGAAGTGCTGGAAATAGGGCTGCACTTGTAAATAAGAGGAAAAATCAGTACAGAATAGGACCCGGGTAGAGACACGAGCTTGTACCTACCCGTGTGGGAAATGCCAGCTCTCGAGACGACGACTCGAGTATGTCCAGAGAAGGACATGGGTAGTGACACGGGCGTGTCACTACCCATGTGAAGATGATACCGGCAGCGACACGGGCGTGTCCCTACCCATATGCGTCGAGTTGAGATCGACGAAGTTTGCCCCGAGAAGGACATAGGTAGAGACATGGGCGTGTCCCTACCCATGTGTGTCGAGTTGAGCTCGACGAGGCGTGTCTAGAGGAGGACACAGCCAGAGAATACGACCGTGTCATGTGGACACGGGTAGGGACACAGGCATGTCCCTACCCGTGTTTATGTATCAAAATATCAGGTAACCGCCTGTAACGCTTCGCCCGAGCAGGACACGGGTAAGGACACGGGCATGTCCCTACCCGTGTCACTTTTCACTTATAAGGGATGTGAAAACCCTAGCCATTTTCACTCCTCATTCCAACCCTTCTTCTTGGAGAAACTACTGTAGAGAGGGAGAAGCCGCTGGAGCAAGTCCAAGAGGAGAAGAACTGCCGCCGCCGAGGAGAAGAAGATGCCGCCGCGAAGAGTTACAAGATCCTTGGCCGAAAATGGTGGAAACTCTAGAAATGAGGTGAGCTTCCTCCCCTCTCCCTTGGTGCTAGATCTATAGATATACCTAGGCGAGATGTTGACTCAAAAGAGTCTAGACTTGCGAGATGATGACTTCTTTAGGAAGAGGCCGTTCTAGGGCTTGCGCTCTAAGGATAGTGGTGTCTTCAACCTCTCCAACCTTCTATGTGAAGATGGGGGATGGTTTCGTGAAGAGAAATGGCCTCATGAGGGTGAATAAGTGAGGAGGAATTTTGGAGGTGATTTTGGAAGATCGACTTGAGGAGGAAGATGAACCGATGTCGTTCATTCCGCCTTAAGATGCGTGCAGAATCTGTGTTTTGCACGCAATGACTTTCTTGGCCATTTTCAGGTGTGGTATGTTCAGAACTGGGCTTTCGAATAAACACAAAAGTCAAAGCCCTTAAAAATACCTTTCCAACGAGTGGTTGCACGACTTCGGGTGAAGTCTGTATCCACGGGAAAGTCTGAATGAGTTTGACGGCTGGCAAACCAAGCATGCAGAAACTGTGTTTTGTACGCATCGGACTTTGAGGCCGATTTAAAATATAATACTATCAGATCTGGGTTGTGGAATGAACATGAAAGTTGTAACCCATGGAAAGACCTTTCCATCGAGGGGTTACACACCTTCATCGGATTCATATAGCTTCAGGAATCTCTGGTCGAATTTGATGTCCAGATTATTTCTATACTTAAAATTCTGGGTTGGAGTAGAGTCGGATTTGGACTCGATGGAGACAATGTAGCAAATTAACTTGAGGTTTGGTGAACTCTTTTATGTTAACCATCATAGATTATGAATGATGAAGTTTAATAATTGGACCCCATGTATTGAATTGTGAAGCGAAGCGTACTTAAACGAAATGATTCGATAGAAATTGATAAACTAATAGAAATGCGCATCTTGTCAATAATGTATTGAAATCGTTTGGAATGAAATGTAGGATGATAATCTATAGCCATGTGAATGATTGTTTAACTGAATGAATTTAGTAGTCCAATGCTTAGAGTGGCGTTTCCCTACGGGTAGCATTGTGAAAGGGTGTAAGTGCTAGTGTTGACCACACTGAGTTGGTTAGTGTTGAGATGAATCTTAGGCAGGCGGTTGGGCTTGGTCCTTGGTGCTCATTTCCCGAGGCTCCTTCCGTGCCGAGTGGACGGTTGGGCTTGGTCTTTGTGTTTTCTCCGAGGCTCCTTCCATACCACGGTGATGTGGAATTGCATGAGGTGTGTGTCGATATGCGGTGTCATAATCCTGGGTTAAGGATAGTGTGGCAGGTCTACGGGCTCGCCAGTCGTCACACTGATGGGAGTTGACAGTTAAAAATTGGGCGGTTGGGCTTGGTCCTCGGTGTTCATGTCCCGGGGCTCCTTCCGTGCAAAGTGAACGGTTGGGCTTGGTCCTCGTGCTTTCTTCCGAGGCTCCTTCCGGGTCACACAAGGCCAGTTCGGGGCTTGGTTCTCGGTGCACATCTACCCGAGATTCCTGCTGGGCCATAGTACGTGAGGGGGGCGGGGGGGCTCCGCTGTTGTGTTCTTAGCATTGAGGCATACGGAGGCCTAAGTGAAGCAGTGTGGATGCCCGCTTAGTAGTAGAGAAGTCCGCTCTACTGTCGCCGCCTGGCCACGACGGTTGATGCTTGTGAGGTTAGCTACCTGCTCGAAAAGTGGGAACTATTACTCTGTGTCGACATAGCGGTTGCATGTGCGTGATCATGGGTAAGTCATTGCATTGCATACATACCATACATTATATTGCACAAACAAGATCCTCATCGTATAGGTTTGTATGGGCACTCCTATACGATGAGTTACTTTATGTTAAACTAATCCTTAACTTATAAGCTTGTATGGGCATCCTTATAAGTTAAGTTACTTTCTTGCTGTAGTTACTTATACTTGATGAATTGTTATACCTCATGTAGAACTGCTAGATAAAGTGTTGTTAATCATATTGTACTTATTCCACATGCTTGAATCACTTATTATATATTGTACCCCTGTTCCTTTCTCTACCCGGTGCCGAGGAGTCGCCGGGGGAGTGGATGTGATAGCCACTTAGTCTTTTTGACTAACGGTTGCTACGTCTTCCTTGTTAGGAGTTCACCCCGCAGGTAGAGGAGCCGCGGACTTTGCAGCAGGACTGCTAGGCCAGGACAACAAGGCCTGAAGGGACGGTGCCATCGCTACCGTCGATTACCGATGTGAGTTTTATTGAGCGATTTGATGTAGCCCTTTTGGGCATATGTTAGCTGTACTCTGATACTTTGTAGAAGCTTGTTGTAGTTTCTCTATTTTGATGTACTTTGGACTATTATGCTTTGTGGATTTGACTTATAGTTTATATTTTGGTTGGGTTGGCATATATTGATATTGGTTGTAGCCGGCAGAATAGGCGTCTTGTGGTACATGTTAGCCCATGTGCTAATGCTACCGCAAGACGGCTGTTCTGGGCATAAGACCCCCCTTCGTGCCGTGTTTTGGGATTCGGGAGAGGGGTCTTACAAATGGTATCGACTTGCCACGATCCTAAACTAAAGAAGTCATTCAACAATGGTACCACCCCCGTTCGATTAGTCAGTTTGGGGACAAACTGACTTAGCAGAAGCAGTGGTGTGCCCATATGTAATTCACACTAAGTATGTCCAACTTTGACCTTAAGATTAGCCAGCCTGACCATACATTTGTTTTCCATGTGTAGATTCCAGTGCACGATGAGCCGATGGGGGGTGGGGGTGGGGGGCACTCCTACCCCTTCCATACCCACTCAGTTCCAACAATCAGAGTTGGGACAGATGCTCACCACCATCCTGGATGCCTTTAGGTCGCAGCAGCCTCCAGTACAACAACAGGCTCCGAGCTCAAACTGGCTGAGCACCTTTTGGGCTCTCTCCCCTCCCTCCTACCTCAGGACAGAGTCGGCTGTGCACACAGAGGAATGACTTGACACAGTGCAGGAGATATTGGCGGGGATCCAATGCCCAGCCAACATGGCCTTAACTTTGGCGGTGTCCGTCTTGGAACTACATGCTAAGAGGTGGTGGAAGTCCCTCATGGGCTCCACCTTTTAAGGGTGAGTTTATACAGAGATAAGTTGGAGCGAGTTCTCGGGTGTCTTCTTGGAGCACTTCATTCCCTCGACCGCTCGAGATGAACTCGAAGAGAGGTTCCTACTACTGAAGCAAGAATCAAAATCGGTTACAGAGTATCAGCGAGAGTTCCAACATCTCGCGAGGTTCACATACACATATGATTTGGATGATAGAGGATATGCCAAGCGCTTCTACAAAGGGTTGCGGGATCCCCTGAGGCAGGCCCTTTTGTTTATAGTGAACTCTAGCTTGGCAGAGATAATCGACATGGCAAAGAGATTGGAGGCGGACCACTTGGGAAGTGGTAAGAGACCTACGGAGGGCGTGATAGAAGCTGGCCCAAGCAACAAAAGGAGACAGGACTATAGATGAGGAAGAGGACATCAAAGGGGTGGCAGACATTTCCAGCAAAATTATAGAGTGGAGCATCCGGTTCCGCAGCCGCCCGCATTGCCTCCACCGCCACAGCCTCAATAATTTCAGCAACCAGAGGGGCGCTATGGGCGGGTGTTCTTTGAATGCAACCAGCCGGGCCACATTCGATGTTACTGCCCGCAGTTGTTTGGGAATGTTCCTCTTGCTCTCCCTTCGGCAGATCCTCGAGGATGGTGTTACATGCGTGGTCGAGGATGAGGACCGCGAGGAGGAAACCCCAGTCCTGCCCGGGATCAAGTGTACGCGCTGGACATGACGCAAGAACGGAATCCCCAGGATGTGATTGCAGGTATGTTGCAGTTAGCTTTCACATTTTCATTGTTTAACTTAAGTTGCTTAAGACATACTAGATACCTAGTGTTAAGTTTTGGTTATTGGTACTTAGGCACCGTGGTAGTCGGCGGGAAGACGGCCTATGCGCTGTTCGATACTGGTGCCTCACACTCCTTTGTGTCTGAGGACTTCTTTAAAGATATGGAGGGTGTACAATATTTTACTGGCATAGCCCGACGAGTACGCCTCCCAGACGGCTCTGAGATGATCGCAACCACCAAGTGCGAATTTGAGATACTTATTGGGGGAAAAACCCTTGATACGCCTGCCACGGTCTTGAGAATGCCGGAATTTGACATCATTCTGGGCATGGCGTGGTTGGACTGGCACTTTGCAAGGATTGAATGTGCAGAGAAATGAATCTACTTGAGGCATGGAGACACCGATGTCATCTTCTAGGTATTAGATTCGCACCTCGTATGTTGTTATCTTTAGTTCAGGCTTTAAATGCCCATATGATGGGGGATGAAGTCTTCATGATCTGTTTTGAGTTGAAGGAGGTAGCATTGGATATAAAAGACGTACGAGTAGTGCGGGACTTCCCTGAGGTGTTTCTTGAGAAACTACCAGTATTACCCCCGCATAGAGAAGTTGATTTTCAAATTAATTTAGTACCGGGTGCCAAACCTGTATCCAGGGCCCCTTACTGAATGGCCTCGAAGGAACTTGCGGAGTTTAGAGTTCAGTTACAGGAATTAGTGGAGTCAGGGTTTGTTTGCCCCAGCTCTTAACTCTAGGGAGCCCCTGTATTGTTCGTCAAGAAGAAAGATGGAACCCTGCAACTATGCATAGACTATCGGGTGCTCAATCGACTGACGATGTGAAACACCTATCCGCTACCCCAGATCAACGAGCTGTTCGACCAACTAGTAGGAGCGCATTGGTTTTCTAAGTTGGATTTGCACTCAGGATATTATCAGTTGAGGATACAAGAAGGGGACATCCAGAAAACGTCCTTTAGCTCAAGATATGGACTGTACGAGTTCATCGTAATGTCGTTTGGGCTCATAAATGCCCACTCGACTTTCATGAGTCTGATGAACAAGGTGTTTGAGCCTTATTTGGACATCTTCGTCATTGTTTTCATCGACGACATCCTGGTCTACTCAAAGACGGAGGAGGAGCATATCAAACACCTGACCTTGGTATTGAAGAAGCTAAAAGAGCACGCCTTGTTCGCCAAGTTTAGCAAGTGCGAATTTGTGCTTAAAGAGGTTGCTTTCTTGGGCCATGTGATCAGCGGGGCTGGATTAGCTATGGATCCGGCCAAGGTGCATGTCGTGAAGGAGTGGTAACCCTTGAAGTCAGCAACCGATGTGCGAAGCTTCCTTGGACTTGTCGGGTACTACCCCAAGTTCGTAAAAGGATTCTCAAAGATTGCCCTTCCTCTTACTTCCTTGAAGATGAAAGGGGTGCCATATGAGTGGACACCCCAATGTGAAGCTGCGTTCCAAGAGCTGAAGGATAGACTTACCTCCTCCCCCATCCTAGCACTTCCGTCTGGGAAGGAAGGATTTCGAGTTTACACCGATGCATCTTATCAAGGGATGAGAGCGGTACTGATGCAACACGACCATGTAATTGCCTACGCCTCAAGACAGTTAAAGAAGCATGAAATCAATTACTTGGTTCATGATTTGGAATTGGGTGCAATGGTATTCACCTTAAAGGTTTGGAGGCACTATCTATATGGCGTCCACTACGAGATCTTTTCAGACCACAAAAACTTAAAGTACGTTCATACACAGAAGGAATTGAACATGAGACAACGACGGTGGTTAAAGTTTCTGTGCGATTATGAATTCACCTTGAACTACCACATCGGAAAGGCGAACTCAGTGGCTGATGCATTGAGCAGAAAAGTACTAGACTCGAGCTCAGACTCTCGGTTGATGCGCATGGAGTTAGCTTGGGCGCTCGAGGAGATGGAGATTACTTTGGTATATAAGGTTCCTTTAGAGGAGTATACGAATTACTTGGCAACCATGAGCATAGTTTTCGATATCCAGGACCGAATCCAGGCGGAGCAAGGAAGGGATGCAGCTCTGGCCCCGACAATCAAGTCAATGAAAGATGGGACTACTGATGAGTATACATTAAAGGACGGCCTTGTTTATTTCCACGACCGGCTCTACATTTCCAAGGGCGGTAAAATCCGGGAGGATATCTTGAGAGAGGCACATTGCTCTCAGTATTCAGTGCACCCGGGTATTGCCAAGATGTACGCCGGCTTGCAGAAGACCATGTGTTGGCCAGGAATGAAGAAAGATGTCAAATACTTTGTTACACATTGTGAGGCCTGTCAAAGGGTGAAGGCGGAATGCAAGAGCACCGATGGTTTATTACAGTCGTTGACCATCCCCGAGTGGAAGTTTGAGGATATCTCCATGGACTTTGTTCATGGGTTACATCGCTCATGCTCAGGGAATGATTCAGTGTGGGTGATTGTTGATCGCCTGACAAAGGTAGCCCGGTTCATCCCCATGAAGAAAGAGGCCCGCGTGGATGTCTTGGTACGCCTCTTTGTTGAGCAGTTCGTATGGTACCATGGCGTGCCTAAGACAATCATTTCTGACTGGGATGCTCGTTTCACCTCTAAGGAGTGGAAGGCGGTACAGGCGTATTTGGGCTCATGCCTTACCTTTAGCACCACGTTTCATCCTCAGACGGATGGGCAGTCTGAGAGGACCATCAGAACACTGGAGGACCTATTGAGGTTGTGTGTGTTAGATAGAGGAGAGCTGTGGGAAAGGCTCTTACCACTGGTAGAATTCTCTTACAACAACAGCCATCAGGCGAGTATTGGCATGGCCCCCCATGAAGCCCTTTACAGAAGAAGGTGTAGAACCCCCTTGTCTTGGGTGCAAGATGAAGACACGGAGGCTTTGGGAATTGAGTATATTGATGATACCGATGCGGTGGTTAGACTAATACGTGATCGCATGTTGGAGGCTCAAAGTAGGCAGGCGAAGTATTATAATGCAAAGCACCAGATGGTGGAGTTTCAAGTGGGCGATAAAGCATTTCTGAAAATCCGGCCGATGCATGGAGTGTCACGGGTGCGTGGTGTGAAAAAGCTCAGCCCAAGGTACGTTGGGCCCTACACTATAATGGAAAGGATTGGGCTATTGGCCTATCGGTTGGAGTTACCGCCAGAGCTAGAGAATCTCCACGACGTGTTCCATGTGTCGTCGCTTCGAAAGGCACTGTTGCGGCCCGATCAATATATCCCCACCACTGATGGTGCAGTGGCGACTGATAGGTCTATGCGACTAGAGCCGGTGCGGATCGAAGACAACAAGACAAGGATTTTGTACCGCAAAAGTGTTCCTTTGGTGAAGGTGCTATGGTCTAATCATGGGAAGGAGGAGTATACATGGGAGTTGGTGGACTTGATGCAAAAATGCTACCCGGAGTTGTTTGCTCAAGGTAATTCTTAAAAGCATATTTTATTTTCTGTTATGCTTTTTCTCCCCATAGCCTTAGCCTGATTTCGGGGACGAAATCTTTTATTTTTTTTATAGGATTTGTAAAGTCCCGATTCACACTAGGCCCCTCGTGAATGTTTTTAAGTCAGGAGAGCTGACTTGGGTTCAGGGAAGTGATGGCAACAGGGCTGCACTTGTAAATGGGAGGAGAAATCAGTATAGAATAGGACATGGGTAGAGACACGGGCGTGTCCCTACCCATGTGGGAAAGGCCAGCTCTCGAGTTGATGACTCGAGTATGTCCAGAGAAGGATACGGGTAGTGACACGGGCATGTCACTACCCGTGTGAAGATGACACAAGTAGAGACAGATGCATGTCCCTACCCGTGTGCGTCGAGTTGAGATCGACGAAGTTTGCCCCGAGAAGGAAACGGGTAGAGACACGGGCATGTCCCTACCTGTTTGTGTCGGCTTGAGCTCGACGAGGCGTGTCCAGAGGAGGACACGACCAGAGAACACGGCCGTGTCCCTACCCGTGTTTGTGTATTGAAACGTCAGGTAACCGCCTGTAACTCTTCGTCCGAGCATGACACAGGTAAGGACACGGGCATGTCCCTACCCATGTCACTTTTCACTTATGAGGGATGTGAAAACCCTAGCCATTTTCACTCCTCATTCTAACTCTTCTTCCCGGATAAACAGCTGTAGAGAGGGAGAAGCTACTGGAGCAAGTCCAAGAGGAGAAAAACCTCCACCGCTGAGGAGAAAAAGATGCCGTCGCGAAGAGTTACAAGATCCTTGGCCGGAAATGGTGGAAATGCCGGAAATGAGGTGAGCTTCCTCCCCCCTCCCTTGGTGCTAGATCTGTAGATATACCTAGGAGAGATGTCGACTCAAAAGAGTCTAGACTTGTAAGATGATGACTTCTCTAGGAAGAGGCCGTTCTAGGGCTTGTACTCTAAGGATAGTGGTGTCTTCAACCTCTCCAACCTTTTATGTGAAGATGAGGGACGGTTTCATGAAGAGAAATGGCCTCATCAGGGTGAATAAGGAAGGAGGAATTTCTATAGGTGATTTTGGAAGATCAACTTGAGGAGGAAGATGAACCGATGTCGTTCATTCCGCCTTAAGATGTGTGCAGAATCTGTGTTCTGCATGCAGCGACCTTCTTGGCCATTTTCAGGTGTGGTATGGTCAGAACTGGGCTTTTGACTAAACACGAAAGTCGAAGCCCTTGAAAATACTTTCCAACAAGTGGTTGCATGACTTCGGACGAAGTCTGTAGCCACGGGGAAGTCTGAACGAATTTGACGGCCGAAAAACCAAGCATGCAGAAATTGTGTTCTGTACGCAGCAGACTTTGATGCCGATTTAAAATATGATACTATCAGATCTGAGTTGTGGACTGAACATGAAAGTTGTAACCCATGGAAAGATCTTTCCATCGAGGGGCTACACGACTTCACCAGATTCTTGTAGCTTCGGGAATCTCCGGTCGAATTTGATGTCCAGATTATTTCTATACTTAAAATTCTGGGTTGGAGTAGAGTCAGATTTAGACTCGGTGGAGACAATGTAGCAAATTAACTTGAGGTTTGGTGAACTCTTTTATGTTAACCATCATAGATTATGAATGATGAAGTTTAATAATTGGACCCCATGTATTGAATTATGAAGCGAAGCGTACTTAAACGAAATGATTCGATAGAAATTGATAAACTAATAGAAATGTGCATCTTGTCAATAATGTGTTGAAATCGTTTGGAATGAAATGTAGGATGATAATCTATGGCCATGTGAATGATTGTTTAACTGAATGAATTTAGTAGTCCAATGCTTAGAGTGGCGTTTCCCTACAGGTATCATTATGAAAGGGTGTAAGTGCTAGTGTTGACCGCACTGAGTTGGTTAGTGTTGAGATGAATCTTAGGCGGGCGGTTGGGCTTGGTCCTCAGTGCTCATTTCCTGGGGCTCCTTCCGTGCCGAGTGGACGGTTGGGCTTGGTCCTCGTGTTTTCTCGGAGGCTCCTTCCATGGCACGGTGATGTGGAATTGCATGTGGTGTGAGTCGACATGCGGTGTCGTAATCCCGGGTTAAGGATAGTGTGGCAGGTCTACGGGCTCGCCAGTCATCACACCGATGGGAGTTGACAGTTAGACTTTGGGCGGTTGGGCTTGGTCCTCGGTGTTCATATCCCGAGGCTCCTTCCGTGCCATGTGAATGGTTGGGCTTGGTCATCGTGCTTTCTTCCGAGGCTCCTTCCGGGTCACACAAGGCCAGTTCGGGGCTTGGTTCTCGGTGCACATCTACCGAGACTCCCGCTGGGCCATAGTACGCGAGAGGGGGGGGGGGCTCCGCTGTCATGTTCTTAGCATTGAGGCGTACAGAGGCCTAGGTGAAGCAGTGTGGATGCCCGTGTTGGATCCCTAGTTGATTTTTGCTAGGTCCACTGACTTAGGATGTGACCCATCATGTATAGTCTGGGTCAAGTTTATGTCTTAGAGTCTAGGACAGTCCTCTATCTCAACTTCAGATGGACCAACCTTCCTCAAGACCATCAGGAACTCCAGATCTATCAGGTTTTCAGACTAAGTGAAATGAGTTCGACATTCATCGAACTCAGCTCGACGAAGGGAGTTCTGCGCTCGACGATCGTGAGACAATTCGTAGTGCTGAGCTCGACAAACTATGTTCTTTGTTCGACGAACATCGAGATTCTACTTCAAGCATTATAAGGACTACTTCATAATTTCTCTAAGTCCAACTTCAAGCTTTGGTCGACGAATTACTTTTTGAGCTCGACGAACTTGGACCACAAGTTCTCAGATTCTCAGGTCGATAACTTTAGTTCTCAGCTTGACAAATTTAGTTCTCTGCTCAAGGAATAAAGATTGTCTGATATTGAAGATTGTCAATTCAACGAATAAAGACTGTCAGCTCGACGAACTCAGCTTAGCTCGACGAACTCAGGCTCAGCTCGACGAACTCAAAACTCAGTTCGACGAATTATGTTCTTCGGTCGACGATTCCAGACTAGGTCTTCTTCCGTTCCCGTCTCATTCCATGGCGCTGATTCCTGAACATTTAATGGCAGTTCTTCCCAGAATACTACCGTTAGAATGCGAAGTTAATCCTGGATTATTACATGCCATTTTCCCATGGAAACAGTTGGGGAAATAATTAATTGCTGCTTCCTTTCCAGGCCGTCTGCCATTACTGCTCTATATTCAAAATTCGAATGTTTCTTATGAGATATTGAGATATATAGAAAGAGTCAATAATACAGTGATATACAACAAGAAAGACAGACAATGATTCAGACAACACAGAAAAAGGAATTCATTCTTGGCCCAGAGAAAAACTGATCAAGAAGAAGAAGAAGAAGAACACTACATCAATATCAAGAGTCTTCTTCATCTGCTTTTACTCAGGATAATTTCAAAGACAATACATTCATATCAGTCACAAGAAGTTCCTGGAGACTTTCTCTGGACCAGGAAATCTAGGTCTTTGAAGACCTATCACCCTGAAGCAGTGCTCCAGCATTCTTCCTGATTCATTCTACATCTCAGGGGGAGCAAAGCTGCTAAACAACAATCCACAAGTCTTCTCATTTGACTTGAGAAAGAGAAGACCTCATCACCCTCTCACTCCACCTCTGTACAGGGTTTTAATTCCCTTCAAAATTATTCTGGTTGCAAGTCTCCCTCCAAAAGACTTGAGGGTTTGGTTTTTGGGAACCTGATCAAAACCCCATTGGTGCCAGGACACCTGATCAACCCCTTCCCGCAGTGGATTCCTACCAGGGTGGTAGAAGAGTGGACTACCCAGATTTGGGGAACCACTATAAAATTCTTGTGTCGTCTGGTTGCTTTCTTTTCTTTTTATTTTCTGGACTTGCTCTGTGACTGTGCTGTGATTAGATAGTTGCTGCATCTTGGTTTATTGTATTTGCTTCCCTGCACACACACCTAAAATACAACAACAGTTGTAAAAGTTTTAAAATCACCAACATACTATATTCACCCCCCTCTAGAGTATATCTGATCTAACTAACACCTTCAGGTGGTATCAAGCATACCTCCTGAACTTTCAATTGGTATCAGAGCGAGGTTGGTTAAATTACCAGACCTTACATGTTGGTTGCTATTCAACTAATTCAGTGCTCCAGGTTGGTTAACATACCATACCTGATTGGTTGTAAAGGCTAACACCTGAACCCAAAGATCCCTTAGTTAGATCTGTTTGTTTTTATTCTATTATTGGACTTATCCTTCTCACAGACATGACCCAAAACAAGGATTATACAAGCATCAGACCTCCAGTGTGCAATCTTAATAAGTTTGCCATCTGGAAGGCAAGAATTAGATTATATATGAACTCCATTGATGAGGATATTTTTTCTGTCATTTCAACAGGTGTTCGTCCAGCTCCTGCAACTTTTGCCAGCACATCAACTAATGTGAGTGCAGTACCACCTCCAGACAATACTGAAGCCTATAAGAAAGCCAAGATGGCTGATGCAAAGGCTATGAATATTCTGGCCCAAACAATGTCAGATGACATATTTTAGAAGGTGGCTGAGTGCACCTCAGCCAAGGCCATTTGGGACTCTCTCAAGCAAATGGTAGCAGACTCAGCTGATGAAAGAAAGGATTGGAGATCCAGTCTAATTTCTCTCTATGAGAATTTCAAAAAGGATGAGACAGAATCTGTGGCTGAGATGTACAATAGATTAAGTTCAATCATCAGTGAACTCAAGACTCTTGATAAGGACATCACCTTAATTGAGGTGAATGACAAGATACTGATATGTTTCCCCAGTTCATGGGATTCCAGAATCTGGCCAATCAAAGAAGCCAGAAGCCTCAATGAGATTTCAACAGAATCTCTGTTAGGCAAGCTGAAGTCATATGAGCAGCTTGTCAAATCAAGAGAGGCAGCAGAACAGAAGGCAACTACCCCAGTTAGGAAGGAGCACAGCTTGGCCTTCAAAGCTTCTGAAGATAATGAAACATCTACATCCAATGAAGAGTTAATGAGTCTTTTTGCCAAAAGATTCTACAAAATGGCAAGAAAGGACTTTAGAAGAAAATCATCCATGCAGGATGATAAGCCCAAATATGACAAGACACCAACTAAGGAGGTTGTGTGTTTTGGATGCAGAAAGCCTGGGCACTATATTTCAGAATGCCCAGAGAATCATAAAAAGGACAAGGGCAGGGACAAGGATTTCAGAAGAAAACAAAGCAGCAGACCCTCCTCCAACAAATATAAAAGGAAAGACAAAGGATTTGTTGCTGAGTCCTGGAGTGACACAGAAGAGGAAACATCCTCCTCCAGCTCCAGTGAAGAAGAGGAAGAAGCCAGATCCAAGGAGGTGTGCCTAATGGCAATAGATGCCTCCAGAAGCAACTGTGGATCAGAAGAGGATTCTGAAGATGAAGGTGCCTCAGACTCAGAGGCTGATCAGGTGATTTCTAGTTTTGATTTAAATTCTGACTTATTTAAAGTAGAATTTAAAACTATGTGCATGGATCTAATAAACTCAGAGAAAGAAATAAAAACCTTGAGGACTAGACTAAAAAACCTTGAATCTGTCAGCACAGAAAATAGAAAACTAACTGATCAATTGACACTAGCTAATGAACAGATAATCAAGTTAAAATCTGAATTATGTGAGGCAAAATAACTTGAGCAATCTCTCAATGGGAGAAGCCTCAAGATGATGGATATCACAAGCATAGTAAATGCCAGATTAAATGGCAGGCTGGGCTTGGGTGCTTCATCAAGTTTACCCCCATAATAAAGAAGAATATACTTTCTACTCCCATAAAGTTTATCACTACTAAGGGTAAAGAGAAACTAATTGAAAAACCCATGTTAGAAAACAAGTCAAATCCCCTAGACAATAAAAACAGAAAACAGAAGAAAGCTGTTAAAACCAAGTTCAGCAGAATTCGTTGAACTCAGATCGACAAAATCCTACAAGTTCGTCGAACCCCGATCGACGAACGCTGAACGCAAACTTCAGAAATAATTATTCGTCCAACTGCGATCGACGAACTGTGTATGGTTCGTCGAGCAGAGGTCAACGAACGTGGGACGCAGAAAATGACCATGGTCATTCTCTGAGTGGAGGTCGACGATCTCATCCCCATTCGTCGAACTCTGGTCGACGAACTCACAATAATTCGTCGATCCCAGAACGACAAAATATAAATCATTTCTCCTATAGAAATTTTAAAGCAGCTAACAAGACATTTAATCCAGTAGCCGATTGAATAATCCCACCTAGGAGATATCACCCTCTCGGGTATAAGTCTCAACCTGCCTTATCAGTCATTTCTAGTTTTACTTTTCAGCCAAACCAAGAACCCAAGGTAACCTGGGTCAAGAACAATTGAGCTTTATTTTTTTAATGCAGGTACATGTGAAGAGCTGTCCAAGGTTAAGTCAGACCTGGTACCTGGACAGTGGCTGCTCTAAGCACATGACTGGCAGCAAAGCAAATCTCTCCAGCTATAAGTCCAAGCTAGGACCAAAGGTGATATTTGGAGACTCAAAGAGCGGTCAGTCAGAAGGATATGGAAGAGTAAACATTGGAGCAGTGACCTTCAAAAATGTGACATATGTAAGAGGACTTAAACATAACCTTATATCCATAAGTCAATTATGTGATGAAGGTTATCAGGTACATTTCAACTCTACCTCTTGCTCTATTATAAATGATAAAAAACAAACTGTTTTAATTGGGCTTAGACAAGGAAACATATATTTAGTAGTTTTCATTTCTGCCACAACTGATATTTGTTTACTCAATATCACTAGTAACCAAAATGAGTTATGACATAAAAGGCTAGGACATGTAAACCTTAAGAACATATCTAGGTTATCTAAAGACAACCTTATTAGAGGTTTACCTTCTGGTCCCTACAAGAAGGAAAGCCTATGCAGGGCTTGTCAACTAGGCAAGCAAACTAAAACTAGTTTCAAATCCATTAATAAATGTGATTCACCTAGGATATTGTATCTGCTTCATGTGGATCTTTTTGGACCCGTTGCAGTACAAAGCCTAGGAGGGAAGTCTTACACCTTAGTCATTGTTGATGATTTCTCCAGATTCAGTTGGGTAGCCTTTCTGAGAGCTAAGTCATATACATTCAAAGTTCTTACAGATTTTCTCAGGACCATACAGATTGAGTTCTCTACTCATGTGCATTGATCAGAAGTGATCATGACACAGAGTTTGAGTCTCTTCTTATGCATGAGTTCTGTGAGAAGGAAGGTATCAGGCAGTGCTTCTCAGCTCCTAGAACTC
This sequence comes from Platanthera guangdongensis, assembly GCA_039583875.1. NCBI lineage: Eukaryota > Viridiplantae > Streptophyta > Magnoliopsida > Asparagales > Orchidaceae > Platanthera > Platanthera guangdongensis. Next base: position 64,591,368 of record CM077155.1, read on the forward strand.
CCCAACAAAATGGGGTTGCTGAAAGGAAAAATAGGACACTCATTGAAGCTGCAGGTACATTGTTAGCAGATGCTTACATGCCTCTATCCTTTTGGGCAGAAGCTGCAAACACAACTAACTATATCCTGAACAGATGTCTTATACATAAACTAAAACATAAGACCCCCTATGAATTACTTAAAGAAAAGAAACCTAAAATCACTTACTTTAAAGTTTTTGGTTGCATATGTTACATCCACACTAATAACAAAAGATACATTAGAAATTTGAGGCTAAGGCTGAAGAAGGGATTTTTCTAGGATATTCCCAAGTAAGCAAGGCCTATAGGGTTTTCAACAAATCATCCCTTAAAATTGAAGAATCTGTCCATGTGTCTTTTGATGAAGCTAACATGTCTTATAAGGAGAAAGACATTTCTACCAATAGTTTTTTTGCAGGTTTCACCACTGTGTGAGTCTATGGATGGACTAAACCTTACCCAAGAGGTTCCAACTCATCCCACTCCACAGGCTGCTGAAGATAGTGAAGAAGAAGTCTAAGAGGAAGTAACTGAACTTCCATCAACAACCAGTACCATTCCTCAAGAGGAATTGTTTACAGAAGCTGTTACTCAACCAACTCCACCAACTAATCTTGTCACACTTAGAGATCACCCCAGATCTCAAGTGATTAGAGACATTTCAGTTGGTGTATAGACAAGACATCAGCTCAATCAAGACTTGATGCATGCCTGTTTTCTCTCTCAAATTGAACCTCTCACCATCGATGAAGCTGAGCAAGATCCCCACTGGATTCTTGCAATGTAAGAGGAACTAAATCAATTTGAGAGATGTAGAGTTTGGGATTTGGTTCCAAGACCCCATAACTACCAAGTTATTGGAACCAAATGGGTCTATAGGAACAAATTGGATGCACAAGGGAACATAGTAAGAAACAAGGCTAGACTTATTGCTCAAGGCTATAGGCAAGAGGGAGGAATAGACTATGACCAAACCTTTGCCCCTGTTGCAAGGTTGGAGGCCATTAGAATATTCCTAGCCTACGCATCCTACAAAAAGTTCAAAGTATTCCAGATGGATGTTAAGAGTGCCTTTCTGAATGGTGTACTTCAAGAAGAGGTTTATGTAGAACAACCTCTAGGTTTTATCTCTCTAACTTAACCCTCTTATGTTTACAAATTGCATAAAGCTCTCAATGGTTTAAAGCAAGCTCCAAGAGCTTGGTATGAGACCCTAGCTAGCTTTCTCTTAGAGCATAAATTTACTAGAGGAAACATTGATATAACCCTTTTCACTAGACATCATAAGGACCAAATCTTATTGGTACAAATATATGTGGATGACATTATTTTTGGGTCTACTGATCCCAAATTGTGCAAGAGGTTTGCTGACCTCATGCATTCCAAATTTGAGATGAGTAGCATGGGTGAGCTTTCCTACTTCCTTGGTCTCCAAGTGAAGCAGCTCCCTGATGGTATCTTCCTCTCCCAATCTAAATATGCTAAAGAGCTTATTAAAAAGTTTGGGATGGGTGATGCTTCAGGAATGAAAACACCTATGACTACCAATGCTGTTGTGGATTCTGATGCAGCAGGGAAACCTATAGATCAGAAACATTATAGGGAAATTGTTGGATCCCTATTATACTTAACAGCTAGCAAGCCTGAAATAATGTTTGCCACATGCCTTTGTGCTAGATTCCAAGTGAATCCTAAAGAATCTCATCTTATTTTTCTAAAAAGGATTTTGAGATATATAAAGAGTTGTCCTAGTTTAGGACTCTGGTATCCTGCAGAGTCAGAATTTGAGTTAACTGGATACTCAGATGTTGACTATGCTGGATGTAGAGTGGACAGGAAAAGCACCTCTGGAACTTGCCAATTCCTGGGTATGAGACTTGTCTCTTGGTTTTGCAAAAAGCAGACATCTGTGTCTACATCAACTGCTGAGGCAGAGTATATGGCTGCTGGCAGCTGCTGTTCACAGATGCTATGGATACAAAACTAGCTCCTAGATTATGGTATCAACTTAAATAATTCAACCTTATTTTGTGATAATACAAGTGCTATTGCTATAGCTCAGAATCGAGTTCATCATTCTAGGACTAAACATATTGAAATAAGACATCATTTCATTAGAGATAATGTAGACAAAAAGAAGATTAACTTGATTCATATTCCTACTGATTTACAGAGAGCAGATATTTTCACCAAACCTTTAGATGAGAAAACCAATCTGTTCTTTATAAATCAACTGGGAATGATTAATGGAGAAGAGTTAAATTAATTTCTGTCCGCATTCGATGAATTTTCCAGAGTTCGTCGAACGGAGTTCGACGAATTAGGGAATGTTTGAGAGATTCTCGTCGAACAGAGATCGACGAATTCTCTGTGTGGAAATAATTTTCGTCGACCGGAGATCGACGAACCTTGCTTCAGAAACCATTTCGTCGAACGGAGTTCGACGAACTGTTTTCAATTCTTCTAAATGAGTTCGACGAACTACTCACCTCTAACTTATTTCGTCGACCTCAGTTCGAAGAACTGTCTCTTTTTTTATGGAACGGAGCCTGTCGATTCATATTCCGAAAATCTTATATCTAGGTTTTCTTCGACCTCCGTCCCGCGCTTTCAGTTCCTTTGCTCTTGATCGCCGTTTGCTCTGTGATTTTCTTTGCAGGTCATCAATGGCGATTCCTCTAGGAGCACTTGCGGCGATGAAGTTTGATGCAGCATTCTCCATGGATTTTGAGTCTTTCCAACATTCAGATCCAATCTTTCTTTATATCCTGGAATTACTTGAAGAATTGCATCTCAAGGATTTCATGACTCGCAGCATCAAGCTACACTCAACCGAGATAAGAGAATGGGTGTACACTGCAAATGTTTCTAAAGACAGAGATCTGACAGGACATATTGGAAACACTGCCGTTTCCCTGTCTCCAGCTGTACTTTCTGAAATTTTTGGACTGATCAATGGTGAAGACAACTTGGAAATGGACGCTGAAGAATATTCTGATATGTTGAAGGTAATGGGTTTCTCCGGCAGCAACCCTAATAAGCTTCTGAAGAAGCAACTGTCTGCCGCCTATCAATTTTTGGCCGACATTGTAGGAAAATTTCTGATGGGCAAGCACTCGGCACATGACTATATCACTCGCCATAAATTCCTGATTATATGCGCAGTGCTCAACAAATGACAGGTCGACTGGGGCATGGTCTTCTTTGACCTAATCAAGAAGAAAACAAGCAAGAAGGAAGTCTGCTACGGCAGAATCCTGGGGATTTTACTCCAGGAAAAGGCTAGTGAATGTTTGGTCTCCCGGACCACATTCATCAATGCCAGCAAGCGCCTCACCCGCGCCTTGTTTGGCAGATGGGAGAGGACAATCACCAAACCCTCCAAGGGTTCCTCCTCCTCCATCAACGCTTCTGAGAGCACAAGGACCGTCAAGGTCACTCCCCACCCTGACACTGCAGAGGCCATTCCACCTACCCAATCTCTTCCCACTCCTCCTGCACCTCAATTGACTCCACCTCAACATCAATCTCCACCGCTTGATCTTGCACATATCCCTACACCTCCAGTTTCCCCCACTGAAACCCATCTTCCCTCACCTCCTCAATCCACTCTTCCCCCACACCTATCCACTATTCCATCCTACAGCATACCCACTGAACCACGAACTGTTCTCCCTCCATTATCCCCTCCACATATTCTTCCTTCCTCCTCTGCTTCTATCCCCTCCACCATTCTTTCTCCACTTCTCGACTCTTCCACCATTCCCTCCATCATCTCTCTTCTGACTCCTCTCATTCAATCACGCATCACAGAGGCCATTACACCTCTGGTGAATTCCATTAATTCTTTATCTACACAATCACAACCCTTTCTGCTGCCCCCTCTTCATTCAGGGGCCTGGCTCCAGGTTCTCCTGAACCCAGGCAGGGGGAGATGCTCCATGATGAAGCTGGCGCAGCAGCTGCAGAGGTCAATACAGTTGATACATATACAGTTGATACTGCAAATACAATTTTTGATAATACAGATACCGTTGATACAGTGCTTGATAATGCAGTTGCAGTTACAGATACAGTTATAGATTTTGATTCTGAAAAAATTGATTTTATTCAATTTATGGACACTGACATTAGCTTTGATGAGTCAGTAGATACAATAACAACTGCTGGTGATTTCCTTATAAATCCCACAGTTAATTTATCTTAGATACTTCATACCTTTGATTCTCTATATATGAAGCTTCCTTCAGCAGAGGTTGCTAAGCCATATTTGGCTGTTGTCCCGTATACCTCTCCAGCTAGTCCAGCAGTCGCCAAGCAACTCTGTGACACCTTTGCTGCTCCTACTGCTGTTCCAATTCCTGTGTCTATTCCAGAAATCTGCTCTGTCCCAGATTTTGTCATGGATGATTCTCCCATGCCTGATCTGGATGAGCTCATTCTGGCAGACATTGAAGAAGAGAACAAGGCAGCAACTGAAAGCTCTGTCTCTACTGCTGTTGAACCCTCACCCTCTGAACCTTATATCCCCCCTCAAGAAAAACCTCTTATCATTTCTGATGAAACTCTGAGGAAGTTGAATGCTCTGTATGACAATCCTCAGAGTTCAGGTTTTGATGATGATGATGATGATGATGATGATGATGAATCAGATGAGGAGGCTGCTAAAAAGAAAAAGAAGTTGCATTCTAAGAAAAGGAAGGCTCCTCCTCCTCCTCCTGCTCCCAAGACTAATCCAACTGCAGACACTCCATACTATATTCTGCACAATGTTGCTCCTTACAAAGGGATGCCTGCATGGATGTGGCTATCAAAGAACCAGCAAAGAGAGAAGAAGAGGAGTAGGAGATACTCTCCTCCCCCAGTTCATAGATACAGAAAGGATCCTCCTCCTCCTCCTCCTCCTCCAACAGCAGGTGCCTCTGGCTCTGGCTCTCAGAGATCTGCCCATATTCAAACTTATCAGAGACAAACAGGGAGATCTTCTGGTGGTAGTCAGCCAAGGCCACCATCTTCAGGCAGACATCACCATCAACAACAACAGCAGCAGCAGCACCAGGAATATAAGGAACATGAAGCTGAAAGGCCCTATTCTCCTCCTGAAGATCCAGAAATAGCCAACACAGCCAGAATAGCAAGGTTCCAAGAGCTCATTGGCTTATCTCTAATCAACAAAGCTAAAGCTGAAGGCAAGGACACAACAGGCTTAACTACTATGTATCAGTACAGGAGAGATGAGCTAAAGAGATTTGGGAAAGGAAACAAGCTACTCAATGTTGATGAGTACATGCATCTTCACCCAGAAGCAGTTGTCCCCAGAGCCACTTCACTGAACATCATAGGGGCAGCTGACATGACTATGACCAGGGCTCAAGCTTCAGATCCCAATAGGGAAATCATTTTCAAAAAGCCAGGAGATAAAGCACCAAGAGACAAGCTAAAATAGAAGAAGACAGAGAAGTAATTTTGTGGTTATTTCATTTCTGCTTCTATTTCAGACTATATCTTGTACTAAAACAAAGCCTGTATGTATATATATATCTGATGCATGTGTTGTAAATTCTCTGCCAGATATATTTCTTAACTTTGCTTTGTTCTTTGCTTGGAGTCTCTATTAGTGACCTCACCCAAATATGGGGAGATTGTTGGATCCCTAGTTGATTTGGGCTAGATCCACTGACTTAGGGTGTGAGCCATCATGTATAGTCTGGGTCAAGTTTATGTCTTAGAGTCTAGGACAGTCCTCTATCTCAACTTCAGATGGACCAGCCTTCCTCAAGACCATCAGGAACTCCAGATCTATCAGTTTTTCAGACTAAGTGAAATGAGTTCGACGTTCGTCGAACTCAGCTCGACGAAGGGAGTTCTGCGCTCGACGATCGTGAGACAATTCATAGTGCTGAGCTCGACAAACTATGTTCTTTGTTCGACGAACACCGGGATTCTACTTCAAGCATTATCAGGACTACTCCAGAATTTCTCTAAGTCCAACTTCAAGCTTTGGTCGATGAATTACTTTCTGAGCTCGACGAACTTGGACCTCAAGTTCTCAGATTCTCAGGTCGACGACTTCAGTTCCAAGCTCGACGAATTTAGTTCTCTGCTCAATGAATAAAGATTGTCTGATATTGAAGATTGTCTGTTCAACAAAAGAAAACAGTCAGCTCGACGAACTCAGCTTAGCTCGACGAACTCAGGCTCAGCTCGACGAACTCAAAACTCAGTTCGACGAATTATGTTCTTCGGTCGACGATTCCAGACTAGGTATTCTTCCGTTCCCGTCTCATTCCATGGCGCTGATTCCTGAACATTTAATGGCAGTTCTTCCCAGAATACTACCGTTAGAATGCGAAGTTAATCCTGGATTATTACATGCCATTTTCCCATGGAAACAGTTGGGGAAATAATTAATTGCTGCTTCCTTTCCAGGCCGTCTGCCATTACTACTCTATATTCAAAATTCGAATGTTTCTTATGAGATATTGAGATATACAGAAAGAGTTAATAATACAGTGATATACAACAAGAAAGACAGACAGTGATTCAGACAACACAGAAAAAGGAATTTATTCTTGGCCCAGAGAAAAACTGATCAAGAAGAAGAAGAAGAACACTACATCAATATCAAGCGTCTTCTTCATCTGCTTTTACTCAGGATAACTTCAAAGACAATACATTCATATCAGTCACAAGAAGTTCCTGGAGAGTTTCTCTAGACCAAGAAATCTAGGTCTTTGAAGACCTATCACCCTGAAGCAGTGCTCCGGCATTCTTCCTGATTCATTCTACATCTCAGGAGGAGCAAAGCTACTAAACAACAATCCACAAGTCTTCTCATTTGACTTGAGAAAGAGAAGACCTCATCATCCTCTCACTCCACCTCTGTACAGGGTTTTAATTCCCTTCAAAATTATTCTGGTTGCAAGTCTCCCTCCAAAAGACTTGAGGGTTTGGTTTTTGGGAACCTGATCAAAACCCCATTGGTGCCAGGACACCTGATCAACCCCTTCCTGCAGTGGATTCCTACCAGGGTGGTAGAAGAGTGGACTACCCAGATTTGGGGAACCACTATAAAATTCTTGTGTCGTCTGGTTGCTTTCTTTTCTTTTTGTTTTCTGGCCTTGCTCTGTGACTGTGCTGTGATTAGATAGTTGCTGCATCTTGGTTTATTGTATTTGCTTCCCTGCACACACACCTAAAATACAACAACAGTTGTAAAAGTTTTAAAATCACCAACATACTCTATTCACCCCCCTCTAGAGTATATCTGATCTAACTAACACCTTTAGGTGGTATCAAGCATACCTCCTGAACTTTCAGCCCGCTTAGTAGTAGAGAAGCCCGCTCTACTGTCGCCGCCTGGCCACGACGGTTGATGCCTGATAGGTTAGCTACCTGCTCGAAAAGTTGGAACTACTAGTCTGTGTCGACATAGCGGTTGCATGTGCGTGATCATGGGTGAGTCATTGCATTGCATACATACCATACATTACATTACACAAACAAGATCCTCATCGTATAGGTTTGTATGGGCACTCTTATACGATGAGTTACTTTATGTTAAACCGATCTTTAACTTATAAGCTTGTATGGGTATCCTTATAAGTTAAGTTACTTTCCTGCTGTAGTTACTTATACTTGATGGATTGTTATACCTCATGTAGAACTGCTAGATAAAATGTTGTTAATCATATTGCACTTATTCCACCTGCTTGTATCTGCTTGAATCACTTATTATATATTGTACCCCTATTCCTTTCTCCGCCCGGTGCCGAGGAGTCGCCGGGGGAGCGGGTGTGATAGCCACTTAGTCTTTTTGACTAACGGTTTCTATGTCTTCCTTTTTAGGAGGTCACCCCGGAGTAGAGGAGCCATAGACTTTGCAGCAGGACAGCCAGGCCAGGACGACAGGGCAAGAAGGGACGGTGCCGTCGCTACAGGCGATTACCGATGTGAGTTTTATTGAGCGATTTGATGTAGCCCTTTTGGGTATATGTTAGTTGTACTCTGATACTTTGTAGAAGCTTGTTGTAGCTTCTTTATTTTGCTGTACTTTGGACTATTATGCTTTGTGTGGATTTGACTTCTAGTTTATATTTTGGTTGTGTTGGTATATATTGATATTGGTTATAGCCGACAGAATAGGCGTCTTGTGGTACAGGTTAGCCCGTGTGCTAATGCTACCGCAATGCAGCTGTTCTGGGCATAATACCCCCTTCGTATCATGTTTTGGGATCCGGGAGGGGGGTCTTACATGAAGAGGGTCGGCGACATCTTCCGTTTAGGAAAGAGAAATCAGGATTCAGAATTCTTAAGGTATATCTTTTCAGCGCTTGTTAGGGTTAGTCGAAATGACAATACCTTATATAAGATCTCCCTAACGGTCATAATTAACATTATTGACGTCCACGTGGACCAATCACATCGAGTCATTTTAAAATCCCGTCAGTTCTAGACTTAGCGAAATTTCTGAAAAAATTAAGTGAATTACTCGAGTGAAGAAAGAGTTACTCGAATATTACTTCAGGTTCTCGAGAAGATAATAATAGACTACTAGAGAAGAAGTTCTTCAAGGAATTCAGAATAAAAACTATAATCACTCAAGTGGAATGGAGATTAGTCGAGTGCCAGAAATATTACTCGAGATGTAGAAATGAACTACTCGAGAAAAGGACTTAGAAAAATTCTGGAAGTTGAAAACCGATTACTCGAGTACTGGAACTGGACTACTCGAGAAGTAAGCAGACTACTCGAGTACATAAACTTTACCACTCGAGTAGAGTAGATTCAACACGAGAACATTACTTCTGTAACTCGAGACAAAGAACTTAACTACTCGAGTGGTGAACTTGAATACTCGAGTAAAGTACTTAGAATAATTCTGAGATAGAAAATCTGTCAACTCGAGAAAGAGAAGAAGTCTACTCGAGTAATGGATTTGGCCACTCGAGATCTAGATTCAAATCACTCGAGAGCCATTTTCGTTACTCGAGTTCAGACTAGACTTACTCAATTATGACTAAGGGTTCAACTCGAGTACTTAGACTTCTACTCGAGTGAAACACTTAGAAAAATTCTAGTTCATGAGGATTTTCCTTTCTTTAATAAAATCAGCAACATATCTTTCACCAACATCCCTAGTGCTTGAAAAATGAAGTGTATCCCAATAGAGAGGCTACTCATGGGTCAACATTATGGATCACACAATGAGGGATTACATTGTATTGTCCTGTATTTGGTGACCCATTGTAGACTGACATTGGTCTACACTTGACAAATTAAATCCTCCAAACACATAACTCAAACAGTACATCAAATACAACTTAATTCATCTTAGTTCAAGAGTGACTTCACCAAATCTAGGTTATTGTGGATACAATACCCAACAAATGTGCTTGTGATGACATCAGAGACTGCCAAGTCAGGCTTGCTGACAGACTTACCCTTTGTCCGTGTTTTTGCTAGAGGACCCTGAAAATTGGCTACTGCCCTATCCTTGAGTGTAGGGGCTGGAGCACTAAATACAAATGGTCCATGATGGGCCATTGGAATTTCCTCATGGGGAGCCTTTAGTGTACTCACACCCATGTCCTTTCTCCCTCCATTATAAGATACACTTGTACTCTTACAAGTATAGTTCCCATTTTCTAGTGACCATAAATGCTTTCTTGGTCATACCTATTAGATGGGAGAATTACCTTATGAAAGGTTATCTGAGGCACTACAAGTGCTTTACCTTTCCCTTTGGGATGGGCAGCTCTGGAATTCGACTTGAACCCCAAGCCTCTCTTATCCTTACGAAAAGTTGAAAGTATCTAGTGTTTACCTAAATCACCTAGAGGGGGTGAATAGGTGATGCATGTGTCTTTTTGCGGAATAAAAATACTTTAAAAATAAGAGCACACAAACACAGAGATATATAGTGGTTTATCGAGTTGGGTATGTACACTGTCCCGCCTCGCCTATCTACCACGAAGGGCTAAATTCGGCTACTTCACCTTTCTCAGATTTTAACAAATCTTACACCACGGAGCCGCAACTCCTACAACCCGAAGACAACGCTCCTACCTCTCGGAGAACAACCTCTCCCACAACTCGATCTATAAACAGATCTATAACTCAATCCACAAACGAATCTATAATTCGATACACAAATGGATCTACAACTCAGAGATAAAATCTCCTACAAATGTAAAAGAAAATTACACAAAAGTATTACAAATAAAACTTGATAAGATCTGAAGTCTTCTATCCTTTGTTCTTCATTTAGGTCGAACTTGAATAACTTGAAGAACACGGTAGAATCAGAAACCTTAAAGAAGTTGAATCTTGGATCTCGAAATGACTAGATCTGAAGGAATAGAGATATTCAGAATACAAAGATCTAGTCAAATCGAAAGAGGAAGATCGAAACGAGCACTGCTTGCGTCAGCAGAACGAAAGTCACAAGTCGTATAGGAGCCAACAATTTCACTTTTGGAATCTTTTACGATTTTGAATTTTTGGACAATTAGCACGATTAGTGTTGATGAAAAATCCACCCTAATTATTTATAGAGACCCTCAATAACGACGACTATAAAAGAAATTCAAAAACAAGTTTTCCGAAATTACTGTACATGGTCGTCATTCAACCCGAGCCGAAATTTGAAAAAATACTGAAAAATAACCCAAGTCATTTGAAAGTGAGGGATAGATCTCCTTTACACTAAAGGGGGGTGGAGTGAATAATGTATTTTAAAATTTTAATTAGTTTTTACAGCAGAGTTAAAGTAGGTGATAAATAAATATATAAGAAAAGAAAACTATCATAACACACAAATAAAAAGAAGTAAAGGCAATCCAGATGACACAAGGAATTTTTAGTGGTTCCCCAATAAACCTGGGTACATCCACTCTTCTACCACCCTGGTAGGAATCCACTACAGGTTTTTGATCAGGTGCCCTGCCACCACAGGTTTTTGCTCAAGTGCCCTATCACCAGAAGATTTATTTTTGTAAGGGAGATCTAGCAACCCTTTGAGCTTTTAATCAGGTGCCCAAAACCAATCCCAAGTCTTTTGATCAGGTGACTTGTGAACCAAAAGGTTAACTTTTGAAGGGAGTTAAAACCCTGTATACAGTGAAAGAAAAATGAAAATGATTTTGTCTTCTCTATCTCAAATATATGAGAAGATTAATGGATTGTTGATGATGTCAAAGCTCCCCCTGAGTCGTATGGATCTGATTAGGAGTGGAAGCTTTGCTTCAGAGTGTAGGCCTTCAAAGTGATGTTCCTCTCCAGCAAGCTTTTCGACTGATTTTGATTTGTTGTCTCTTAAAAGCCTGAAGCAGATGAAGAAGAACTCCGTGTATATGAGAGCTGTTTTGTGTTCTTCACTTTTCTGTACACTGTTCTGTCTTGTTGACTAATTATTGATTTTCTGATTTCTTTACAATATTCTGAAAATCACTTTATATATATTGATTTCAGATTCAAAAACATTTGAATTTTAAATTCTTTCCTTGAAATCATCTACATAATTTTTGGGAGTTGGAATGACTAATTTAGTCTTGAATGCATTTCCCTAACCATCCCAAAAAGTTTGATAGAGTAATAACTCTATGAAATTCATAATTAATGCTGCTAGGTAACGTCTATATTCTTGAGAATAATGAGCATTAATTATCAGAGTATTACTGTCTTAATATAATATAATTTGAAATCAAACTACTATAGTCGAACTGAGAAATTGCAGAGAAGATTAGTCGAACAAAACCTGGAAGGAGTTAGTCGAACTCAGCAAGGATTTCATCGACCCGAGATCCAAGTTCGTCGAACTGAGATATTCCTTCGTCAAGCTAAACTTCTGATATGAGATCACAGTTCATCGATCTCAGCTAGACTTTTGTCGGGCACAACTCAGAGAAGGAACTCTGAGTTCGTCGATCTGAGATCGACGATCGTCGAGTTGAGTTCAGCTATCATCGAATGATTTTTCTGCATTCTTTTTAACTGCTTTACCTCTGAAGTCTTCTATCTTCAAAGTCTTCTGAAGGAGGGTACTGCTAATCTAAGTTTGTGCTGCTGACCTTAACCCTGGAAATAACATATGACCCTAGACTATACATGTTGGGTCGTCTAATAAATCCTAATAATGAACCTAGCCCAACTCACAAGTGGGGTTCCAATAATCTCCCCATATTTGGATGAGGTCACTATAGAAAGAAAATAAAGAAAATCACAAAGCATGAAAAAAATATCAGACAAAATTATAGGACTTCAGCAGATATAAATAATTGTGCCTTGTGAAAATATATACAATAATAATAGAGTTCAAAATGCATGAGCAGAAGATTATAAATCTTTCTTTGGAGCATCTGAAGAAGGTTTGGTGAAGATCATCTTCCTGGTTGGATTTGCAGCTTCTTGCTGAGTCATCTTCAAGTATTGAGAACCAATGATCTTAAGGGAAGTAGCTCTAGGCACAACTGCCTCTGGATGGGGATTCTTGAAAAAGATACTTATCTAATTCCTTCTTTCTATAAGATGACATTGTTGAAAATTGAGAAGAATCCTTCCTTTCAGCTTTGGCTTTATTAATCTGAGAGAGAGCTATCATCTCATTAAACCTGGCCATTCTGAAGTTAGGATCCAACTCTGGATCATAGATTGGAGAAGGGGATCTCTATTGAGTGGAATGTTGTTGACTGCTTTGAATTCTATGAGAATCAGACCTAGGTGGTCTATCTTGTTTCTGATAAGAAGATCCTGAATGTTAAGAGGAGGAAGTAGCCCTTTGAGACTGTGAAACACTTCCTGCAGAACCTGCTGCTGGAGGAGGAGGACCTCTCCTAAATTATGGGGGTGGAGAGTATCTCCTACTCTTCTTTCTAGCTTTCAGCTCATTCTTAGAATACATCATCCAGTGAGGGGAGTCTCGAGTAAGAGTAATATTTTGCAGAATATAATAAGGGATATCTGCTGTAGGAGAAGGTTTAGGAGCAGCTCTGGAGGGAACCTTCTTCTTAAACTTTCTCTTCTTAGACCTAGAATCTTCTGAGTCATTTGACTAATCATCATCATCAGATTCACTAGCAGGATTATCATAAAGAGCATCAATCTATTTTCGCATCTCAGCAGAAATTGATGGAGGAGCCTGTGGCTGTATATCTGTATTTATTATTTCAGTCTGTGGTTGTACAACTATATCTTCCTTTTCAGCCTGAGGCTGTGGATCTATATTTTCTGTATTAACATGTACATTAGTATCTACTGTATTTATGTTTTCAAACATAATATCGATCGCCGCGGGCTGTGGCGCCAAAAACTTGATAGGCCCGCAAACAGATTCTTATGTGGGTGGTTGGTTCGATGAGTCGATCGCCGCGGGCTTGCTTAGGTAGGCAAGTGCACCTATCGCAAGTAATACAAAATATTCGGGGGAATATCCAGATCGTAAATTTCCCGGGAACAGGTTGATTATCCCTACTGCTCCGAAAGCACTATTATTTTACTGAAATAGTAAGTTGTTGATTTTAATTAAAATAGGACCAAAATAGATTAAAATTAAAGATGATGAAGTGATAACACTAGATATTGAATTACGTTAGGATTAAAAATAGATTTAAATAACTAGAGATCTAAAGTTTCAATTTAATTAAAGCGAAAACTTGGCCGTGGAGGTTCCAAAATAATGAGCTCACCTATCTCTAGGAATATCACTCACCTGGACATTAAGACTATTCGACCGGGCTCTTGTCCGATGAAGGATTCCTCTTAATGCCCGCAGTACGCCAAGAACTCGGCTATTGGGTGGGGAACCCAATCCGGTAGAGTTAGCGCGCCTCCTCTCTCAAGGGTTAGTGCGGAACTCTCTTTACCCAGGGGTGATCAGTCCATACGCACGGCCTCTCGGCTAGCTAGCATATAGATAACGAAAATAGAGCCCACACATCGATTTGTGGTTATACGCGTCGTTAACCCGGGGTAAACTTTAAGTTTTTAATTAAATAGAAAAATAAGATCTTTAGATATTTAAAACATTTTTTATATCCCAATGCTCTTCGATACCGAGGGATAAAAGCGATTAGCCACTCATCGGAATGGGGATAGCTTATGAGTTTGGTTAGGCGAGCGTTCTAAACTATTCGCTGAAGGGTTATAAAGAAAATAAGAAGAAAAGCAAGATAACCTAATTTCAGAAAAGTTACTACAAATAAACGCACTCGCACTCATCCAAACACATAATAAAGAGACAGAAATAAAACTAAGTTACAAGTAAGAGAAAATTGCATAATTGAAATTGCAAGTCCCACTCAAACGATTGGGCGGGAAATATAAGCTGAAAATTTACAAGTCCGACTCAAACGAGTAGGACTGAAATGAAAGCAAGTCCTACTCAAATGAGTAGGCGGAAATAAATGCGATTACAAGTCCATCTCAAATATTTATAGGGAAATAAAGACCGTCCATTTAACTCCTAGCAAGTAGGCGGAAGATAAAAACCTGCCATTTAAATCAAATGAGTAGGAGGTAAATAAAAGCTGAAAATTACAAGTCCTACTCAAACGAGTAGGAGGGAAATGAAGTCTGGCCATTTAACTCCTAGCGAGTAGGAGGAAGATAAAAACAACAAGTCCTACTTAAATAAAGTCCAGTCATTTAACTCAAATGAGTAGGCGGAAAATAAAAACACCAAAGTCCTATTTGAATAAAATCCAGCCATTTAACTCAAATGTGTAGGCGGAAAATAAAAACACACACACTTGCTGAAATTAAAACACACACACACACACACGCAACAAAAAATGAAATACTCACACTGCAGAAAGTAAATACTCACACTTGCAAATCCTACTCAAATGAGTAGGTGAAAAATTAAAGACACGTCATTTAACTCTTAACGAGTAGGCGGAAATAAATGCGCACACGCACACACTCTACAGAATTGGAGAAAACAATAAACTTATCTCATATACGCACGTACGCAGGCGAAAAAATCAAGAAAAACAAAGTTATCAAAAAATTAAAACAACTGCATTTCTACCGCTAGAATGCAGTAGAAATGCATAAAAAGGCAAAATAAAAATTGTTTTAGCAAAGAGTTTTCAAATTAAGGTGAGAAAAGCAAGTGCCTGAAAAATTAAAACGTTTGCATTTTTAGCGTTAGATTTTGACAGAAATGCATAAAAAGTTGAAATAAAAATTGTTTGAGCAAAACTCTTTTTATGTATTTGTTAAAATCAAAGTTGTTGAAAAACTAAAATTACGCATTATGCATTCTTATAGATTTGTAAAACAATTTAAAAAGTGGAGGAAAGCTAAAAAGAAGCAACTATTTTAAAATCAAAACTAGGAAAAATCTAAGTTAAGAGGAATGAAAACCACCTTTTTTATTGTTTTACAAGTTGATAAGAACGAATATGGAAGCATAAAAATCCTAAGTCTAACCAATTTTAAAGAGTATGTTAAGAAAAACGGCTATAATAACAGCTAGAAATTTTGATAAAAATGAAAGTATAACAAAAAGTTTTTCGTTTTAAAACATTAATTTCGTAATTTTAAGCTCATACACGCACACATGCAATATGAAAATGAAATCATAAATACATAAGATTGATTAAAAAGGAGACTTTCAGAGAAATTTAAGAGCATGTAAGGATGAAATACTTACGATTTTATTAATAAAACAGGTTGATTACAAAAGCTTAAACAAACAAACTTCAAAAGGAGGGGGGGGGGGGAATCCTTACATATCACTACAATAGCTACAAACATCAGCCCTTAATCATCAAAATGGTTCAAAAATTTGGAACACCGGACTCATACAGCAGTTGGCCTTTTATAGGCAAAAAATTCCAAGTACACGCCCTCCGACACGGGCGTGTCGGGGGGGGGGGGGGGGGTGTCAGCACTATTCACATCAGATTTTGGTGATTGACGACGATTTGACATTGCGGCGGAAAATACGGCGGTCACGCCCCTGGTCACGGGCGTGACGGTGGGCGTGTCGTTCGGTGATTGATGGCATTGTTGACTTCGGGAGGTCCACATGGAAATCACGCCCCTGGTCACGGGCGTGACCCAAAGTACACGAGCGTGACATGGAGGTTGAATTGGGCACCGTCTGCGTCGAAAGTCGCCGACGGCAGTTTGTCGGCCAGGTGGAGGAGTCACGCCCCAGGTCACGGGCGTGACGCTGGGCGTGTCGGCTTGTTCGACGATCGTCGAGCGATTTTCATCGAGCTTGAGTCTCACGGGCCATGGTTACGGGGCGTGTCAAATGACATGAGCGTGACCCCGAGTGGCCGAGCGTGTCAAACTTTTCTCATCAAAATCTTCTGATTCCACTTGAAATGAAGTGTCACGGCCTGGTCACGGGCGTGACCCAAAGTACACGGGCGTGTACTTGGGTGTGTCAGGTCATTATTTTTTGACTTTTTCTCAAAAATTGCAGGAATCAAAATTAAGTTAAGTTAGTACAAAAAGAAAGCAATTTAGTAAATAAAACTAACTAAAAAGATAAAATTAAACTAAAATGACATAATAAAAATACTATAAAATAGGTATATTTACAACTCATCAAATACCACCACACTTAAGCTTTTGCTATTCCAGAGCAAAAGTTTGAGGTGAACTTATAAGGAATAGAAAAAACTCTAAGTTTAGCTACCGCTTAATTAATTATAAGAGAGATCTAAATAAATATATGGGGTGTAAGAGTTAAGTTCTAAAATTATGTAGATGATTTAAATAGCGCAAAAGTTTTGGCAAAAAGACTTCTTGATGTAATTAAATAGAAAACAATAATTGTAATGGTTAGATTAACAAAAATAGTTTGGAATTATATGAACTTTAGCTTATAGGAGTTTTACTGGAAATAATGCAATTTATAAATTATGCTCTCAAAAGGATTTTTGAATTAATTCTAGAATCATGAAATTGGCTAAGGGGGTTTGATGTTGGTTTATGAAGAGTGTTTGGATTTTGAGGTGAGCTAGTTTTTTCCCAAACCTCCATATTTTTCGTTTTGAATTATTAGGAAAATGAAAACTTTTTTCCCTAATATCATATTTTTTTTCTTCATAATAATAAAATTAACCCAACACATATGTGTGGGAGTAATGAATTTTATCATCTTACTCCGTAACATATGATCTTTTTAAATTATTGTGTGCCTATATTTACGGAACGAAATCTTATTCCCATCGACATAAGATTTTTTAAGGGTAAAAATATTTATCATGCCAAGTAAGTCATGATAAGTGAGGGGAGAAAAGAAACTAGATTTTTAATTAAAAAAATGTTTGAGAGCAACCTTAATAAATTGTACGTTCCAATTTTTCAGAAAGCTAAAAGTAAACATAATTGAATTCTATAGTCGTTATTTTCTAACATAATACAAATGCTTCTATCAATGAAAAATTAGAGGTTGTGTCTAAAACGAGTTCGCTATTTTTAACAAAGCATAATGAATTCTTTAAAACTTAACCCCGGCTATTTAAATTTTTCAATCAATAATTAACAAACGAATAACAAACAAATAATTAATAAAATTCACATATAAATAAACTCAAAACAAAATTTGTGGATAACAAGAAGATCAAGAAATTGAATATTTGATTTATTTGTTTCAAAACTTTTTTTGGATTTTAAGAGTTTTTATCATTTTTTTGTGTTTTTGATTTTTTATCTTTTTTTGAATTTTTGTTTAGTTTTACTCTTTTTTTTTGAATTTTCTGACTTAGTATCTTTTTTAGATTTTTAGGTTTTGCAAAAAACGTAAAAAGAGACGTTATTTACAAGAATGAGAGACAAAAAGAAAGGGGGTGAGAAAGAAGATTATTTACAAAAATTTTTACAAAGATTTTTACAAAATGAAACTAAATATTTTTGGAATTTTTGTTTTATAATTTTTTGGAATTTTTGTTTTATAATTTTTTTGGAATTTTGTTTTATAATTTTTTTGGAATTTTTGTAATAAAAAGAAAGGAAAAAATGTTTTTTTTTGCGATTTTCATTTTTAAATTTGTTTTGTATTTTGTTGTTATATATATTTTTTTCATATATGTTTTTAAGTTTTTGGAGTGCAGAAAGTAGAAGTACAGTGCAGAAAATAGAAGTGCGAAAAAAATAAAGCGAGAAAACACCCCCATACTTAAGTCCAACATTGTCCCCAATGTTGTAACGTAAGTATGCGGAACAAATAGGAAAGGAAATATGTACAAAGAAAATAAAGAGGGGGGGGGGGGTAGATGCTTCCCTGAAAGGAGGTTGGGAAGGCGCAGTTTAGGAACCCTGCATTATTAAGAAAATAGCAAAAAAAGTAAAGAAATAGCGAAAAAGATAAACATGGGGTGCCTTCCTGGAGCGCTTTGTTTATAGTCGTGTAACTTGACTATTTTTGCGGTTTATATATCGAGGAGGGTTATGGATTTGAAATTATCGCCCACAGGATCGCCTGCTATGTATAATTTTAAGAGATGACCGTTCTCTTTAAACGAGCCTTTATCTGGGTGGGAAACGAGTACGTTCCAATATGGCCAAACCTCTTCAACTTTGAAGGGGCCGTGCCAGCGTGATCTAAGTTTCCCGGGGAAAAGTCTAAGTCGTGAATTATATAGAAGGACAAGATCACCCGGAGAAAAAGTTTTTTGGGTCTTGATTTTTCGGTCGTGATTAAACTTAGAACGCTCCTTATAGAATTTATTGCTCTCGTAAGCATTTGCACACCATTAATCGAGCTCGTTTAGTTGCAGTTTTCTATTTTGAGCGGCTAAGTAAGTATCGAGATTTAAAAGTTTTAAAGCCCAAAGTGTGCGATGTTCTAATTCTACGGGGAGATGGCACGCTTTGCCGTAGACTAATCGATACGGCGTACAACTAATTGCGGTTTTGTATGCGGTACGATAAGCCCACAATGCATCGTCGAGTTTGATGGACCAATCTTTCTTATTAAGTGAAACCGTTTCCTCTAATATACGCTTAATCTCTCGATTGACTACCTCTACTTGGCCACTAGTTTGCGGGTGGTAGGGGGTGGCAAGTTTGTGCGCGACGCCGTATTTAGCTAACGTCTTAGCCATCTGGGTGTTGCAGAAATGCGTCCCCCTATCACTTACAATCGCACGAGGTGTGCCGAAGCGGGAAAATAGTTTTTTAAGAAAAGTAATGACAACTCGCGCATTGTTGGTGGGGAGAGCTTGCGCTTCCACCCACCTCGATACATAGTCGATCACTACCAAAATATACATATTTTTGAAAGACAGAGGTAGGGGTCCAACGTAATCGATGCCCCATAAATCGAAGACTTCGCATTCTAAAAACAAATTTTGGGGCATCTCGTCGCGACGAGAGATGTTACCCGAACGCTGACAGCAATCGCATGTGCGCACAAAATTGTGAGCGTCTTTGAATAGAGTGGGCCAAAAGAAGCCCGCCTACAGTGCCTTTCGCGCGGTCCGATTAGCTTGATAATGCCCACCAGCCGGACCCTCGTGGCAGTGCCTAAGTATTTGTGTGAACTCCACACCCGCAACACATCTTCAGATCGTTTGGTCCGCGCAGATATGAAAAAGAAAAGGGTCCTCCCAAAAGAAATATTTCAAGTCAGAAAAGAATTTCTTCTTTTGATGGCTCGAAAAGTCTTTTGGAAGCACCCTCGCAACTAAATAGTTCGCAAAATCTGCGAACCAAGGCGGGGAAGATGAACAAGTAGTAATGGTAAGGAGGCGTTCCTCGGGGAATCTGTCATTTATTTCAGATTCGACGAGCGCTTCTGCAGCGGGATTTTCTAAGCGGGAGAGGTGATCGACGGCTAAATTCTCCACGCCCTTCTTATCCCGGATCTCCAAATCAAATTCTTACAGGAGATGGATCCATCGAAGAAGGCGGGGTTTGGCGTCCGTTTTCGCTAACAAATATTTTAAGGCGGAATGGTCGGTAAATACGATAACTTTGGATAGCGTGATATACGAGCAAAACTTATCGAAAGAAAATACGACGGCTAAAAGTTCCTTTTCCGTTGTCGTGTAATTTCCTTCTGCGGAAGTGAGCGTCTTACTAGCATAGTAAATAAGATGAAAATATTTGTTTATACGTTGGCCAAGAATGGCTTCTACGGCAATATCACTAGCGTCACACATAATTTCGAACGGAAGGGTCCAATCTGGCGCCACTAAAATGGGTGAATTGATAAGTTTTTGTTTTATGAAATAAAAGGCAGACTCGCATTCACTATCAAAGACAAAATTTGATTCCTTTTCCAAGAGGAGAGTAAGCGGCTTTGTTATTTTTGAAAAATCTTGAATAAAACGCCTATAAAAGCCCGCGTGGACTAAGAAACTCCTAATAGATTTAACGTTGGAAGGCGAGTGAAGTTTTTCGATAATTTTAACTTTGGTCTTATCTACCTCCATCCCCTTAGAAGAAATCATATGGCCGAGAACCAAACCTTCTCGAACCATAAAGTTACATTTTTCCCAATTTAGAATGACAAGCGTGCCCTCGCATCGCTAGAGGACATGATCTAAATTACGAAGACAGGACGGGAAAGAGCTTCCGAAAACAGAGAAGTCATTCATAAAGACTTCCATAATGTCTCCTACCAGCTCGCCAAAGATTGCCAGCATACATCTTTGGAATGAAGCGGGCGCATTGCAGAGGCCAAATGACATTCTTCGATATGTGAAGGTACCAAACGGGCAGGTAAAAGTTGTTTTCTCTTGGTCATCGGGGGAAATGGGGATTTGGAAAAACCCCGATAATCCATCAAGAAAACAACAATACGGATGACCGGATAAACGCTCTAAAATTTGGTCTAAGAATGGTAGTGGAAAATGATCCTTACGGGTGGCATCATTTAGTTTTCTATAATCGATGCACACCCGCCAACCCGTAACAGTAAGAGTTGGGACGAGTTCATTATGCTCATTCTCCACTACGGTAAGACCGCCCTTTTTGAGCACCACATGAATGGGACTAACCCACATACTATACGATATGTGATAAATAATCCCCGCATATAATAATTTAATAATTTTGACCTTAACGACGTCTTTCATGTTTGGGTTAAGTCGTCACTGCGGCTGAATAGTTTTGCGATAATTATCGAGAAGGAAAATCTTATGGGTGCAGAAAGACGGGTTAATCCCTTTGAGATCAGAAATTTGCCACGCAATTGCGTGGCGATGTTTAAGCAAAACTCCCAATAAATCAGAAGTCTCTAATTCGCTCAAATGCGAAGAAATGATAACGGGAAGGGTATCATATTTTCCCAAAATGCATATTTGAGTGAATCGGGTAGGGTTTTGAGTTCAAGGCAGGGCGGTTCTTCTAACGAGGTTTTAATTCCTATGTCTTTCTTACCAATTGGTTCGAAAGGCAATTCTATAGAGGTATCCTCATCGCATTTAAAATTTTCAAGCGCATAAATATCGTCTTTTAAATAGGAGAAGAACAATCTCCGGGATAGGTGTCTAAATTATAACAAAAGTCATCGCTCGATGACGAGTCTCCTATGGAGGGATTAATAGAGAAAGTAACTTCATCATCTCCTACCCGATGGAGGAGACAACCATTACTGACAAGTTAATTTTCTTTTTGTCCACATTATCTCTAATGAAATGATGTCTTATTTCAATATTTTAGTCCTAGAATGATGAACTGGATTTTGTGCTATAGCAATAGCACTAGTATTATCACAAAATAAGGTTGAATTATTTAAGTTGATACCATAATCTAGGAGTTGGTTTTGTATCCATAGCATCTGTGAGCAGCAGCTGCCAGCAGCCATGTACTCTGCCTCAGCAGTTGATGTAGACACAGATGTCTGCTTTTTGCAAAACCAAGAGACAAGTCTCATACCCAGGAACTGGCAAGTTCCAGAGGTACTTTTCCTGTCCACTCTACATCCAGCATAGTCAGCATCTGAGTATCCAGTTAACTCAAATTCTGACTCTGCAGGATACCAGAGTCCTAAACTAGGACAACTCTTTATATATCTCAAAATTCTTTTTAGAAAAATAAGATGAGATTCTTTAGGATTCACTTGAAATCTAGCACAAAGACATGTGACAAACATTATGTCAGGCCTGCTAGCTGTTAAGTATAATAGGGATCCAACAATTGCCCTATAATGTTTCTGATCTATAGGTTTCCCTGCTGCATCAGAATCCACAACAACATTTGTAGCCATAGGTGTTTTCATTCCTGAAGCATCACCCATCCCAAACTTTTTAATAAGCTCTTTGGCATACTTAGATTGGGAGAGGAAGATACCATCAGGGAGCTGCTTCACTTGGAGACCAAGGAAGTAGGAAAGCTCACCCATGCTACTTATCTCAAATTTGGAATGCATGAGGTCAGCAAACCTCTGGCACAATTTGGAATCAGTAGACCCAAAAATAATGTCATCCACATATATTTGTACCAATAAGATTTGGTCCTTATGATGTCTAGTGAAAAGTTTTTATCTATGGTTCCTCTTGTACATTTATGCTCTAAAAGAAAGCTAGCTAGAGTCTCATACCAAGCTCTTGCAGCTTGCTTTAAACCATAGAGAGCTTTATGCAACTTGTAAACATAAGAGGGTTGAGTTAGAGAGATAAAACCTGGAGGTTGTTCTACATAAACCTCTTCTTGAAGTACACCATTCAGAAAGGCACTCTTGACATCCATCTGGAATACCCTGAACTTTTTGTATGCTGCATAGGCTAGAAATATTATAATGGCCTCCAACCATGCAACAGGGGCAAAGGTTTGGTCATAGTCTATTCCTTCTTCTTGCCTATATCCTTGGGCAACCAGTCTAGCCATGTTCCTTACTATGTTCCCTTCTACATCTAATTTGTTCCTATAGACCCATTTGGTTCCAATGACTGGGTAGTTATGGGGTCTTGGAACCAAATCCCAAACTTTACATCTCTCAAACTGATTTAGTTCCTCTTGCATTGCAAGAATCCAGTGGGGATCTTGCTCAGCTTCATGGATGGTGAGAGGTTCAATTTGAGAGAGAAAACAGGCATGCATCAAGTCTTGATTGAGCTGATGTCTTGTCTGTACACCAACTGAAATGTCCCCAATCACTTGAGATCTGGGATGATCTCTAAGTGTGATAAGATCAGTTTGTGGAGTTGGTTGAGCAACAGCTTCTGCAAATAATTCCTCTTGAGGAATGGTGCTGGCTGTTGATGGAAGTTCAGTTACTTCCTCTTGAATTTCTTCTTCACTATCTTCAGCAGCCTGTGGAGTGGGATGAGTTGGAACCTTTTGGGTAAGGTTTAGTCCATCCATAGACTCACACATTGGTGAAACCTGCAAAGGACTATTGGTAGAAATGTCTTTCTCCTTATAAGACATGTTAGCTTCATCAAAAGACACATGGACAGATTCTTCAATTTTAAGGGATGATTTATTGAAAACCCTATAGGCCTTGCTTACTTGGGAATATCCTAGAAAAATCCCTTCTCCAGCCTTAGCCTCAAATTTTCTGATGTATCTTTTGTTATTAGTGTGGATGTAACATATGCAACCAAAAACTTTAAAGTAAGTGATTTTAGATTTCTTTTCTTTAAGTAATTCATAGGGGGTCTTGTGTTTTAGTTTATGTACAAGACATCTGTTCAGGACATAGTTAGCTGTGTTTACAGCTTCTGCACAAAAGGATAGAGGCATGTAGGCATCTGCTAACAATGTACCTGCAGCTTCAATGAGTGTCCTATTTTTTCTTTCAGCAACCCCATTTTGTTGGGGAGATCTAGGAGCTGAGAAGCACTGCCTGATACCTTCCTTCTCACAGAACTCATGCATAAGAAGAGACTCAAACTCTGTGCCATGATCACTTCTGATCAATGCAACATGAGTAGAGAACTCAATCTGTATGGTCCTGAGAAAATCTGTAAGAACTTTGAATGTATCTGACTTAGCTCTCAGGAAGGATACCCAACTGAATCTGGAGAAATCATCAACAATAACTAAGGTGTAAGACTTCCCTCCTAGGCTTTGTACTGCAATGGGTCCAAAAAGATCCACATGAAGCAGATACAATATCCTAGGTGAATCACTTTTATTAATGGATTTGAAGCTAGTTTTAGTTTGCTTGCCTAGTTGACAAGCCCTGCATAGGCTTTCCTTCTTGTAGGGACCAGAAGGTAAATCTCTAACAAGGTTGTCTTTAGATAACCTAGATATGTTCTTAAGGTTTACATGTCCTAGCCTTTTGTGCCATAACTCATTTTGGTTACTAGAGATATTGAGTAAACAAATATCAGTTGTGGCAGAAATGAAATCTACTAAATATATGTTTCCTTGTCTAAGTCTAATTAAAACAGTTTGGTTTTTATCATTTATAATAGAACAAGAGGTAGAGTTGAAATGAACCTGATAACCTTCATCAAATAATTGACTTATGGATATAAGATTATGTTTGAGTCCTCTTACATATGTCACCTTTTTGTAGGCCACTGCTCCAATGCTTACTCTTCCATATCCTTCTGACTGACCACTCTTTGAGTCTCCAAATATCACCTTTGGTCCTAGCTTGGACTTATAGTTGGTGAGATTTGCTTTGCTGCCAGTCATGTGCTTGGAGCAGCCACTGTCCAGGTACCATGTCTGACATATCCTTGGACAGTTCTTCACCTGATCAGCCTCTGAGTCTGAGGCATCTTCATCTTTAGAATCCTCTTCTGATCCACAGTTGCTTCTGGAGGCATCTATTTCCATTAGGCACACCTCCTTGGATCTGGCTTCTTCCTCTTCTTCACTGGAGCTAGAGGAGGATGTTTCTTCTTCTGTGTCACTCCAGGACTCAGCAACAAATCCTTTGTCCTTCCTTTTATACTTGTTGGAGGAGGGTCTGCTGCTTTGTTTTCTTCTGAAATCCTTGTCCATGCCCTTGTCCTTTTTCTGATTTTCTAGGCATTCTGAAATATAGTGCCCTGGCTTTCTGCAACCAAAACACACAACCTCCTTAGTTGGTGTCTTGTCATTTTTGGGTTTATCATCCTGCCTGGATGATTTTCTTCTAAAATCCTTTCTTGCCATTCTGTAGAATCTTTTGGCAAAGAGGCTCATTAACTCTTCATTGGAGGTATATGTTTCATTGTCTTCAGAGGCTTTGAGGGCTAAGATGTGCTCCTTCCTAACTGGTGTAGTTGCCTTCTGTTCTGCTGCCTCTCTTGATTTGACAAGCTGCTCATATGACTTCAGCTTGCCCAGCAGAGATTCTGTTGAGATCTCATTGAGGCTTCTGGCTTCTTTGATTGGCCAGATTCTGGAGTCCCATGAACTGGGGAAACAATCAGTATCTTATCATTCACCTCATTTAAGGTGATGTCCTTATCAAGGGTCTTGAGTTCACTAATAATTGAACTTAATCTATTGTACATCTCAGCCACCTATTCTGTCTCATCCTTTTTAAAATTCTCATAGAGAGAAATGAGACTGGATCTTCTATCCTTTCTTTCATCAGCTGAGCCTGCCACCATTTGATTGAGAGAGTACCAAATGGCCTTGGCTGAGGTGCACTCAGACACCTTCTGAAATATGTCATCTGACATTGTTTGGGCCAGAATATTCATAGCCTTTGCATCAGCCATCTTGGCTTTCTTGTAGGCTTCAGTATTGTCTGGAGATGGTACTGCACTCAGATTAGTTGATGTGCTGGCAAATGTTGTAGTAGCTGGAGGAACACCTGTTGAGATGACAGAGAAAATATCCTCATCAATGGAGTTCATATATAATCTAATTCTTGTATTCCAGATGGCAAACTTGTTAAGATTGCACACTGGAGGTCTGATGCTTGTATAATCCTTGTTTTGGGCCATGTCTGTGAGAACAAAATCTAATAACAAAATAAAAACAAAGAGATCTAACTAAGGGATCTTTGGGTTCATGTGTTAGCCTGTACAACCAATCAGGTATGGTATGTTTAACCAACCTCCCTCTGATACCAATTGAAAGTGCAGTTAGATCTGATATTCTCTAGAGGGGGGGGGGGTGAATAGAGTATATGGTGATTTTAAAACTTTTACAACTGCTGTTGTATTTTAGGTGTGTGTGTGTGCATCAAATACAATAAATCAGAAAGCAGTAAAGGTCTAAACACAGCACAATCACAGAGCAAGGCCAGAAAACAAAAAGGAAAAGAAAGCAACCAGACGACACAAGAATTTTATAGTGGTTCCCAAAATCTGGGTAGTCCACTCTTCTACCACCCTGGTAGGAATCCACTGTAGGAAGGGGTTGATCAGGTGTCCTGACACCAATGGGGTTTTGATCAGGTTCCCAAAAACCAAACCCTCAAGTCTTTTGGTGGGAGACTTGCAACCAGAATAATTTTGAAGGGAATTAAAATCCTGTACAGAGGTAGAATGAGAGGGTGATGAGGTCTTCTCTTTATCAAGTAAACTGAGAAAACTTGTGGATGTTGTTTAGCAGCTTTGCTCCCCCTGAGATGTAGAATGGTTCAGGAAGAAAACTGGAGCACTGCTTCAGGGTGATAGGTCTTCAAAGACCTAGAATTCCAGGTCCAAAGAAACTCTTCAGGAACTTCTTGCAACTGATATGAATATATTGTTTTGAAGTTCTCCTGAGTAAAAGCAGATGAAGAAGACTCTTGATATTGATCTAATGTTCTTCTTCTTCTTATAGATCAATTTCTCTCTGGGCCAAGAATGAAATCCTTTTCTTGTGTTGTCTGAGTCACCGTCTATGCTGTTCTAGATGTTCTGGTGTTGTGTCCTTGTTCAATTCCTTCTAGTTTCTGTATTTCTCTCTTATCTGTCAAGGAGAGCATTCGAATTTTTTTTTGAATGCCGAGCAGTAATGACAGACGGCCTGGAAAGGAAGCAGCAATTAGTTATTTCCCCAACTGTTTCCATGGGAAACGGCATGAAATAATCCAGAATTAACTGCGCATCCTAACGGTAGTATTCTATGAAGAACTGCCATTAATTGTCCAGGAATCAGCGCCATGAAATGAGACGGGAACGGAAGAAGACCTAGTTTGGAATCGTCGATTGAAGAACAGAATTCGTCGAACAGAGTCTTGAATTCATTGAGCTGGGCTGAGTTAGTCGAGCTGACAGTCTTCATTCGTCGAATAGACAATCTTCAATATCATACAAACATCATTCGTCGAGCAGAGAACCAAATTTGTCGAGCTGAGAATAAACTTCGTCGACCTGAGAAAAGTTCTAGACTTGGACAAAATACTCTGCATCTGCTGAAAAACTGTGTCGACACAAAATGGTGTCGACAGATTGATCTTGGTGTCGACACAACTCCCCTGGTGTCGACAGATTGGTCTAGGTGTCGACACAAAACCTCTGGTGTCGACACAAGCTAGTGTCGACTGAAATTCTGGGTGTCGACACACAACGCCTGGTGTCAACACAAGCCCTAAGTGTCGACACAGATTCTCTGAGCACAAAAATCGTCGAGTACAGATTTAGCATTCGTCGACCTGAGAGGCTGTGAACTTGAGGTCCAAGTTTGTCGAGCTCAGATAATAATTTGTCGACCGAAGCATGAAGCTGGACTTAGAGAAATCTTGAAGTAGTCCTGAAAATGCTAGAAGTGGATCTGGTATTCGTCGAGCAAAGAACAAAGTTCGTTGAGCTCAGTACTGTGAATTGTCTCACAATCGTCGAGCGCACAACTTCCTTCGTCGAGCTGCGTTCGACGAACGTCGAACTTATTTCACTTAGTCTGAAAATCTGATAGATCTGGAGTTCCTGAAGGTCTTGAAGAAGGCTGGTCCATCTGAAGTTGAGATAGAGGACTGTCATAGACTCTAAGACACAAACTTGACCTAGACTATACATGATGGGTCACATCCTAAGTCAGTGAACCTAGCCCAAATCAACTAGGGATCCAACAGCTCGCATAGCGAGTCTGCGGCCAACACCGGTTCTGATGGCAGTAGTGGAAGTGGCTCAGAGGGCTATTCTCCAGAGGTTGATGTCGAAAGCCCTCCTGCAGAGAAGAAACAAAAGATTGCCAAAGCAGAATATTGTACTTTTTGTTTTTAACATTTTTTGTAAAGAGAGCGGACTTAAGTTTGGAGTCCGCCGAATACACAAAAGATGTAACTTTATTTTTGATTAAATAGAAAAAGGATATTCCGGTATCAATGTGCCTCCTACAATTCTCTATTTTATGTTATTGAAATGTATTGATGTAGTTAAGTGCGATCTCCATATAGCAGTCCACACAATGCAAATCTCATTCGCACTATAAAAGTTTCTGACTTGCTAATTAGGATATTTTATTAAATAAGTCGACCACTGTCCGCCGCAAAAAGAATGAGACTAAAGTTTAGTTGGTTGCCGAAGTAAAAGATCAGGCGGACTCTGACGAGTTCCAATAATAGTCCGCGATTCTCTTTGTCAACAAACCTTTTAAACTTAATGATAATAAGCATTGCGGCCTTATATTTACTGTCAAACTGCGAGCTGAAAAGATCAACCGGGGACCAATCCTGCGGACTGGGCTGCTATAATTTCACAGTTCGCACATATTTTAATAAAAATGATCTATAGCTTGTGACCAAGTGCGCAGGTGCGGCCGGAGCGGCATAACTTTTCTCACCGGGCCACAAGCTATAAGATCAACCCAAGAAAACTGGCGGACTGAGCCGATAACATAATGCAGTCTGCACTGAATAGATAAATGATCTATAGCTTGCGACCAGGCGGGCAGGTGCGGCCGGAGCGGCATAACTTTCTCACCGGGCCACAAGTATACGATCAACCCAAGAAAAACTGCAAACTGAGCGGATACAATAATGCAGTCCACACTGAATAGAGAAATGATCTATAGCTTGCGACGAAGCGGGCAGGTGCGGCCGGAGTGTCATAACCTTTCTCACAGGGCCACAAGCTATACGATCAACCCAAGAAAACTGCAGACTGAGCGGATACAATAATGCAGTCCGCACTAAATAGAGAAATTATCTATAGCTTGCGACCAAGCGGGCAAGTGCGGCCGGAGCAGCATAACTTTTCTCACCGGGCCACAAGCTATACGATCAACCCAAGAAAACTGCGGACTGAGCGGATACAATAATGCAGTCCGCACTGAATAGAGAAATGATCTATAGCTTGCGACCAAGCGGGTAGGTGCGGCCGGAGCGGCATAACTTTTCTCACCGGTCCACAAGCTATAAGATCAACCCAAGAAAACTGGCGGGCTGAGCGGATACCATAATGCAGTCCGCATTGAATAGAGAAATGATCTATAACTTGCGACCAAGCGGGCAGGTGCGGCCGGAGCGGCATAACTTTTCTCATCGGGCCACTAGCTATAAGATCAACCCAAGAAAACTGGCGGACTGAGTGGATACCATAATGCAGTCCGCACTGAATAGATTCCCTATGAAGAGTAAGCTGCAAACTTGTGACCAAGTGGGAAGGTGCGGCCGGAGTGGAATTACTTTACTCATCGGGCCACAAGCTTTGCACACTTGACGGAACGGTCCATTGCCCTCTTTCCTGGTGTACAGTCTGAGTTGATCTTTTTGGCAGGTGCGGCCGGAGCGGCATTACTTTTCTCCAAGATCAACTAGGCTGTGGGTCTCCTGCAGGCACTGCTTGATGGTACCATAGAGTGTTCGAGGGTTACAAACTAAGATGACCTGTCGGCAGGTGCGGCCGGAGCGGCATAACTTTTCGCACGCGATCATAAAATTTGTAACGAGATCCCTAAAGTGGCATGATAGAGCTTAACTACCACACTGTCTCTCCATAATGCAGAGGCGGGGTCAGGTACTAGCCGGGATCTGAAGTTCAGTATCCTACCGCACTAGAACCTGCAACCTCCCACTACACGTTGCGAAATCTCCTCGCAACACGTGGTATTCGTGGTGTTACACTAATGACAACGGCTCTAGGGGAGGTTTGCTGAACTTGGCGATGTCTCCTGGTATCAGGCAACCGTTATTGATGTTCGGGAGAGAAGGAGAAAACACTGAAAAAGTGTTAGTATGAATTCTTTGATTAATGAGAAGCTTTTTCAAAGTTAGCATAGGAGAAAAAAGAGAGTTCAAAGATAGAACCATTTTGGAATCTTCCTTGCTCAATGTGCTAACTGTTACTATTCAACAGATATAAACACTTGAATAAATGTCAGCAAGCAGCTTTTACTCATAATGATTCTTGAAGAGATTACATAGAAAGGAAATAAAAGGAGGAGGTTCAGGAATAGAACCGTTTGAGATCATCTCCGCTCCATGTATGTGGCATATCCTATCCCTCGTATGTTTGCAAGTGGTAAGCGCCGCTCTTTAACACTTCTTTGATAATGAAGGGGCCGACCCAATTCGGATTAAGCTTTCCTACTGAGTTGGCTCTTGCAGCAGCGTCAACTTTTTTAAGAACCAGATCTCCCACTTGAAAGTATTTGATCCTTACGTTCTTATCACAGTATCAGGCCATCCTTCTCTTGACCTCTTCCTGTCTTATTGCTGCTTTGTCTCTGATTTCCTCGATGTGCTACAGGCTGAATTTCATCTCTTCATCATTCATCTCAAGCCAATCCTCAAAACCTTGCCTTGCAAGCAGAACTCTAGGTGATGGGACTTCAAACTCAACTGGAATGAGGGCTTCTGAGCTATGAGAAAGTTTGAACGTAGTTTCACTAGTTGCAGATGAAGGTGTTGTTCTAAAGGACCAGAGGACCAATGGAAGTTGATCAGCCCAGCTGCCTTTTAGATTCTGCACTTTCTTCTTAAGTAAATTAAGGACCTACTTGTTGGCTGCTTCAACTTGGCCATTGCTTCTAGGATGATGGACTGATGCAAACCGCAGTTCTGTTTCGATCTGCTTGCAAAAATCGATCATCTCTGCATTGTTGAACTGTGGCCCGTTGTCGGTAATTATTGTCATTGGTATTCCATGCCGACAGACAATCTCTCCCAAATGAAATTCTTGACGACCTGAGTTATTGTCTTTGCCAATGCCTTTGCTTCAATCCACTTGCTGAAGTAATCAATCATCACTATGATAAAACACCATTGTCTGCTTGCCATGGGAAAGCGACAAATGAGATCCATCCCCCATAGTGTAAAGGGACAAGGAGTTGCAATTGATCTGAGTGACTGAGCAGTTTAATGTTGAAGTGGAGCAAACTTCTGGCACTGAACACACTTTTTGGCATAAGCCTCAGAATCTCTCTTCATGGTAGGCCAGAAATATCCCTGCCGCAGGATCCATCATTCTAGTGTTCTTGCTCCTGAGTGACTTCCACACTCACCTGAATGAACCTCTTGCAAAACAGCTGGAGCTTCTTCTTCTGAAATGCACCTTGCCATAGCAGACAGGAAGGTTTTTCTATAGAGGACTCCTGCCACTAAGTAATAGTGAGCTGCTTTTATTCTGAACTTTTTCTTATCTTTGATTGAATGATGAAAGTTCCCTGTTGACAGATAAAGAATCAATGGATCCATCGAGGAGGGACGCTGATCAACCTGCATCAACTCTCCTTCCTCCACTGCCGAGCGGAAGAGTTAGGAAGTTGTTCCTCCTGATGGCAGTCCATACTTGGCAAGAACATCTACCTCCTCATTTTCTATTCTAGGGATGTGCTCAATGGTAAAGCTTTTGAATTTGCTGACTTCTATTTTCACAAGAGCAAGATATCTCTTCATGATTGGCTCTCTGGTCTCAAAGTTACCAAGGACTTGTGACGCCATTACCATAGAATCAGTCTTGATGTGAACATGATCAATTCCAAGTTCTCTTGCAAGTCTCAAGCTTGCTAGCAAAGCTTCATACTCGGCCTGGTTATTGGTCACTCGAAAGTAGAACTTGATTGCATGCTCAAGTTTGATGTCGTTTGGGTTGATCAGAACCACTCCTGCTCCAGAAGAATTTCTGCATGAGGCACCATCAATATAGATGGTCCAAGCCAAAGGAGATCTTTCTGCCTGATCAGAACTGGACTTTGTTGTGTCAATCAAGAAGTCTGCTAGAACTTGAGCTTTGATAGCTGTCCTGGGCACTTAAGAAATTTCAAACTCACTCAACTCTATTGCCCATTTGGCTAATCTGCCAGAATGCTCCGGTTTCTCCAACACACTTTTCAAAGGTTGCTCAGTAACAACTTAAATTGAGTGTGCCTGAAAATAAGGACGGAGTCTGTGGGCAGACATAACTAGTGCCAAGGCTAACTTTTCCAGAAATGGATCCCGTGTCTCTTCACCTTTCAGAATATGGCTGACATAATAAACTGGGAACTGCTTCCTGCTCTCTTCTCTAAGAAAAACAGAGCTGACTGCCTCAAGGCCAACTCCTAAGTATAATAAAATCATCTCCCTTGACCGGGGACTCTGGAGCAAATGTGTTGACGTCAGCTGCTTCTTTAACTGTTCAAAAGCCTGAGAACACTCTTCTGTCCACTCAAATTTGGATGCTCCTCGAAGATTTTTAAAGAAAGAAGCACTCTTGTCTCCAACTCGAGAGAGGAACCTCCCAAGACCTGCTAACCTCCCCCCTAACTGTTGGACTTACTTAGGTGAACTGGGGGGAGCCATATCAATAATAGCTTTTACTTTGTCTGGATTGGGGGCAAGTACCTCTGGAGTAAGGAGATGACCAAGGAACTTCCCCTTTACTTGCCCCAAAAGTGCACTTCGATGGGTTGAGCTTCATTTTATATCTACGCAGAGTAGCGAACATCTCTGCTAGATCTTCCAGGTGCAGTGAAAAATACTTGCTCTTGATCAAGAGATCGTCTACGTACACTTCTAGGTTTCTTCCTTTTTGTTGCTTAAATACATGGTCCATCATGCGTTGGTAGGTTGCACCAGCATTTTTAAGCACAAAGGGCATCACAAGGTAAAAGTAGCAACCATCATTGGTAATGAATGACGTATGAGGAACATCAGGTTTATGCATTATTATTTGTTGATAACCAGAAAATGCATCATGAAAACTCGTAAGGGAGTACCCTACCGTATAATCAAATAAAGAATCTATCTGAGGCAAGGGGTAACAATATTTGGGGCACGCTTTATTAAGTTTTGTGAAATCTACACACATGCGCCACTTCCCTCCTGGTTTTTTAACCATTACAACATTGGATATCCAGGTAGGGTATTGAATTTCACAAATAAAATTTGCCTTGAGGAGCTTCGCGACCTCCTCTCTTATTGGTTCAGCATGCCTCGTTGCTACGTCTCTTTTCTTCTATTGCACAGGCTTGAAGCTGGGATCAACATTAAGATGGTGGCTAGCAACATCTGGATCCACGTCCGGCATGTCCTCCGCTGACCAGGAGAAGACATCCAGGTTCTTCAGTAAGCAAGAGATCAACTCGGCCTTCTGATCTTCAGGCAACTCCGAGTTGATGGAGAGCTTCCTCTCCTCCCCCTCAGCAATGGGGACTGCTTGCATCACCTGGGTAGGTTCCAGGTGAGCTCCTCCATCAGCAATAGTTTCTGAACTTAGAGAGGCTTCTGCAGCTGCTGCTGGAGCAATGGGAGGACTGGCTTCAACCATGTTGACACTACGAACATAATATTCCCTTGCTCTCCTTGGATCACTCCTAACCCTGCACATCCGCCCATCGGCAAAAAACTTGATCATGAGGTGGTAGGTTGAGACCACTGCTTGATACTTGTTCAACAAGGGTCTGCCGAAGATGGCGTGATAACTACTAGGAGCGTCAACCACTATGAATTGAACCTGCTTGGTTGCTCCTCCAAGATTTACTGGTAGGGTGACACTTCCTTCTACTTCTTTTCTCTCACCAGAGAAGCCGTAGAGAGGCCCTTCGGTGGAAAGAAGTGGCTTTCTAGTCTTTAGGGCCTCAAAGGTTGATTTGAACAGCAGGTTGACTGAGCTACCAGTGTCAATGAGAATCCTGTCAACCGTAAAATCTCCAATAACAGCTTTAATCACTACTGTATCATCAAATGGATTGGCCGTTTGAGGCAAATCAGCTTGGCCAAAAGTGATGTCCTCCCCTGATGGAGCAGAGGAAGAGGAAGAGGCAACCTCTGCTCGAGTGACCCTCGAAATTGAGGACTTTCGAGTAGACTCGGTTCCTGTCCCACCATGAATGAAGAAGAGTCGCCCCAGGACTCCTTCATCATCCGCATCAAAGCGTACAACTGGAACTTTGATTGGCCCCAGACGGCCTTCATCTTCTACCTCCACACATTCCTGATAGGCTTCATCTACCTCCTTGCCCTTGGAGGTAGATGGCTTCGAAGAAGAGTCCTTCTTGCTCAAATCAATATTGCCTTCAGCAAGCAGTTTCTCTATCAGCAGACGAAGGGCTTTGCAATCTTCGGTCAAGTGACCCTTCTCTTTGTGAAACTGGCAGAAATGTGCGTTGTTCCTTGGCCTCCACTCTTTCTGAGGCCCTTGTTTCTTCTCTTCTGATTTCTTCTGCAAGATCTGGATGACCTCGTCAAGATCCATGCCTGTAATCTCCTCCAGGGAGTTGGTATCACACTGGCTTGGAGAAGGCAGGGCCGCTTGTCGGAGGATGGGAAGCGCTTGCAGCAGTACAGCGAGAGTGGCGGCTAACGACAGTCTCTGATCTTGAAACTGTTGATGGCCGAGAAAGGGTTTCTTGTGGCAGAAATTCCGGCCCCTTTGAGAGGGAGGCTAGAAATCATGGCGAGGAGGTCTGCTGTGATGGTGGTTGCTATGAGAAGAAGAGCCGGAAGCATCCCTTCCTTCAGCCTTAGCTGTCAGGGATGAGACATAGGTGGGGTTGGTGTTCTCGCCTTCAATGAAGCTATTAACCATGGATATCAACTCTTGGTATGTTTCCGGTGCCTTCGTTGTTGCTTTAAACATTAAGGGGCCTTCCCGGAGGCCATGAATCAAGGAAACCTTGTAGTAGTCATGGTTGACGTTCCTTACCCCCTGAGTCTCCTTCTGGAAGCGATCAACGAACCGTGCAACTGATTCATTGTCCCTCTGCTTGATCTCGAAGAGAGCAGCAGGTCCATCTTTTCTCTTTCTTGAGGTAGAAAACCTAAACAATAGTTTGCTGCGAAGCTCAGTGAAGGAAGAAATCGTGCGTGAAGGCAGCTCATAAAAACACTCTCTCGCCTATCCTTCGAGAGTGATAACCAAAAGTTTGGACTTGATGGTGTCGGAGAGGAATCTCAGTGCAACTGCCCATTCGAACACTTGGAGATGGGCGACTGGATCAGTCTCCCCTGAGTAGAATGGAAGACGGGGTTCCCTGAAGTTACTTGGAGCCGACTCCCATCGGATTCGATCAACGAAAGGAGACGGAGTCTCAAACTCAGCAGGGTAAAAAGGGCGGACTGATGCTGGGGAGTCCGCGGGCTCGGCGGACTGGAGATCAGTGAAATGGAGCTGGCGGGCAGGAGTGACCCTGGCTGCCTCCCTGAATAAATTCATGAAGGAGGCGAACTGTTCCTCCTGAGGCCGTAGAGGAGCGGCGGACTAAGCGTGATGCTGAGGAGTGACCGGAGATTGCCGAAGCGGAGTCCGGCAGACTGGGGTCCGGCGTATTGGCGAGTCCGCAGGCTCTGCTGCGGCCTGGGGAGCAAGCCGCTGGGTCAACACAAGCAAAGCTTGGCTGATTGCATCAAGACGCTGATCGGTCTGTCTGCGGGATTATTCAGCCTCAAAACGAGCCTGCTCGATGGCATCCCAAAGAGAATTTTCTGAAGAGTTGGAGCGGTCTGAGTAGCGAGCTCGGCAGTCTGACATGTCTGTCCGCTGTATTTTAAATACTACTCGGATCTGAAGGTCGCATGTTAACTGTTGATGCACGAAAATGGAAATAGAGTCGAGAACCACCAGCTAACGGTTCGAGCACAGGGGAATAGAAAGGGAAAGAGAGACTGCGAGTAGCAATCTACTAAGCAGACGAGAGCAAGAAGAACAGCAGGGCTATGAGCCACGGTGTACAACCTTGGGCTCGCGAGAGGTGATCCAGCAAGCGAGAAAGGGGGATCGACGAGATGAGAGGAGGCCACCTGCGAGAGGCGAGAGGTATGGACCACCCTCTGAAGTAGACGAGACCTTAGTAGGTGAGACCTCCTAGGAGGCGAGATGGCCCACAGGGCGAGAGGCCGGCGAGACGGACAGGGCGGTCGTCTCGCCCGTCAGTTCCTTCCCCACTCGCCATATGTGAGGAGATGTCTTTACCTTTTTACCCTCAAGGGGGATTTTACCTTTGTGCCCCGGATAGTTTTACATTTTTACCCTTGGAGGTCTGCATATAGCCCTCCAGAACAGCGGAGTTTGGCTGTTGGCAGACCCTGTCCAGGGTGTTTTGGTCATTTTAGGTTAATTCAGAAGTGTTATTTGCAGAACAGATTCAGAGGCCTATAAATTGACCGATAAGGTGCCTGGGATGGTTGTTGAACCTTTCCACTATCTTCCTCACAAGCACCTAGCTCAGCATTGGCTAGGGAGGAGAAGATCTTCAGATCTTCCGGAAAAGAGGTGGGACCTCCGAGCTGAGCCCCCTCGGTCTATTTTCAGGTCTCTGACTCTCGTTAGGAGGGTAGCGCAGGGAGAGTACGTGTGGGCTGCATCCTATTTCGAACTTTAAGAGGGACCGGAAAGCTGGTTCCAACATTTTTGGTGCGGTGATCATGGAGCGCAACCCTCAGAGAAGAACCTTGAGCAACCACATGACGGGAGGTCAGTGAGAAGGAGAAGGAGAGGGGTAGGATAACCCGGGAGGATTTGTCGGAAGAGAAGAGTTCATGGCTTCAATCAAGGGGATCATGGATTTGCTGCAAGGGATCCCGCGATAGGGAGATTGTTCAACCCCACTCCCTCAAGTGCCGGCTCTCGCAACACAAGAAGAACTCGTCTCGGCACGAGTTGGAGAAGATGCCCCGGGGAAGGAGGTGATGGCGGAATGGAGCGGGAGAGACATGGCAGGAAGGGAGCTGTTCCCAAGTCCGGCGAGTACCATCTCGCCAGGAGAGGTCGTCGCACGAGTAGGGGCGGCGAGACCGGCGGCGAGAGGGTGCCCTTTTTGCGAGCAATCCTGTCAGCTCCCGTCCCGGAAGGCTTCCGAGAACCCGAGATGAACTACTATGTGGGGAAGGATGATCCCCTCCATCACTTGCAGTGGTTCGAGGACGCAGTTTTGATCAGGCCCATGACGGACGCATTCAAATGTCGTCTTTTTGCCATCACTCTAAAGGACAAAGCTAGAGACTGGTTCCATTAGCTCCTGACAGGCTCGATATACTGCTTCGAGGACCTAAGCAGGAGTTTCCAGTTGCAGTTCTCCACGTCTAAAAAGAGAAAGAGGAACCCGGAGTCGATCTTTTTGATTAAGTAGAAGGCAGATGAGTCGCCGGCTCAGTACATGGATAGGTTCCAAGAGGAGATCTTGGATATACAGGAGGTGCCGGGGTTTACACTCCAGATGGACTTTACCGTGGGACTACGGGAAGGGTTCTTCAAGTTGAGCCTCACCCGGAAGGCGCCGCTGTCTTTTGAGGGCTTGATGGAGAAGGCGGCGAAGGAAATAGCGATGGAGGCGGCAAACCCTGCTTTTGCGAAGAAATTGGCAAGGCTTACTGAGGTTGAGTCGAGGGAGTCAGGTGGGAGACAGCAGGAGGCAAGGAGAAGAGAGGAGCCGAGGGCGCCGGCGTATCAAGAGCTGGGATGGAGGCAATAGGGAGGCCCTGCCCCAGGATAAGGTAGAGGATTTACCCACGGGGGAGGAACCAACAAGAAGGACCGGGAAGGTTTCAGCAGACAGGGTGGGGGTATGGTCATAGACCCCCACTGCCCCCTCCGCAGCAAGCTATGGCCATCGGTCGAGGAAGAGGAAGAGGCCAGGAGAGAGGAAGAGGAGCAAGAGCAGGGAGAAGAAGAAACCCTCAGGAAGGAAGGCAGGGGGGAGGTGGCGTTGCCATATTGTGACTTCCACGAGGAGGAAGGTCACGCAACGACCACCTGCCCAGATTATTTGGAGATGAGAAGAACTAGAGGAGCAGGAGAGCAACAGAGACCGGTGCAGATAGAGGAAGTGACAGGTACAGGAGAGGAGGATCGATGTGTAGATCGAATGGATGAAGGAGATCGCGGAGGAATTGGAGTAATCCATGGAGGGGTGGGGATAGAGACGGCCAAAAAGGAGAGCCTTCACACTATGTACCGCCGAAGCATAGCCTCGACATCACAATCCCCTCCCCCAGATGAAAAGATCACCTTTTCAAGAAAAGACATGCTGAATCATGAAGACCCTTTTTGTGACGCACTGGTGATACGAACCGCCATCGAGAACTTTACGGTGTCACGGATCCTGGTAGACAATGGGAGTTCGGTGAACGTGATTTTCAAAAAGGCATTCAATGCGATGAGGTGGAGGCCCGGAGGGTGCTAGCGGCGGATGGACCATTGTTTGGGTTCTCGGGAGAGAGGAAAGAAGTCGATGGGGGAGTGGAACTTTAGGTATCCCTTAGAGGGCTATCCCGAAATTGCTGCTTTGTCATAGTGGATGCCCCCAGCAGTTACAATGCTATCTTTGGGCGCCCCTTGATCAGCGCTTTTAGATGCGTTCCATCATCGTTTCACCAGTGCTTGAAGCTGATTTCAGGAGGTACCCAAATCAGGGTACGGGGGGATCCAAAGGCCGCAAGGGAATGCTACGTGACGGCAATGAATACCATCTCTTGGCAGGGAGACGCTGAGGAGATGGGAAGGAGGATGGAGCAATTGCAACAGGAACTGGGAGGCGAAGAAGAGAGAGGAGAGGAAGGTGCTGGAGGAGAGGGAGAAGTAGTGGTGGCTGGAGGCATTGCGGGGGAGCCAGAAATGGCGGGAAAGGAGTTCGGGGAGACATGGATGGTAGAAGAGAGAGGAGAGGAAGGTGTTGGAGGAGAGGGAGAAGTAGTGGTGGCTGGAGGCATTGCGGGGGAGCGAGAAATGGCGGGAGAGGAGTTCGGGGAGATGGTGATGGTAGAAGAGGGAAGGGAGGAGGAAGGAGCTGAAGGAGAGGGAGAAGTAGTGATGGACAGGGACATGGCAGAGAAGCTAGAAATGGCTGGAAAGGAGGGAGAAGAGACGAAGGAGGTAGAGGAAAAGCAGACGAAAGAAGAGGAAGGGAGGCAAGAGAAGAGGAAGATGGAAGAAACGGGAGGGTCGCCCGGGGAGGGGGCCCGACCAGAAAAAAGAAGGGCCTCACGACAAGAAGAGGAGGACGCAAGCAAGTGGGAGATGGAACAGCTAGGGGGAAGAGATGATGATGGCCAACGTGGAAGGAGAAACCAAGGAGCAGGACGCGCAGGTAGAGCAGGAAGGGGAGGAAGTGCCCTCGAGGCTGAAAGCAGTCGTGGAGGTCCTCGAGTTAGAGATCCATACCAAGGAAGGCAGAGAGGAGAAGATAAAAATCAGCAGCGAGCACAGCCCGGAAGACGTGAGAAGATCAAGGCCTGCGTGCAGAAAAATATTGACGTCTTTGCATGGAGCGTCGCAGACATGCCAGGGGTCGATGCAGACGTCACTTATCACCGCCTCAATCTCGACCCCAACACTCGCCCCATACAGCAGAAGAAGAGGGCCATCGCCTCCAAGATGGTCGGGCCTATTAGAGAGGAAGTAGAAAAATTACTTAAGGCGGGGTTTGTATCCGCCTGTAAGTATCCGGTGTGGGTGAGTAATGTTGTAATGGTTAAAAAAAGGGGAGGGTAGGTGGAGAATGTGTGTGGATTTTTCACTTTTAAATAAAGC
Source organism: Platanthera guangdongensis (assembly GCA_039583875.1). Lineage (NCBI taxonomy): Eukaryota > Viridiplantae > Streptophyta > Magnoliopsida > Asparagales > Orchidaceae > Platanthera > Platanthera guangdongensis. The sequence continues at coordinate 64,631,067 of CM077155.1, forward strand.
ATGCCCCAAGGATTGTTACCCGCTGCCCCGAATCGACGCGCTGGTTGATTTAGCCGCAGGTTTCCCTTTTATGAGTTTGTTGGACGCGGTTTCTGGATATCATCAAATACGCATGCATCCTCCGGATGTTAAGGACGTCACTTTCGTCACGGTGGATGGATGCTTCTGTTTTAATATGATGCCTTTCGGTTTGAAAAATGCGGGAGCAACCTATCAAAGAATGATGGATCAGATCTTCTGAGAACAGAGAGGGAGGAACCTCGAGGTGTACATGGATGACTTGATAATAAAAATCAAGAACCTCGAAGCTCATGTCCTAGATCTGGTGGGACCCTTTCCCCAAGCAAGCGGCCAAAGGAAATTCCTGCTAGTCATGGTGGACTACTTTTCGAAATGGCTGGAGGTGAAGGCATTGGCTAAGGTAACATCGCAGGTGGTCAAGAATTTCGTATGGGGGGAGATCATCTGCAGGCATGGGTTGACCCTAGCCATTGTGACAGATAACAGACCACAATTTGCAAGTAGAGAATTCGTGGATTTCTGCATTCGTTTGGGAATAGATCTCCACTTTGCCTCTGTTCATCATCCACGGAGTAATGGATAGGTGGAAGCAGCTAACAAGGTCATTGTCAATCTATTGAAGAAAAAAGTGGAGAATTTGAGGGGGAGCTGGGTGGAGCATCTACCTTCAGTACTGTGGGCCTTGAGGACAACACCAAACACCGCCACAGGGGAAACCCCGTTTAAGCTCTCTCATGGCTCAGAGGCTGTCCTACCTATCGAGTTTGAGGTCACATCACCGAGAGTAGAAGTTACGAGGGAAGGAACCGAAGGATGGAGAGCTGAGAATGAAGAAGAACAGAGACTCTCAATGGATCTCGTGGAGGAGCTCAGGGATTTGGCGATGGTCCAGCAGGAGGAGGTCAAGCGCCGGATGGCAAGGTACTTCGACAAGCATATAAGGATCAGACAGTTCAAGAACGGAGATTTGGTCCTAAAAGAGGTAGATGCAGCAGGTAGAGGAGCCTCCGTAGGGAAGCTCAACCACAATTGGGAGGGTTCTTTTGTAGTAAAGGATGTCTTAAAGTCAGGAGGGTACCACCTCCAGGATGTGGACGGGGTATCCCTCGAGCGAGCCCGAAGTGGTGATGATTTAAAGAGATTTTACCCGTAGCACTCTGTCCATTGCACCTTTTTATTATTATTGTACAGTGCTTACCATTTTGATGTGCTATTTTGATGTGATGAAAGTGTGTGTGGCCTTCGTAGGGCACCAAGGGCAAGATGATTCAGAGAGGAGACCCCGAGCAGACCCGCTGACCAGGCTCTCACCTAGCTAGCAGGGCTATAGGCTCACTCGGTGGTTAGAAGTGGTTTGGAGAGGAGACCCCGAGCAGACCCGCTGACCAGACTCTCACCTAGCTGGCAGGGCTGTAGGCTCACTCGGTGGTTGGAGATGGTTTGGAGAGGAGACCTCGAGTAGACCCGCTGAACAGGCTCTCACCTAGCTGGCAGGACTATAGGCTCACTCGGTGGTTGGAGGTGGTTTGGAGAGGAGAACCCGAGAAGACCCGCTGACCAGGCTCTCACCTAGCTGGCAGGGTTGTAGGCTCACTCGGTGGTTGGGGATGGTTTAGAGAGGAGACCCCGAGCAGACCCGCTGACCAGGCTCTCACCTAGCTGGCAGGGCTGTAGGCTCACTCGGTGGTTGGAGGTGGTTTGGAGAGGAGACCCCGAGCAGACCTGCTGACCAGGCTCTCACCAAGCTGGCAGGGCTGTAGGCTCACTCGGTGGTTGGGGGTGGTTCGGAGAGGAGACCCCGAGCAGACCCGCTGACTAGGCTCTCACCTAGCTGCTAGGGTTGTGGGCTCACTCGATGGTTGGGGATGGTTTGGAGAGGAGACCCCTAGCAGACCCGCTGACCAGGCTCTCACCTAGCTGGCAGGGCTGTAGGCTCACTCAGTGGTTAGGGATGGTTTGGAGAGGAGACCCCGAGCAGACCCGCTGACCAGGATCTCACCTAGCTGGCAGGGCTGTAGGCTCACTCGGTGGTTGGAGATGCTTTGGAGAGGAGACCCCGAGCAGACCCGCTGACCAGTCTCTCACCTAGCTGGCAGGGCTGTAGGCTCACTCGTTGGTTGGAGATGGTTTGGAGAGGAGACCCCGAGCAGACCCCCTGACCAGGCTCTCACCTAGCTGGCAGGGCTGTAGGCTCACTCGGTGGTTGGAGATGGTTTGGAGAGGAGACCCCGAGAAGACCCACTGACCAGGCTCTCACCTAGCTGGCAGGGCTGTAGGCTCACTCGGTGGTTGGAGATGGTTTGGAGAGGAGACCCCGAGGAGACCCGTTGACCAGGCTCTCACCTAGCTGGCAGGGTTGTAGGCTCACTCGGTGGTTGGAGATGGTTTTTAGAGGATACCCCGAGTGGACCCGCTGACCAGGCTCTCACCTAGCTGGAAGGGCTGCAAGCTCACTTGAGGGCAAGTCTAAGGGTAAGAGTTCACGTGGAGAAAGGTCCATGTTCATCAGGAGATTGGTGGGAAATCCCTAAAAAAGGGGAAGGGTCAGGAATCAGGCCAGGGAAGAGGGTCTCTGGCTGACACTCGGCAGGGGTGGTCTCGCCCATGGCGAGTGGACGTTCCTCATTCAAAGCACAAGACTGGCATAAGAAGGTAAGGGCCTGTCAAGTAGGGCGGCTGGTCTCCAGGGACTTCAACGCAGGAAAGTCTTGCGTCGAGACGAGCGCTAACAGTCAGTTGATCTCGCGGATAGTATGAGCGAAGAGAGATCCAAAGCTTGTCTCGCGCTCTTGGCTAACTATCAAGCGAGACGGTGGAAGATTACATCAGTGATTAAATAGCATCTGAAAAATTTGTCTCGCGCTTTTGACTAGCTATTAAGCAAGACGGCCGAAGATGGAAGCAACAATTAATGTGTAAAAAGTTTAAACAAAATATCCTTGGAATAAGAACACCTCGCTTTCCTTTTTCGAGTAATTATCTATCAAAATTACAAGTACTAGACGAGAAAGGAAAAAGGTAAGAGAAGCCATTGTAGTTGATGATGCGCTACTCGCTGTCAGAAGAAGAGTTGCCGTCCGTCTCGCCGTACAAGCGGGGGACCAGGTTTCAGGCAGTTACTGTCTCGGCATCCTCGCGCACCACCCCCATCTCCTTCATCATTTTAAGAACAACCTCCGTCATCTTGATATTGGAGTCTCGACAGATGGCGTCCACCTCGTCTACTGAGTAGCGGGAAGGAACGGGAAATTGGTCTAAGTGGGGTGTCGCGCTGTTCCGGAGGCGGAGATTTTCAGCTTTCAATTTCTTGTTCTCCCCCTCCAACTCCTCAATGCGCGAGCGCATTCTGTTAGCCGTCTCGGCATCCTGCGGGAAGAGAGCGAGTAAGGGGCTATAAAAAGCAGAGAGTAAGGATATCAGAGCAACGGTAAGAAAACATACCACGCCCACTGGCTCTGCGCGAGGAGGTTGTCGGCAACAGTCAATCGTTTCTCCAGGTCGATGGATTTCTCCCGTTCCGCGGCGAGACCGGCCTCCGATTCCTTCCACTTTCTATTATTGAAAATGAGGCGGCGCGAGACTCGGTGTGTGAGCTCTAGGGAGCGAAATTGAGAATGGGCACTTTTCAGAATGAGATCCCGCGATGCCTCATTATCTGCGGGCTCAGAGCCAAGGTCACCATACAGCCCAAACCCTAGGGAGAAGGCGTGACTGGTGGGGGGGTCCTGCTCTTTCCAGGAAGGAAGGAGAGTGGACACTGACATGCAGTTAGCGTCCTTGTCCCATAAGAGAACTGGCTCGCCGGCATCATCATCGGTCATAGGCCCCATGTTGTAATTGGGGTGCGAGGCGGGAGCCGGGCGACTGGAGGTGCCAGTCTCGCCAGAAGGAAGCTGAGAAGGCTGAACTTTGGTGGTGGCAGCTGGTTCTGATAAGACCGTCTCGCGGGCAGGCGAGACGGGTAGTCGGGGAGGCGAGGGAGACGATAAAGAGATGGGGGACAGGGATCCCGCTGGCTCTTTCCTTTCTTTGGCAGATTTTTCCCTTTTAAAGGACACAGACTTTTTCACTGTATTCTTGGGACTATGCCGATAAGTGCCCTCGCCCACGGGCCTCTTCTTGGGGGTGGGAGTCAGCGTATCCTTCGCAGCCTCCGCCGCCATACTCGCTAAGGCGAGAGCTCGGTTACTTTGATAAGGGGGATGGACGGGGATGGTTCTCTCTCCTAGATAAGATGACAGTCAGCGGGGAATGAAAATTTACAAGGATAAAGAGGGAAATAGAAGTGTACCTTCGCTGGGGAAGACGGCTGGAAGTGAGTCGAGGTCTCGCCTAAGATATTGGACCTCGAAAATCTTGCCTGCGAAGAAATCGCAGAGATCTTTCTCGGCACCCCCCACCTTGGGGGTGTCATAATAGCATTCGGCAGGAGACACGGGGGCGAGAGGAATACCTCCCAGATCCCCGCAGATGAAGATGAAGCGAGTTAGCCAGTAGTGGTTTTTATTCGGCATCTCGCACACCTTCAGGCCTTGGCCTGTGAAATAAGAGATGTCGTCGTCTTTTGCGTTGTAGACGAACAGCTTGGGAAGGCCGTCAAGCTAAATTCAATGCGCTCTCACCGCAGGTAGCAGGCGAAAGCGATCAGCATGGAGATGGCATTGGGGTTGAATTGGGCAGGGACTACCCCAAAGTACTTAAGAACTAACTTCACCTCCGGCCAAATAGGAAGCCGCAGCCCCGCCTCGAAGTGCGAGACGGGGAAAGCCAGTTCGTTGGGGTAGAAGGTGTTGATACATTCGCCAACTTTGGGCGGACGAGATAGATAACCGTCGGCGAGATACTCGCTGGCGAAACGAGCGTACTCTTCCTCTGACAATCTGCCGAGATGGAAGTCGTGGTCCACAAACCGCTTTCCGCAGCGGCTGCGCCGCTCGCCTTCTTCCATCTTCTTCTTTCCCATGACAGGTGAGAAGACAATAAAAGGAGAAGAGAACGGTTCAGAGAGAGCGGGACGCGAGATGAGTGAGGAAGAGGAGAGAGACGGGAGCTGCAACCAGAGAGATGACTTGGAGTAACAAAAGCAGAGGAATGCCTGGGTTTGAGATATTTATAAGGAATGAGAGGAGAGAGGGAATTAAGCGGGAAAGGCAAGCGGCGGGAAATGAAGAGGCACCCCGACGCTTCACCTCTCTCTCTCTATTTTGCTCTCTCTCTAGAACCCAAGGGGCGGGGGCTCCGCAGCGGTCTTTTCGAGATAAAAGCCATCATTATTGAAAAAAGGGCCAATCAGGGTAATGATGAAAAACATCATGATATGACAGGTACAATACCAAAATAATAAAATATTTCATCCCGCAGAGGGGGTATCTCACCCAGAGTTTTATACAATGCATCAATAATTAAAAAGTTAAATCGGCAACGATAATATAGGAGTGCCTGGAGAAGGCGAGACAGACCCACAGCAGCTTAGTTCCTGATCCATTTCCAGCGACCATCCTGACCTCCCACCAAGGGAGGGCGGCCAGGAAGATGAAAAGCGCGAGAGGCAACCATGCCGCGGCGCGCGAGATGAGGTGTTCGTCCGTCTCATTCAGGATGGCCTGGGGGTCCGTCCCGTCCATTACGCCGTCAGCTTCCCTCTCGGCAGCAAGGTGGTGGCACTCTGTCTCTAACTAGTCCATACGCCGGTCAGAGGCCTGCTTCTCCAGCTCCATCTCACGAATTATGTGCGTGTACTTCCGGAACATCCTAGCCGTCCTCCTCTTCAGCTCTAGAGTATCCATGGGATCGCCCAAGTAGTCCTCGATGTCGTTAGGGCGTGGAAGGGGTGAGAGGGGAGGAGACGCGGGAGCGTCTTCAGTATCAGAATCAAATTGGATACCTGCATAGAAGGCGAGAAATCATAAGAAAGGATGAGCTCGCGTGAATTGGGTAAAAGAAGGCGAATTGAAGGAAAGGCGAGAAGGGAGAAGATCTTACTGGGGATGCGAGGGTTCCCCACAACTCGCAAGAGGTTTTCTCTTCGCGAGAGGGGTGGGGAGGATGCCTCGGGCGAGTCAGTGCACTGATGAGCTTGGTTTATATTATCAGGAGGATTGGCAGGCACAGGTGAATCAGCGAAGCTTCCCTAAAAAAGCACAGTCAGCCAAAGAAGGGAATGAATAATGAGATTACCTGCTTCTCTCCGGAAGAAGCGAAAGGGTTGTGTTTTGAAGGGGTAGAGGAGATTGCGCCTACCGAGAGAGGGGGGGGGGCAGGCGGCTTTCATCTTTTTTAGGCGAGAGGGCGGAGAGGCCAAGGGAGGAGTGCGCCCCAGGTCCAGGAATAGGGCGTCCGTGTTGGTTTTATTTTGCCTTCGGACCATCGCGAGGTGCTCGCGGAAGCTTTGGCTATGAGTCATTCTGAAGGAGGAAGGAATGAAGGCTAAAGTGTCCCAAATGAAGACTGGGATCTCATATTTATAGGCCCCATAGGGGGGGGGGGGTCCACCAAAGATTCTCATAAAGGAATCCTAGCATCGCGAGCCACGGTTGGACTATCTTTCCGAGGGTAGGGAAACCTCGAAAAGAGCGGGGATTGTGTACAACCTTGGGCTCGCGAGAGGTGATCCAGCAAGCGAGAAAGGGGGACCGGCGAGATGAGAGGAGGCCACCTACAAGAGGAGAGAGGTATGGACAGCCCTCTGAAGTAGGCGAGACCTTAGTAGGAGAGACCTCCTAGGAGGTGAGATGGCCCACAGGGCGAGAGGCCGGCGAGACGGACAGCGCGGTCGTCTCGCCCGTCAGTTCCTTCCCCACTCGCCACATGTGAGGAGATGTCTTTACCTTTTTACCTCAAGGGGGTATTTTACCTTTGTGCCCCAGATAGTTTTACGTTTTTACCCCTAGAGGTCTGCATATAGCCCTCCAGAACAGCGGAGTTTGGCTGTTGGCAGAACCTGTACAGTGTATTTTGGTCATTTCAGGTTAATTCAGAAGTGTTATTTGCAGAACAGATTCAGAGGCCTATAAATAGACCGATAAGGTGCCTGGGATGGTTGTTGAACCTTTCCACTATCTTCCTCACAGGCACCTAGCTCAGCATTGGCTAGGGAGGGGAAGATCTTCAGTTCTTCCGGGAAAGAGGTGGGACCTCCAAGCTGAGCCCCCTCGGTCTATTTTCAGGTCTCTGACTCTCGTCAGGAGGGTAGCGCAGGGAGAGTACGTGTGGGTTGCATCCTGTTTCGAACTTTAGGAGGGACCGAAAAGCTGGTTCCAACACACGGCAACAACAGACTTCGCCCGTCGCGGCCTGAATGCCTTTCTAGGACGGGCTTTACTTTGATTGAAGAAGGGTTTGATTACAAGTGGAGTAAAGGAAAAGGGCAGGAGCTGAGCAAGCTGGAGTCCTCAAAGCCTGAGATTCGAGTTTGCAGCCTTTAATAAGTAGGCTCCTGGGCACGAGTCAGCATGCTTTGGGTGCACCACCTCCCCCCTATTTATAGGATGGGGGCCTGCCCAAACGGGCATGACTAAAATAACTGGCTGCCCGGGGTACTGGAGAACTAGGAAACGGTGACGTGAAGTAGAAAAGAAATAACACGCCAGTCCGCACAAAAGGGGCGGACTAGGCTTGCGAGATGGAGCTTCCATCTACTACTGCTAGGCACGATCCTGCTGGAGGACGACGGCCTATGCGGACTGGACACTACATCTGCCGAAGTGGAATCAATCCAGAGATCCAAAGGCATGGCGATTTGGGCGGACGGAGCATTGAGTCCGCCGCTTGGGGATCAGCCTTGGGATGGCTGAATGCTGCTGCTCTGTCGAGCTTGGCGGAATGCCAAACCAAGTCCGCCTATGACAAGCCAGGGACCTTGGAACTATGCTGAGGCATCGCCGGGCTAGGAGGACTGCCAAATTGAGTCCGCGGATAATGAAATAGTTGACCTTAGAATCTTGTAGGTGTTGCGGACTGAGGGGTTAACAGTCGTGTTTTGACAAAATCTGCAACGACAAGCATGAAATAGCATGGACTGATATAAGAAGCAAACTGAGCACAAAACAGCTCGAAAACGTGAAGCATTAACACTTGGTAATATCAACCGGGCCGGAGTCAGTGACCAAATTGTCCCATACCAGGCTCCCAGACCCAAACGTCTCACAAAAGGGCACTGCTATGGTGGCAACTTGTCCCAACCCAATCCAACAGTCCATAAAACAGAGACCAAACATCCACCAAGTGAAATGATTGTTGGGTATTGTATCCACAATAACCTAGATTTTTATGAAGACACCCTTGAACTAAGATGAATTAAGTTGTATTTGATGTATTGTTTGAGTTATGTGTTTGCATGACTTAATTGTCAAGTGTAGACTAATTTCAGTCTACAATGGGTCACCAAACACATGACCATATAATATAATCCCTCATTATGTGTTCCATGGTGTTGACTCATGTGTAGCCTCTTTTTTGGGATACACTTCATTTTTCAAGCACTAGGTTTGTTGGAGAAAGACATGCTGCTGATTACATTGAAGAAAGGAAAATCTTTATAAACCAATTTTTTTTCTAAGTGTTCCACTCGAGTAGAATTCTAGTACTCGAGTAGAACCTTTAGTTGTACTCGAGTAAGTCTAGTCTAGATTTCGAGTAAAAGAAATGGTTCTCGAGAAATTTGAATCTAGTTCTCGAGAGGCCAAGTCCATTACTCGAGTAGACTTCTTCTTTTTCTCGAGTTGACAGATTTTCCTTCTCAGAAATTTTCTAAGTATTATACTCGAGTAGTCAAGTTCTCTACTCAAGTAGATGAGCACTTTAACTCGAGTGACAGAAGGAATGTTCTCGAGAAGTATCTACCCCACTCGAGTAGTGTAGTTCTTGTACTCGAGAAGTCTGTCTACTTCTCGAGAAGTCTAGATCTAGTACTCGAGTAATCAGTTTTATTTCCCAGAATTTTCTCTAAGTCTTCTTCTCGAGAAGTTTACTTCAACTTCTCGAGTAACATTTCTAGCACTCGAGTAACCCTCATTCCACTCGAGTGATAATGAATTCTGTGCTGAAATTTCCTGAAGGGCTTCTTCTCAAGTTGTCAGATATTGTCTTCTCGAGAACCCATTTTAGTACTGGAGTAGTTTTTCTTTCACTAAAGTAATCCAGTCATCTTTTCAGAAAATTTTGCTAAGTTCTAACAGACGCGATTTTCAAAAGACTTGACATGATTGGGCCATATGGCCGTCATTAATGATAATTATGACTGTTAGGGAGATATTATAAAAGGTCTTGTCATTCCGACTAACCCTAAGAAGCTTGTTAAAGAAGCATTCTAAGAATTCTGAATCAGCTAATTTCTCTTTCCTAAATCGGAAGCCCCTGGCGCTCATCTTCCTCATTGCCAAGGGTTGTCGATCTAGAACGATTCAGAAAAGTTGACATGCAGATCAAGATATTCTTCCATCTACGGATCCTCTCTATGATCTTGTAAGTCCAGGAATCTTAGATCAAGGATCTTATTGTGTCTTCTTCAAAATATTCTGACTGTGCCGCAAAGTTCAAATAGGAAGACCTAGGCAGAAATTTCTAGTTTTGAGAGAGATATTGTGCTTGTATTTCTGATTTCAATCTATTCTTGTAGGAGATTATTCTCCAAGTGTAGAAGCTTTGTTCTCCGAGTTGTAGGAAATTTTCATCTTCTGAGTGTAGATTCGTTTTGTGGATCGAGTTGTAGGAACGTTGTTCCGAGTAGTAGGATTGGTTTCAATCCGAGATTAGTGGAGTAGCCGAGTCTAGTGCTTTGCTAGATCGGTGAGTGGAAAGTGGATGTACCCAAGGTTGTCGAACCATTATAAATCTATGTGTCCTCTGTGATTACTTTGTTTTTATTCTATACATAGATCACGAAATTTTTTTATTCCGCAAAAAGACACGCAACTCACCTATTCACCCCCCTCTAGGTGATTTAGGCAGACAACTAATAACTTCAATTGGTATCAGTGCGAGGTTGATCATTAAAAAGTTAACACCTTGATCTGATCGGCCCCAAGTTGTCTTTTGAGTTATCCAAGCATGAATAAGGTCAAGGATTTTGCTAAGCTTCCCTTGTGTACAAAGAACAACTTTCCCATGTGGGAAGAGAGGATTAAATTTTTCATGGAAGCTGTGGATCCAAGGATCTTCATGATTGTTAAAGAAGGTCCTTATGTTCCTATGACCGTCTCCACTATAGGTCCTATAAAGAAAGTTCTAAGAAGTTGATGGATCTTGACAAAGATGAGATTGCACTTGTCTCTTTAGACAAGAAGGCCAAAAATATTATTGCAAGTGTAGTTAATGACTCTATGCCGCAGAACCTGATTCACTACCAATCTGCTAAGGAAATGTAGCAGTCCCTCGTCACCTTGATGGAAGGAACGAAAGAAGTTAGGGATGACATAAGATCCCTTCTAAATCAAAAATACGAACCCTTCCGACAAGTACCCAAGGATACAATTGCAAATACTTTTGAAAACTTCTTCAAGATAGTTAACGACCTAAGAGTCTACGACCGAGTCTTCACCAAAGGAGAACTGAATGATAAGTTCTTGAGATCCCTGAATAAGGAAAGGGATAACAAGGTCTGTGCCATTCGGGAATTTGGAAAGCTAGCTGAGACTGACCCGCAAAATCTCTTTGGAAAGCTCATGTCATATGAGCTGCAAATTAAATAAGGAAAAGCCGAAGAAGAGAAGAACATGTCTTCATCCAAGGAGAAGTCTGTAGCTCTCAAAGCAGACACCTCAAGGAAGTCCAAGGCTGCCTCTCCTGCCCCAGTACAAGAAGAAAGTGAAGAAGAAACCTCAGAGCAAATTACCTTATGCTCAGAACTATCTGAAGGAGAGTTCTCTCTACCCGTAAGACAGTTCAAGAAATTCTTGAATAAGAAGAAGCAATGGAGAGGCAAGGATGCCTCGTACAGAAAATCTCATCATGGTGGTGATTGACACAAGAAAGGCTCTAGTAGCCAAGACAGGTATAACACTAAACCGAATAAACAAATTTCTGTTGACATCGTTTGTTATTGTTGCAATAATCCAGGTCACGTTATTGTTGACTACCCCTACAAGAAGGAGGGCGGAGAAAGAGAGGAGAAGAAATCTTCTTACAATAAGAAGAGAATAGAGAGAAGCCTTGTAGCCAAGAAGGGAAAGACTCTTAGCGACTCTGACTCATCTGAGTTAAGTGAAGAAGAGAAAACCTACTTTGGACTAATGTCTCAAACTGAGGATGAACAAGAACCCCAGTTGACTAGGAAGGTAAATTTTGATACTCCTCTTTATAAATCTGATGTTTATGATCATGATCATGAGGACAGCTCTTCTGACGATGAGTCTGAACTCATAGCCCAGTATTAGGAGTTGATCAAGGCTTACAACAAATGTCGTAGAGTTGTGAAAAATCAAAACAAAGAGATAAAGTTTCTCAAGGCTGAAGAGAGCACTTTTAGAGAGGAAGTCGCTAAGACGGACTCACTCAGAGAGAACTTCAATGCTGTCATTGAAGAATATAACAGCCTCTCAAGCACCTAGATTTGAAGGAGAAGATCATAAAAGAACTGGAAGCACAACTTAAAGCAGAAAAGAAACTTGTTGAAAGTTTCTCAAAGCCCAAGACTGTCCTTCCTTTCGTTGCTGAATTCTCAGCTAAGGCCAAAGGTGCTGGGCTAGGCCATTGTTAAGCCCAGAATCCGCGACCTGTTCGCAGAGCTTTCCAGACCGGGCGGCCTAGTTGTTCTAGCCGCCAAGTATCTCAATTAGGACGGTCACCAGAGGTCGAGCGGCATGTGAGGCTAGCCGCATCTTAGATCAACTCGTCTGGTCATCACTGAAGCCAGGCGGTCTCCATGTTAGGCCGCCGCCAGCGCCGACCCTGCTCAGCGACAAGGCCCAGGACCCAGACCATCTACTTGCCAGGAGGAATCCACCAGGCCGCGCGGCTACCCTCCTTTCTCGTTTTCTGCTCATTTGCTTCCCCTCACCTCTGCCCGGTTCTCCTGTACCCTGGGAAGCCGGTAACTTTAGCTCTGCTCGCTTGGGCAGGACCACGAGCCTATAAATAGGGGGAGGGTGCACTCCCCAAGATACGCTGACTTGTCTCCAGGAGCTCGCTTGTTAAGAGCTGCGGTCTCAAGTCTAGTGCCTTGCGGCTTGCAGTCCGGCCGGCCTATTCGATTTCCTTTTTCTCTTCTTGTAACTGCTTCACTTTTAATCAAAGGAAAGCCCATCGCAAGAGAGGCATTCAGGCAGCGACGGGCGAAGTCGGGTGTTGCCGTTATTCACGGCTCGGCTGTTCTTTTTTCTCTCATCCGCTTAGTAGATAACTGCTTACAGTCTGCCTCTCTTCCCTTCCTTACTTCCCCCGTGCTCGAACCGTTAGCTGGTGGTGTCCGACTCCCTATCCGTTTTCGTGCATCAACAGTGAGGGCGCATTTTTTGCATCAACATCAACACGCGACCTTCAGATCAAGCCGTTTTTTGAAGTCTGCGGACAGAATGTCAGATCGCCAGACCGCTCAACCAGAACTTCAACCCGACAAGGATCCCCTTTGGGAAGTAGTTGTAACACCCCCTATCCGTCACATAGCATATAGCAGTAGGTCCGGCCGGGGCCCGACGCCATATACCACAGACAGACCGGGTGGTTACTTATGGAAACCATCCAACCAATCTCAACGTCCTACACAGAGCATTCTAGCGGAAGCAGTTTATATAAGTTGTAAACAAGAACCCAGCATTAGAGCACGAATGTCCACTATTACAAAATTAGGAATGTTATACAAAATACCCAAAATCGGCCTTAAGGCCTTACAGAGTGTTTCACTTGAATAATACATGATTTACAAACCTCGGCACGCAGGCCGGTCATACATGAATAAAACAGAAACACTTCTACTTGGGCCTTCGAGGGCCAGCTTTGCAAAAAGGGCTTTAGCCCGCTTGGTCCAGCTGCACCTGCAAGCAACAAACCACCGCACGGTGGCAAAACAAGGCAACGGTCAGCAATGCTGACCAAATTATAACGATCCCGCCCCCAACACGGGGCGGCGATGCTCCTTCCCTGCATTTCATTAGCATAAGCGAGCAATTTATATAACCATAGCCATTTCATCACAGGCGTTGGCTCGCACGGCCACACGCCCCGTGCACTCAGGGCACATTCTCGGTGAACCGGTCGATGTTACGTCAATTAAAGCCATTAACATTCCAGACTCACCACCGCCACTTAGACGGCCAAACCTATGAGCAATTCGTCTTCCTGGCCTGGGTCACGACAATTTAGGCCATTGACCGCCGAAGACTCCCATCTATGCCAACGGTGAGTGCCACGTAACCTTAGGTCTCTCTAACCGAACGACATAAAGCGGGTACGGTTCCATCTAACCCGTGCTCACATCGCAACGACAATTTAAGCCATTTGCGCGGGTCAAACTTCCACCGAGTCCCATTCTACCGCAAGACACATAACCCCGTTATGTTCAAGTTGGCTCTCAGGCCACCAAGTTGGCAAGATCTCGTATCCGCCCAGTTTTCCGAGTGCACCTTTGGGTTAGTCCCCAAGGCTCCCTGCTGCAATCTACCGCGTAGAAAACCCGAAAAACAACCAATAGCACGGAGTCTTCTCCGGCCTTAAGCAATGCAACATCACCGATCCAGACAAACATGTCCGGGTAGGCTTCACACATCATGCCTACGTCCGTTCTCGCATACGGACTCTAAACAACGGGGACTTTACATATCTACCCGAAGGAACGCCTCCAACTCTCCGCAAACTCGCGAGAGCGGGCTTCCTATGCTAAGAAAGAGAGCGACTCATGCTCAAGATGAGGATCGTTACCCTTGAGTTCCTCTTTGGCGCCATCGAAAAGTAATCGGATAGAAATCACCGCACTTGCGTTGCCTCCGTGGATCCGGAGTCGGCTTGCGATTCGGAGCTCCGAAGCTCCTCCAATGGCGGATCTAGCTCTTCTTCTTCCCTTAGCTCTCCTCTCTCTCCAAGAACTTAGAAAGAGAACAAGTGAAGAAAAGTGAAGGTTTTCCAAGTCAACTCACGGGTATATCCCTTCAGGAACATCCCCCAGCCGTCGGATCTCAACCTAAGGAAACGAACGGCTTTGATTCGGGGCTGAAATGCCCAATCTGGGCCGAACACGGCCTGGCACACGCCCGTGTCCAGGGCCGTGTGCCGCATTCGCCGTCAAAATCGAATCACCTGGAACCTCACACGGGTATCGAACACGCCCGTGTTCGAGCTGACACGCCCGTGTTCCACCGCACACGGCCGTGTGGCCGGCCGTGTACACCATGATTTTTCCCCCATTTTCAACCCGAGCACTGCACGGGTTCTAGGACACGCCCGTGTCCTTGCCCGTGTCATATTGACACGCCTGAACCCCAGGCCGTGTACACGGGACATTTCGTCGAGGGAAGATCGACGACTTGATGACACGGCCTTGGACACGCCCGTGTCCTAGGCCGTGTTCCTTGACTCGACGATCGTCGAGTGAATCTCGACGACTCCCGGGACGATCGTCGACACGGGTCGACACGCCCTGCGACATGCCCGTGTCGCAGGCTGTGTGCCCATTCTCGACGAATCGTCGAGTATAACTCGACGACTTCACGGCTAAGTGTCGACACGGGTCGACACGCCCTGCGACACGCCCGTGTCGCAGGCCGTGTGCCCACTCTCGACGAATCGTCGAGTAAAACACGACGACTTCGCGGCTAAGTGTCGACACACGCTTGACACGCCCTGGGACACGCCCGTGTCCCAGGCCGTGTGCCTGCTGCCAGAACCCAAACTGGCCCAAAATGTCCCCCTCTGCTCCTTTGAGTTTCGGGGCGTTACAACTCTCCCCCTCTTAAAAGAATTTCGCCCACGAAATTACATAAAGGAAAGACATACAAAACCAAAATTTGTACCCGAGTGGAACAACTCCGGATACTCGTCAAGCATAGTCTGCTCTCGCTCCCAATAGAGCTCCTCACGACCGCAATTGTCCCACCGGACGTTGACCATCCTGATCTCTTTATTGCGTAATCGCTTGACCTCCGAGTCCTCAATCCGCACGGGCTTGACCTTTGTCGTTAGCCCACTATCCACCGGCACTTGATCAACCGCGATCACTTGCGTGGTCTCTTGCACCGCCTTCCGAAGCACCGAAATGTGGAATACATCGTGTAAACCACTAAGCTCCACTGAGAGCTTCAACCGATAGGCTGCTTCGCCAACTCGCTCCAGAACCTCAAACGGTCCAAGGTACCTCGGGCTTAGCTTTTTCAACCGCCACACCCGCGAGACACCCTTGAACGGCTTGATCTTTAAGTATACATAATCGCCCACAGCGAACTCCACGTTCCTGTGCTTAACATTATAGTACTTTGCTTGCCGGTCCTGAGCGATAAGCAACCTCTCCCGAATGGTTCTCACCAAAGAAGTAGCATCCTCCACTTCCGATCGCTTATACAACTTTGACTCACCCGTTTCTAACCAAGACAACGACGTGCGACATCTTCTACCATATAGGGCCACGAAGGGCGCCATCTGAATACTCGCTTGGTAGCTGTTGTTGTATGCGAACTCCACCAAATAGAGGTGGTCTTCCCGTTGCTTTCCGAAATCCAAGACACACATGCGAAGCATGTCTTCCATGGTTCTATTCACCCTCTCGGTCTGCCCATCCGTTTGTGGGTGGAAGGCTGTGCTAAACTTCAGCTTTGTTCCCAACATTTGCTGCACCAGCCTCCAATCATTGGACGTGAACCGCCCATCTCGGTCACTCACGATGCTGCGGGGCACACCATGAAGCCGTACTATATTATCCACATAAAGCTTTGCCAGCTTCTCCACCGGATCGCCCTTCCTATGCGGAATAAAATGCGACACCTTCGTTAATCGATCAACAACCACCCAAATGGCGTCGTTCCCCTTTTGCGACCTTGGCAAACCGTGCACAAAGTCCATAGAGATGTCGTCAAATTTCCACTCCGGAATAGGCAAGGACTTAAGAAATCCTCCCGGCTTTTGGCACTCCGCCTTTACCAAGGCGCAGGTTTGGCACTTCGCTACGTATAGCGCCACATCCTTTTTCAAACCCGGCCACCAAAATAGTTTCTTTACATCACGGTACATCTTCGTGCTCCCCTGGTGAATCGAGTACTTGGTATGGTGTGCCTCGTACAACAACTACACCCGTAAATTGCCCACACTTGGGACGCACAAACGACCGTCTTTCCAAAGCAATCCGTCCTCCACGACGAATTGGGAATTTGACCCATCCAGAGCCTCTATCATGAACTGCTTCATATGAGCATCCATATCCAAAGCCCGCCGAATCCGATCAGCCAGGTCATATTGGACTTCAGTCCAATTCAGCACTGCTTCAGCACTTGATTGTCTATCCACACAAACAATCTCCAACGCCTCCAACTCCCGCACCAACCGCTCATCATGCACCGATAGCCAATTGGCTTGATCTGGGGCTCGGCGACTCAACGCGTCCGCAACCGCATTCCCTTTGCCAGGCATGTAGTGGATCTTGAATGTATAGTCCCCCAGGAACTCCATCCACCTACGCTGCCGCATATTCAGATCCTTCTGATCAATTAGATACTTTAGGCTCTTGTGATCGGTGTAGATATCAATCTTCACACCGTACAAATAGTGTCTCCACAGCTTCAAAGCAAAAATCACGGCCGCTAACTCCAAGTCATGGACCGGATAATTCCTCTCGTGCACTTTTAGCTGTCTCGAGCCATAAGCTATCACGCTTCCGTGCTGCAGTAGCACGCAACCCAAACCGCTGCCTGAAGCATCGCTATATATCTCATAGCCTTCGGTTCCACATGGCGAACTCAGCACAGGCGCCGTGGTCAACCGACACTTCAGTTCCTCAAAAGCTCGCGTGCACTCCGGCGTCCAAACGAACTTATGCTCCTTCCTCGTCAAAGTAGTGAGAGGTAACGCTATCCGCGAGAAGTTCTCTACGAAGCGCCTATAATAACCGGCAAGCCCCAAAAAGCTCCGGACTTCTACTACCGTAGCAAGCTCAGGCCACTCCCGTATCGTAACAATCTTCGCCGGATCCACAGCAATACCCTCTCCACTTACTATATGCCCGAGGAACGCCACTGAGGATAGCCAAAACTCGCACTTCGAAAACTTGGCATACAACTGATTTCTCCTTAGCGTCTCCAACACCAAATGAAGATACTTGAAGTGATCTTCCTCACTTTGCGAGTACACCAAAATATCGTCGATGAAGACGATCACAAAATGGTCCAAGTACTCCCTGAACGTCCTGTTCATCAAATCCATGAATACTGACGGCGCATTAGTCAGCCGAAACGGCATGACCGTAAACTCATAATGCCCGTATCTCGTACTAAACGCTGTCTTCGGGATATCACTCTCCCTTATCCGCAGCTGATAGTATCCAGCCTTGAGATCCAACTTCGAGTACACCGTCGACCCGACTAACTGATCGAAGAGATCATCAATCCGGGGGATCGGGTACTTGTTCTTCTCAGTCAGCTTGTTTAGCTCCCGATAATCAATACATAATCTCAAGATTCCGTCCTTCTTCTTAACAAAGAGGACCGGTGTGCTCCAAGGCGAAGAACTCGGGCGCACATACCCTTGCTCCAACAATTCTTGCAGTTGAACTTTCAGCTCCGCCATTTCCTTAGGCGCTAGCCGATACGGAGATCGTGACACAGGCTTTGCACTTGGCACTAGCTCGATCGTAAAATCTATCTCCCGCTGAGGCGGGGCTCCAGGAAGATCTGCGGGGAACACATCAGGGTATTCCGATACCACTGAAATACAATCCAAAGCGGGCTTCGGCTTTGCAACCTCCACTAGTGTAAAGAACAGTTCTGCTCCAGCACGAACCGCCTTCACCACCTGAAGAGCAGACATCAACGTCTTGCTCGACCCCTTTAAGCCCGTAAACGTCGTCTCACGACTCGCTCCCAGCTTAACTTCCTTGCTACCGCAATCTATATGGGCCTGCTGCTCCGAGAGCCAGTCCATGCAAAATATGACGTCGAACTCCACTAACGGAAGTCAAGACGCTCGCAGGTCGAACTCCTGCTCCCCAATACGAATCTTAACATCGCAGATCCTATCCGCTCGCATCGAACACCCATTGGGCAACAACACATCCAACTTATCCTTCGCCATCGAGGAAGGGACCCGATGCGTAATATAAATCCTTCGAACAAGAAGGAGTGTGAAGCTCCCGTATCGAAGAGTGCTCGTGCCGGATTTTCACAAATCAATACAAATCCTAAACAAGTAGTGGTAAGGTAACATGTGCATAACAAGCATATAAAGAAATTGACTTGCTATAAATTAAATCGTACCTGTCACCACATCAGCTTGTTTAATGGCCTTCTGTTGGCCAAGATTGTAGACCCTTGGTTGGGCCGGAGCATAATGGGATGCGGTCGACTCCACCGCCTTTCCCTTCTCTTCATAAGTGGCTCCCGGCCTCCTCTCGGACTTAGGACGTCCGCTCCAACAATCACAGGCAAAGTGCCCCGTCTTTCCGCATGTAAAACACGCGCCCGGGGTCCGACTCGTAGTCGCCCCAGAAGCACCAGAAGGAGCTGGAACCGAAGTCCTATGCTTCTTGAAAGACCTCCGATAGCCGGACTTTGAAGTAGTCGGCACTCTGAACTCAGATTTCTTTTCACCCAAGATTTTCTTCGCTTGTACATTTTTCATGTCCTTCTCCAAGGACCGGGCAGTATTGACCAAGGTTAAGAAACCCTGCATCATCGGCCCCGAGAGTAGCAGTCTCAACTCATCCCTCAAGCCTTCGTAGAATCGATTAGTCTTGCCCTCCTCATCCATGATGGTGGCGCTAGCATAACGACTTAGACGAGTAAACTCGTGGAGATATTCATCCACGCTCCTCTCACCCTGTACCAGCTTCAGGAACTCATTCTCCAACACTATCTTCTGCGTCGAAGGGAGGTATCTAGCCAAAACTAATCTCGAGAACTCCTCCATCGAGACATCACAAAGTTGTCTACCCCTCAGTAAGTGCAGCTCCAATCCTTCCCACCACATCCTCGCTTCACCGTCCAGAAGGAACGTAGCGATGGTGGTCAATTGCCACTCCTCCGTCCCCGTCGCTGTCATGACTCTCCTTACCCTGGAGAGCCAGTCTTCAGCCTGAGATGGGGTTCCCAACCCCGAGAATAGCGGAGGGTTAAAGCTCATTACATGCTTTAGCTGCCTCTCAGTTGCCCTCCTTGGCACTACCGGTTCCAAAACCACTTGCTCCACCCTCCTCGGCTCAGCCTCTCGCAGAGGTTCTTGCTCCATCACGGGGGCGGGCTGCTGCGCTTGCCTTCCAGGCTGCGCATTAATCACGGCCAACACCGCTTCAGCCACCAATCGTATATTTTCAGCCGACAAAGGTGTTGCAGGAGCAACCTCCGGTGCACTACTAGCCTCAGAAACTCGGCGTTCTGACGGCCCAACACCACTTCTGGTCACCTATAGTGGTACAAAACACCGTTAAGCGACCAAATTGTATTGGAAACAGCAATTATAGGAACACGCAGGTTCCTCAAACACGAGTATTTTCATTCCTAAGTGGACATTCATGGGTTCTTTTACCATTATAACGATGACGCACGCAATGTGCTCACCACCCCTTAAAACGAATTCGGCCACGAATTCAGTTTAAGCCCGACCAAAACCAGTAGTCTGATACCAAATTGTAACACCCCCTATCCGTCACATAGCATATAGCAGTAGGTTCGGCCGGGGCCCGACGCCATATACCACAGACAGACCGGGTGGTTACTTATGGAAACCATCCAACCAATCTCAATGTCCTACACAGAGCATTCTAGCGGAAGCAGTTTATATAAGTTGTAAACAAGAATCCAGCATTAGAGCACGAATGTCCACTATTAAAAAATTAGGAATGTTATACAAAATACCTAAAATCGGCCTTAAGGCCTTACAGAGTGTTTCACTTGAATAATACATGATTTACAAACCTCGGCACGCAGGCCGGTCATACATGAATAAAACAGAAACACTTCTACTTGGGCCTTCGAGGGCCAGCTTCGCAAAAAGGGCTTTAGCCCGCTATTGACCGCTTGGTCCAGCTGCACCTGCAAGCAATAAACCACCGCACGGTGGCAAAACAAGGCAACGGTCAGCAATACTGACCAAATTATAACGATCCCGCCCCCAACACGGGGCGGCGATGCTCCTTCCCTGCATTTCATTAGCATAAGCGAGCAATTTATATAACCATAGCCATTTCATCACAGGCGTTGGCTCGCACGGCCATACGCCCCGTGCACTCAGGGCACATTCTCGGTGAACCGGTCGATGTTACGTCAATTAAAGCCATTAACATTCCAGACTCACCACCGCCACTTAGACGGCCAAACCTATGAGCAATTCGTCTTCCTGGCCTGGGTCACGACAATTTAAGCCATTGACTGCCGAAGACTCCCATCTATGCCAATGGTGAGTGCCACGTAACCTTAGGTCTCTCTAACCGAACGACATAAAGCGGGTACGGTTCCATCTAACCCGTGCTCACATCGCAACGACAATTTAAGCCATTTGCGCGGGTCAAACTTCCACCGAGTCCCATTCTACCGCAAGACACATAACCCCGTTATGTTCAAGTTGGCTCTCAGGCCACCAAGTTGGCAAGATCTCGTATCCGCCCAGTTTTCCGGGTGCACCTTTGGGTTAGTCCCCAAGGCTCCCTGCTGCAATCTACCGCGTAGAAAACCCGAAAAACAACCAATAGCACGGAGTCTTCTCCGGCCTTAAGCAATGCAACATCACCGATCCAGACCAACATGTTCGGGTAGGCTTCACACATCATGCCTACGTCCGTTCTCGCATACGGACTCTAAACAACGGGGACTTTACATGTCTACCCGATGGAACGCCTCCAACTCTCCGCAAACTCGCGAGAGCGGGCTTCCTATGCTAAGAAAGAGAGCGACTCATGCTCAATATGAGGATCGTTACCCTTGAGTTCCTCTTTGGCGCCATCGAAATGTAATCAGATAGAAATCACCGCACTTGCCTTGCCTCCGTGGATCCGGAGTCGGCTTGCGATTCAGAGCTCCGAAGCTCCTCCAATGGCGGATCTAGCTCTTCTTCTTCCCTTAGCTCTCCTCTCTCTCCAAGAACTTAGAAAGAGAACAAGTGAAGAAAAGTGAAGGTTTTCCAAGTCAACTCACGGGTATATCCCTTCAGGAACATCCCCCGGCCGTCGGATCTCAACCTAAGGAAACGAGCGGCTTTGATTCGCGGTCGAAATGCCCAATCTGGGCCGAACACGGCCTGGCACACGCCCGTGTCCAGGGCCGTGTGCCGCATTCGCCGTCAAAATCGAATCACCTGGAACCTCACACGGGTATCGAACACGCCCGTGTTCGAGCTGACACGCCTGTGTTCCACCGCACACGGCCGTGTGGCCGGCCGTGTACACCATGATTTTTCCCCCATTTTCAACCCGAGCACTGCACGGGTTCTAGGACACGCCCGTGTCCTTGCCCGTGTCACATTGACACGCCTGGACCCCAGGCCGTGTACACGGGACATTTCGTCGAGGGAAGATCGACGACTTGATGACACGGCCTTGGACACGCCCGTGTCCTAGGCCGTGTTCCTTGACTTGACGATCGTCGAGTGAATCTCGACGACTCCCCGGGACGATCGTCGACACGGGTCGACACGCCCTGCGACACGCCCGTGTCGCAGGCCGTGTGCCCATTCTCGACGAATCGTCGAGTATAACTCGACGACTTCACGGCTAAGTGTCGACACGGGTCGACACGCCCTGCGACACAACCGTGTCGCAGGCCGTGTGCCCACTCTCGACGAATCGTCGAGTAAAACATGACGACTTCACGGCTAAGTGTCGACACACGCTTGACACGCCCTGGGACACGCCCGTGTCCCAGGCCGTGTGCCTGCTGCCAGAACCCAAACTGGCCCAAAACGTCCCCCTCTGCTCCTTTGAGTTTCGGGGCGTTACAGTAGTCATGCGGTTAGCACAAGAAACTGACAAAATTTCTCATGTCATCGGTATGCAGTTCGCCGCGGTGTACGACGTCTTGGGAGCTATTGTCAAGCGGCTAGACTCGCAGTCCGTACCAACACCGGTCTCCTCCGTCAACTCGGCGCCCGCAGTGGACAGTCCGCCTGTTAATCCACTTGCTTGTCCGCAAGAAGTACAAGCCTACGCGTGGCCCTATCCGCGCGCCTACGCGCAAAACCGCCCGACATCATACTCTCCTGTGCAGTCGGCAGCCCCTCCGCGGGCTAAAAAACCAGGTCCTCAGTTTGTCGCTTATCCTGCTAATCACTTGAGGACATTGCAAGATACTTCTTCTTCTGCTTCTACGAAAAGTAAAAAGCACGTGACAGTTTTATTCCAGGCAAAACAGCGTGAAAAGGAGACTCTCTCTCTCTCTCATTTCATCAGACTATTTCAGAAGGAGGTTCTTGAAGTTGGGGAAGCCAATCCAAAAGTGTACAAAATTGCTCTAATTGAGGGATTAAAGGAGGACCATTCAAGTTCGAAGCCACCCTCAGAAAAGAAAAAACATATCAGGAGCTAATCAGCCTCGCTAATCAGTACTCTCGTGCTGGGAGAGGCACTTTTGACCGTGTCATGAAAAGCAAAGCAAGTTCCAAGGAATCATTTCAGACTCTATGCCAGAAATCCAGGGACTCTTATCAATATTGTGAATATCACAAAGGAAAGGGTCATTTGACGGAAGATTGTAAAGCTCTTAAGCAACTAGTGGAGAGGATGATGAAGCCGGGAGAGTTTGGTGATGTCGTCCAAAGGATCTTTACATCCCCCTCCGAAGCCTGAAAAGACAAAGGCATGCTGGACACCCTCTCTGTCTTGGAATAAATAGGCCCAAAAGGCCTCGTATTCAATCTTGGAAGTAAACGCAAACGTGTTAGTTTGTTTTTATTACCAATTCATTTCCTAAAGTTTCTATATCGAATATGTTTTTATTTCATATCTCAAAACCTCATACTAACACCATTTCAAGCATTTATCTTTTCTTAACAGCTTGAGAAATAGGGATAACCGACTCCAAGAGACATCGCCGAGTTCAGCATAAACCTCACTTAGAACCGTTGTCATTAGCGTAACACCACGAACATCACGTGTTCCTGGGAGATTTCGCACCGTGTAGTGGGAGCTTGCAAGTTCTAGTGCATTAGGAAACTGAATTTCGGATCCCGGCTAGTACCTGACCCCACCTCTGCATTATGGAGGGACAGGGTGGGAGTTAAGCTCTACTATGCCACTTTAAGGGATATCATTACAACTTTGTGATCATGTGTGGAAAGCAATGCTATACACACCTGCCCACCGATCATCTTAGTTTGTCACCCTCGAACACTCTTTGGAACCCTCAAGCAGTGCCTGCAAGAGACCCACAGCTGGTTTGATCTTATAGGAAAGCAATGCTATACGCACCTGGCAGAAAGATCAACTTGGGCTGTACTCCAGGCAAGAGGGCAGTGAATCCCTCCCCTCTTTTTGAGTATGCAGCTTTTGTGACCTTGCGTGGAAAGCACTGCCACGCGCACCTGCCCGCTTGGTCACCTAAGTCTGGAGTGGGTTGATTGCATAACTCCTGTGACCCTGTGAGGAAAGCAATGCTTCATGCACCTGCCCACTTGGTCACATTGGTTATGAATCATTTCTTTTAGCAGACAAAGGTGTGGACTTAAAACTGGTGTTCGCTAAGTCCGCAAGCCTTCGGTTTTCAATTCAGCTGGACTTTGCTATGGTCTTCAGCTAATCCACAGAGCGTGGATTATTCAATCTATTGAGCCTACTTGGGTGATGTGGGTTACAGTTTTCGTGACCCTGTGTGGAAAGCAATGGGCTTCGTGCGCACCTGCCCGCTTGGTCGCTTAAGTCTGTAACCCATCTTTCTCAGATCAAAAGAAAGATTTTCAATTCAGTTACAGACCTCGCGGTTTTATTTGTCGGTTTATATTGTCCAGCTTCTATATACCTACATATCGGTTTGTTATTTATATAATCTGGCAGTCGACCGACCTATTTCTGGCTTAAATTATTTGACTTCTATGTACCTATCCGCTCTCATGCGGTTTTGATCACTATTATTCAGGCGGCTTAGTTGCCGACTAAGTATGATTAAGTATTTTTGGTTGCCGGCTTGTATTATTATATCAGAAACCGCAGACCATTTCTCTATCCTTATCTCTTTCATCATAAGCGCGATCTATATGAGAGTTCTCCCTGGCCGCAAACTTATACTTCATTGTTAAGGATTTTCGGCGGCTAAGGTTCGTAGCCGTGGGGCTTACTGGTCATAGTTTATGTACAATTTAGCTACTAGCATTTCTCCCTTCTCAGCATATAACTCAATTGCTTCATTAAGGCTAATGGTGGTTTAATCTGCTAGCCGCACGGCTTGTAGTTGATGTTTATTCTAAAATAAGTCACAGGAATATCTCTTTCTCTCTTGCGGATGACTCCATGAAAGTCGCAGTATGGCCTCAGACCGGTTTATATGTTAACTATCGATTAAATCGGGAGTTACGCTGAGACCGCGCAGACTTATACAAGTAAGAGAAATAAGAAGTGAAATAAGCTACATGTCAAAGGTGAAGTTTTCCTTCATTTCTATTCCTATTTCATTGAATGTTACAAATGTTAGCCGCGCGGTTTACAAAACAATACTGCCGGTTTCCCATAAAGATCAAAATACAAGTAAAAAATTAAAAAGTTCCTAATCGGCCGGCTTGAGTTTTTTAGCAGCAGGAGAACCTGAATCACCTCCATCCTCGATGTCGACGGAGGATTCAGAGTACTTGCTGCTGCTAGCCGCCGAGCCGCCTGAACCTCCAGAAGTCACTGAATCTGTCCGCAAGGTCTCGGATTCTTGACCGCCGGACCCTGACGATGCGCCTCCACTCCGGCTTCCCTGGCCACCCTCTTCCTCGTCGTCTTCCTCCTCTTCGCCGTCTTCCTCGCCGACCTTGCCTTTGCCTTTGATCGC
This sequence comes from Platanthera guangdongensis, assembly GCA_039583875.1. Classification (NCBI taxonomy): domain Eukaryota; kingdom Viridiplantae; phylum Streptophyta; class Magnoliopsida; order Asparagales; family Orchidaceae; genus Platanthera; species Platanthera guangdongensis. The sequence continues at coordinate 64,656,167 of CM077155.1, forward strand.
CCTGTATACAGCGGCCACCTTCTTTTTCATGGTGGGGTAAATGTCAGCATAGTTGAAGTCGGTGAAGCCAGCCGCCAAGCTGCCAAGACCTCGGAGGCGGTTAAGCGCTCCATCAATCCCCTGGACGACCTGCGGGAAGACGTTGTCTTGGAAGGAATGGTTGGTCGGGTCATAAATTTCTTGCAAAAGAAGTGAAAGGTTAGACCGCGCGGTTTAATATTTTTAGCCGCACATGTATCAGGTGATAACTTACCGCTTCCCTTTCCTTCAGTCGTTTGTTTTCTTCTTCTTTTTCCACTAACCGCCTCTCCAGGCCGCACTTTTCTTTCATTAACTGCTTGTAGGCAAGGCCCATGAAGTGGCTTGTCACGAAGCTCCTTGCCCCGACTTGTGCGGCTAACCGCGACAGGTCGTCTGCGGGAACTCGGCACAGCGGCTTCATGTTGCGCTTGCCGTACAACGCGGCGCCAACCACGTTCGCGTGGCGGGTTACTTCTTTCATCCCCCAGTAAGGGAGGGCGGTGGAGACCTTGACGGACTCGCCATACGGACTCCACAGCACAGCCGGGTTTCCATGGACGTCCTTCAGGCCGCTACCCATTCCCTGCAACATTGGAAGAAATTGTACCTAATCACCTAGAGGGGGGGGGGGGTGAATAGGTGACCTTAATCTTTTTAAAATTTTAGGCAGAATAAATCACAGAATTCACAGAACATAAAACAACAACCACAGAATCATTCACACATGGAGTACACACATTTTTATAGTGGTTCCCCAAGGTCTGGGTACATCCACTTTCCCCCTTCACCTATCTAGTAGTGTACTAGATTCGGCCAAACTTCTCCACTATTCCTCAGATCCTCAGATCTTACACTCAGAACCCCAAATAGGTTCCTACAGCTCAGAGTGATCCCACTCCTACAACTCAGGCACACAGCCCTACCACTTAGTCTTCACAAAGACCTACACTCAGCCTTCAACAAGGCCTACACTCAGAGAAAAGTATCTCCTACACTCAGGCACACAGGCCCCACCACTCAGCCTTTATAATTTCAGGCTTACAACTCAGATCCCTTAGGATCCTACAAGAAATTAAAATTACAAAGTATATACCCACAACTCAGAATAAGAGAGAAGAGTTGATAGGTTTTTTGATGAGTTCTTGGAAGAACTTTGCTAAGATCAACCTCACTTGGCTTTCTTCAAAGCTTCTTGAATTTAGAACACAATAGGGTTGAGTCTCTATGCAGCTGATCTTCAATCACTGCTAACTTAAGAATCTGATCTCAATCTGAAACTTGTCTTTACAGCCTGGTTCAACAGCTGTCTTCTTAGAAGGAGTTCTCTCTCTCCAACTTCTTAGATCTTCACTTGAAGGTCTTCTTCTAGTTGTATTGTTCTTCACTTTGTTGATTTCCAACTCTTGTCATCTGTTGAAGGTATAAGCCTTTATATAGACTTTCTTCATGGTGACCGGCAGGTCCGGTTTCTAATAACTTTCTGACAGCTCTGACAGTTGCAGTAGACCGGCTGGAATGGCAGCTGTCAAGTCATCCAGTCACTTCTTGAATTTTCTATAACTGCCTGAAAGTGTCGAGACAGTCAGTCTTTAAGTGTCGACACTTATAGACTAAGTGTCGACACAAGTAGACTAAGTGTCGACACAAGCCTTCATAGTGTCGACACAACTCCTTGTGTTGTAGAATCTGCTTCTCGACACTGCTTCTTCAACATGTGTCGACACTGATATTGTGTGTCGACACAACTCCTTGTTCTTTAGTACTTAGTTGAATTCTTATAAGTGTCGACACAACTCCTTTGTGTCGACACATCTTCTTGTGTTGATACTTGCTAAGTGTCGACACATCTTCTTGGTGTCGACACATGCCTTCTGTGTTGATTCTTTTGCTGAGTGTCGACACATCTCCTTTGTGTCGACACTTGTACTTAGACTTCATTGAAATTTGCTGAGTGTCGACACAGCCTCCTAGTGTCGACACTTTCTTCATGTGTTGAGACTTTTGCTGTGTGTTGACACATTCTTCATTATGTCGACACTTGTACTTAGACTTTGTTGAAGTTTTGCTGAGTGTCGACACAGCCTCCCAGTGTCGACCCTTTTGATGTCGATAAAGTTCCTCTAGGTGTCGACACTGCTTCTAAGTGTCGACACAGCTTCTCTGGACATTTCTTCATTGAGTGTCGACACAACTCCTTTGTGTGTCGACACTTTCCTTCTGGTGTCGACTCTGCATTCCTGGTGTCGACACAATCACTCCAAGTGTCGACACAGCTTCTCTGGGTGTCGACACAAGCCTTTTTAAGTGTCGACACTTTTCTTCTAGGTGTCGACACATGGACTTAGAAACTTTTCAGCTTTCCTTGCAATTACTTAACCTGCACAAGGTAACTCAAAATACATCAAATACACCTTGATGTATATCATTGAGTAGGGTGAGGGTTCTTCAAATCAGGTACATATTTTCCAATGTACCCAACAATCTCCCCCTATTTGGAGAAGTCATAACCCTTAGTCAATGATATACACCATACATAACAAATTCACAGTATGATGTAAAACAGGATTATATAACAGGGTAAGTACATAAACATGTATAAACAAACATGTATACACAAATATCTCAGAACAATAATGTAATAAATTTAACACATATCACATTGTTCTAAAAACTTCAACATTTTCATTATTCAAAAGTTTACAGAAAGTTGAATGCAACTGATTACACATTGTAAACTTAAGAAAAATTTCAATCCTATTGCTGCTCAGGCTCCTTGATCACAATGCCCTTTCCTGATTGTATCTTTGCTTGGACTGGGGCTTCAGTATCATCAGCAGTAGCAGGCTTCTTTCCTTTAAGATCCTTCTTTTTCAATTCTTCAGCTTTGATCTTCTGCCTTTCAAAGTAATGATAAGGCTTTGGAAAGTACTTGCTGGGCTCCTGTGCAGTAGGAGGTAGCTTTCCCATCTTAGCCTTTCTTCTGTATTGAACAATAGCCTCTAGCCTGTTCTCATGCTTCCTCCACTCCAGTTCAGAATACCACTTGTTTCTATCCTGGATATTGTCCTTGGCAGCCTTCCATACAGTCAAGATGATATTCCTGGAAGTGGGGCTCCATTGTTCAAAATCAGACCTTAGTTCAGCTTGCTCTCTGAATCTTTTCTTAGATAATTGAGTCTCTTGTTCTTTTAATAAGGCCTCTTGTTCTTTCAGAATTGTCTCAGGTACTGCCTGAACTACTTTCTCTATTATGACCTTCTGATGTCCCTCAGGAGGGCTATATATTGACTGTATATCTTGATGTATCATATCAAAGTATGGTGGAGGGTATATCACTTGAGCTACTTCAGCTTGCTCTCCTCCAAGATATGTAGGATTAATCCCAGACTCTTGCAACATTGATCATCCAAGGGTGGCTCTGATGGAATTGGAAATCCACTTTGCATGATCAGAGCTGGCTTTGACTAACACCCTCTCCCCCTTTATGAACTTCTCTTTCAATGTGATCCCTAAGATCATCTTTCTGAAACCTTATTTGTGCATTCAGATAATTTACTCCATCCTTATAGAAAGGTTTCAACCTTTGGAGCTTTTCAGTCATTAGCTTCTGGGAATCTTGAAGAGCAGAAGTAACAACAGTGATACCTTCTTGTAATGATTTATCAAATTCTGCCTTGGCTGTAGTCAGAGATGCAGTTAGACCAGAAGATATATTCTTCATTTCTGTGACTATGACATTATGAGAAGCTGTTAAATTATCATTCATTCTTAGCTGGTTCTCTAGGACATAGTCTTGCTTCACTGCAATATCATCTACTTGTGTTTTGATCTTCTCCTGATGAGTGGCCAGATAGACTACTGCATTCCCTCCTTTATGGAAGCAATCAGTCATCTCTTTCTTGTTCAGATTCATTTCAAATCTGATTGACTTGATGTCTTGGGCCAGATCAAATTGCAGTGACTTATGCCCTTCATCTATATAAGATTGCAAAGCCTGTCTTTTCTCATCCATCTTTATCTGCATTGCCACCATCAATGAACTGTAATCAGTAGATGGTGCTGGCTATGGTGCAATAGTTTGTAAAGCCTTTTTGTATGTCTGGCTCCTCCTCTTGAAGACTTGAAATTTCCTCTTCTTGGCTCTTGCAACATCTTCATCCTCTAAAGCAGATGTGCTGGCTATTTCAACTCTTTCCTTTGGGCTAGGAGGTAAAGCCTTCCTAGGTAACTCCTCAGCATGCTGTTGCATCTCAGTTTCTTTGCCTGCAGTTTCTACTTTAATCTCCACATGCTCCCCCTCAACATTGACCTTCTCCCCCTCAGCAGCAGCTTTCTCTTTCTCAAAATCTGTTTGGAGAAGATCAGGGAATAGCTCTTCTAAGGTAAATTCCTGTTGATGATGGGCTGGAGAATCTCTAATCTCATCAACCACTTGATCAGCAACAGATGTGTCCTCCATGACAACATCTGGGGGTTGGCTATGTGTCTGTGTTTGCTGATTAACATTAGGTAATAAATCAGACAAAACATCATCCTCAATAGGGAAATCTAAGTTATTAATTTCAGTTATTACCTCAAGTATTGCCTGAGTTGCTTGTTCACTCTCTAGTGGAGTTGGCTCATCCACCAGTAGAGGCTCCCCCTGGAGTGGATCCAGGTGAACTGGGCTAGCTTGTGGTAGCTCCCCATGCCTTGGTTCATCTTCTTGTCCTGCTAGAGACTGGCCAGCATTTCCAGTTTCTTGTTCATCATCTGAAGTAAACACAACTTGCTCTTCAGAGCTACTAGAGGATTCATGAGCCACAGGGGCTGTCTTCTTCTTCTTCTTCAGGGGTGTGTCCTTTACTGGAGTTGGCATTTCTTTGGTCAGTACTCTATCCCACCTAGAGAAGATTCTCATATCCATTTTCCTCATGTGGTTAATCTTTGAACCTGTAGCTTGATTCATTACATCTGGAATACTTCCAGCAAGGTAAAGACTCAGAATTCTACCCAAATTGGGCTTCTTCATACTCTCTTTTATCTTCTCAAACACAACTGCAGACCAATCAGTTTCTAGTTTGAAGATAATTCTTGTCATTAGACTAAACATATGAGCTGATATTCTGTCATGCCCTCCAGGCTTGCTCAAGATAACCTTGCCAACAATTTCAGATAAGAATTTGCCTTGCATGTTCATTCCCTTCCTATTGAAAACAGATCCTATTTTCAGATTTGAGTCCAAACCACACCATGTCAATGCTTCTCTAGTCTTAGAAGCTGAAACATCATCTTCTTCCTTAGTTCTTGGTAGTTGTAGTACCTTTCTCAGACTCTTAGGAGAGACCTTCACCTTTTCCCCATGAACTCTTGACTTAATCTTGAGTCCTGATTCATCTAGTTTTGCTGCATTCAGAAACTCAAGAACTTCCTTCTTCCAGATCTTAATTGGTTCCGAAACAAGAAATTCTAACCCAGTCTCTGCTATTAGGGTTATCACGCCTTTGATCTCGGGTTTCGCGTCCTCAAATGCGTGTCGCACGAGTTCGTATCCTTCATTCACATTCTCTTCTAGCTTGGGCGCCATAAGGGTTTGAAGAAATTTGAATTTAGAGAAGAGAGATGTCGACACACAAGTTTGGTCTCGAAACTTTGGTGAGTGTGTCGACAGACAATGGCGAAAACCTATTTATACCTTTCTAGAATCGAAGATGAAAGGGCGGGTCAAAATACATAAATTGTGTCGACACTTACTTATAATATCTCGACAACAATGTGTCGACACAAGTATAGTCGACAGAATATATGTGTCGACACTTGTTTATGTGTCGACACCGCTTTGATCGACACTTAGTCGAGACTTTACTAGACTAATTCTAAGGAGAGCCTAAGTGTCGAAACCCCCTTGGATGTGTCGACACCTACTCTGCATGTGTCGACACTAATTCTCTGAAGTGTCGACACAGACTTTTTAGATGTGTCGACACCATTTCTCTGAAATGTCGACACCACTTCTATGTGTCGACACAGACAACTCTGTGTGTCGACACCTTTTTACTTAGCCAATTTTGAAAACTTATTCTAAGTTTATCATCCCTAATTCAATTTTAAATTTATTGAATTTGGTTTCATCTAAAGGCTTAGTATACATGTCAGCTAGTTGAATATCTGTATTAATATACTCTAGGGAAATATCTCCTTTTTCCACATGTTCTCTTAGAAAGTGGTATTTTATTTCTATGTGCTTAGTCCTACTTTGGGAGACAGGATTGTTTGCAATAGAAATAGCACTAGTAGAATCACAAAATAGAGGTGTTCTACTTACTTTTATATCATAATCTTCTAGCTGATGTTGAATCCATAGAAGTTGAGCACAGCAACTTCCTGCAGCAACATATTCTGATTCTGCTGTGGAGATAGCAACACTTGTTTTTTTCTTGCTACTCCATGATATTAGCCTTCCACCTAGGAATTGACAGGTTCCTGTTGTACTTTTCCTATCTTCCTTGCAGCCTGCAAAATCTGCATCTGAATAACCTGTCAGTTCAAAGTCTCCATTCCTAGGGTACCAAAGGCCTAGATAAGAAGTGCCCTTAAGATATCTCAGAATTATTTTGACTGCTGTCAAGTGAGATTCTTTAGGGCAAGCTTGGTACCTAGCACAGACAAATGTAGTATACATGATATCTGGTATACTTGCAGTCAAATATAGTAGGGAGCCAACTATCCCTCTTTACAAAGTCTCATCTACAGGTTTCCCTGCATCATCTTTGCTAAGAGACATACTTGACCCCATAGGAGTTTTCATGGTACTGGATGATTCCATACCATACTTCCTTATCAACTCTAGGGTGAACTTAGACTGGCATATGGATAAACCATCATTAGTCTGTCTAACTTGGAGACCCAAGAAGAACTTAAGTTCCCACATACTGCTCATTTTAAATTGTCCTTGCATTAGTTTTGCAAACCTTTTGCAAAGACTACTTTCAGTAGACCCAAATATGATGTCGTCTACATATATTTGGACTAGAATGATCTTGCCTTTGGATTCCCTAAGGAATAGAGTCTTGTCTATTTTCCCCCTTGTGAATTTATTCTCAATGAGGAAACTAGACAGGGTTTCATACCAAGCCCTAGGGGCTTGTTTTAACCCATACAAAGTCTTCCTAAGTCTATAGACATAATTAGATTTAGTAGAATCAACAAAACCTGATGGTTGTTCCACATAGACTTCTTTCTTCAGATTTCCATTCAGAAAGGCTGACTTAACATCCATTTGGTATACTTTAAACCCTTGATAGGTTGCATTGGCCAAGAACATCCTTATTGCCTCCAGTCTGGCTACTGGAGCAAAGGTTTGATCAAAGTCAATACCTTCTTTCCTATCTATATCCCTTAGCAACCAGTTTAGATTTGTTCTTCACAATAACTCCATGTTCATCCATCTTGTTCCTAAAGATCCACTTAGTTTCTATAATGTTGTTGTCCTTGGGTTTAGAAACTAGCTCCCAGACATTGCATCTTTTGAACTGGTTCAGTTCCTCTTGCATTGCCTCAATCCAATGAGGGTCTAGGATGGCGTCTTCAAATTTCTTTGGCTCTACCTGGGATAGAAAGCTGGAGTAGAGTACTGAACTTAGATTTCTGCTCCTTGTTTGTACCCCTTTTCCAAGATCACCAATAATTTGATTGGCTGGATGATCTTTTAGATGTCTAATTGCTGGAGGCAGCCTGTCTTCAGGTTGTACTCCTTCAGCTTCTTCAACTTGCTGCACTCCTTGGTCTTCTTCTACATCAGGTGCATCTAGTACTCCCACTGGACAACATCCACTATTAACTACTTGCTGACTTGCAGTAGAACCTTCTTCAATAGTGAGCTTGTCCATCTTCTCAGTCACACCTGTAGAGCTGCAAACACTTCTAGACAATTCATTGTTAATGAGTATAGCTTCATCAAACACTACATGTACTGACTCTTTTACAACTTGAGTAGTCAAGTTGTAGATCCTATAAGCCTTACTGTTGTTGCTGTACCCAACAAAGATCCCCTCTTGGGATTTGGCAGCAAACTTGGTTAAGTAAGACTTACCATTGTTAAGTATATAGCATTTACAACCAAAGATCCTGAAATAGGATATGTTTGGTTTTCTGCCTTTCACAATCTCATAGGGGGTCTTATTGTGGCATTTGGTGATAGTAGCCCTATTAATCACATGACATGCAGTATTAACTGCCTCAGCACAAAAATATTCAAGGAGAGAAGTGTCACTTAATAGGGTTCTACTAGCCTCAATCAAGGTTCTATTTTTCCTTTCAGCAATGCCATTTTGCTGAGGTGTTCTTGGTGAAGAAAATTCCTGAAATATCCCAAATTCTTCACATAGCTTTGTCATACTGTCAGACTGGAATTCAGTACCATGGTCACTTCTTATTTTGACCAATGTACTGTCTAACTCATTCTGAATTTGTTTGACAAAACTATAAAAGATAGTAGGAGTTTCAGATTTCTGTCTAAGGAAGAACACCCACGAAAACCTTGAGTAGTCATCTACAACTATAAATGTGTAGACCTTCCTACCTAGGCTGTGAACTGGCATAGGACCAAAAAGATCCATATGCAAGAGGTATAAGCACCTCACAACATCTTTGTTTTCAATGCTATTAAAGGTGGATCTAGTCTGCTTGCCCTTTTGACAAGCTAGACATATCCCATCTTTAATACACTTAACCTGAGGACCATTCCTCACTAACTCTTTGCTATAGAGTTGGCCAATTGTCTTGTAGTTAAGATGGGCTAGCCTCTTGTGCCATTTGACACAATGAGAGACTTTCTCATCAGCTACAAGACACACAGGAGAAATATGTTCTCACACATAATGTCTAGACAATAGACATTTCTCTTCCTATAACCAGTTAGAATGATCTCTTGATCATTTGATCTCCTGATATGACAACCATCTTTGACAAATGAAATGTCATATCCTAAATCACTCAGCTGACTTATACTAATGAGGTTGTATTTCAAGCCTTTAACATAAGCCACTTGAGTAATTGTAATAAGGTTGCTAGAAATGTTACCAAAACCTTTGATGATTCCTTTTTCAGAACCACCAAACGTGACTTTAGGACCATCCTTGATTGGTGTATAGTCCTTTAGCAATCCCCTAGTTCCAGTCATGTGCCTGGAACATCCACTGTCCAAGTACCATATTGGGGCATGGCCACTTGGACTCACCTACAAAACAGATTAGTTAACCTTAGAACCCAAAGAATTCTTGGGTCCTTGGTACTGGTTAGTTTGCCTCTTAACAAAACTACCTGTAGCTTTTCTAGTAGGCAGATTGCTACTTACCTTGGCACTTGAGTTGTGCCAACAGTCTATGGCAAAGTGGCCTACCTTGCCACAACACCAGCACTCAAATCTGTTGTACCTTTGTTTAGGTACAACCCTGGCTATTTTATTTACAGCAGGCTCCTTGTTGAGTACTGGGCCTTTGCCCTTAGACTTGGACTTTACAGTCCTGGCAAGTTTTGTAAACCCCAATCTAGTTTTACCCTTTTGAGAAATGAACTCATCTATCAAAGGTAGAACAGACTTTGGTTTAGAAAACCTTGCTACTATATCTCTCTCCTTCTGAAGACAAATCTCCAGATTTCTGATTTGATCATTCTTGAATGTAATAGTCCCCATCTGAATAACAGTAATGTTCTTCAACCTGGCTATTTCATTTAGTTTCTGATCAAGCAACTTATCAAAATCTGTTGCAACCACTTTGAGACTTGCAATCTCCTTAGCATGACTCTTGGCCAAGGATTTGCTTTTCTTCAAAGCTTGCAACACTACTCTATATTCATCAATCAACTGATGAATATCTCCTTCAGATTCAGATCCACTAACATCACTTGATGCTGATGTATCTGAATCTGACTCAGTACTAGATATTGAACTAACAGAACAATTTTGTACCTGACTTGGTCCAGGTTGATTCTGGATGTTGTCTCCTTTTGATAAAGCCATCAGTCCCTGGCACTGACTGTCCTCATGCTCATATATTGAGTTCATTAATTGGATGAACTCCTCTTCCTCTTCTTCAGCAAACAGTCCAATATAAGCTTCAGCTTCTGAATCAGTTTCTGAAGATGACATATCAGACAGACTTTTGTCCTTCTTAGCAACAAAGGACCTTTCCTTTTTGCCCTTGATCTGAGTCTTCTTCTTATCAGTTGACTCTTTCCTTTTCTCTGGACAGTCAGCAACAACATGTCCCTATCTGTTACAACAATAACAAACTATCTTTGAAGATGTAGTTTTACTTGACTTGGGCTTCATCCTGTCATACTTTGATGACTTCTGTGAAGTGGATGGCTTAGACCTCCACTGTTTCTTCTTAAGAAACTTCTGAAAATGTCTAGTGAAAGCTGCAAAATCTTCATCACTCTCACTTTTTTCAGAATTCTTGCTTTCTGACTCATCTGTCTCAGTCTCAGCAACTTTTGGAGATGGAGATGGAGACTTACTTTTATATTTCCTAGTGGCTTCTGTCTTGAAAGCCACAGCTCTTTCTTTGTGCTCAATTCTTGTAGTCTTCTCTTCCTCCTTCCTTACCATTAACTGCATCTCATAGGATAACAATTTTCCAAACAATGTTGGAGGAGGAATGTCTGCTAATTTGGCCATTTCCCTTATGGCACAGATCTTAGTATCCCAGTCTTTAGTTAGGGATCTCAAGAACTTATCATTCAGCTCATAATTGCTGAATTCTCTTCCATAAGACATCAAGTCATTGACAATCCTATAGAATTTCTTGTAGCACTCAGTTATTCTATCAGACCTTCCTTGTCTGAAGCTCTCATACTCTTGGTTTAATAAAGACTTTCTGTCCTGTCTAACTTCTTCAGAGCCCTCCATGTACAATATCAGTGTGTCCCACATTTCCTTTGATGTTTTACAGTGTATCAAATTCTGAAATGTGGCATCATCTATTTCACTTACAATTATATTCTGAGCCCTCTTGTCCATGGTGGCCAGAATAATCTCATCTTTAGTCATCTCTAAAAAGTCCTTACGAGTTCTCTGGTTTGCATCCAGAACTGATACTTTCATTTGCACATATGGCCCTACTTTGACTGTAATATAGAATCTAGGGTGAGAGGCTTCCATAAATAGTCTAACCCTTTCTTTCCAGATGCCAAAAATCTCCTTTTTACAGATTGGCAACTTCATGGATCCTAGTTCTTTGTGATTCTCTGTTGAACCCATTTTCTTGATTTTCTTGATTATGCTAAGTCTGCCTACAGGATCTTTTACTCAGACTATTATGTTCTTTTTGGGTAACCTCGCTTTGATACTACTTGAAAGAAATTATACCTAATCACCTAGAGGGGGGGGGGGGGTGAATAGGTGACCTTAATCCTTTTAAACTTTTAGGCAGAATAAATCACAGAATTCACAGAACATAAAACAACAACCACAGAATCATTCACACACAGAGTACACACAGTTTTATAGTGGTTCCCCAAGATCTGGGTACATCCACTTTCCCCCTTCGCTTATCTAGTATTGTACTAGATTCAGCCAAACTTCTCCACTATTCCTCAGATCCTCAGATCTTACACTCAGAACCCTAAATAGGTTCCTACAGCTCAGAGTGATCCCACTCCTACAACTTAGGCACACAGCCCTACAACTCAGTCTTCACAAAGACCTACACTCAGCCTTCAACAAGGCCTACACTCAGAGAAAAGTATCTCCTACACTCAGGCACACATGCCCTACCACTCAGCCTTTATAATTTCAGTCATACAACTCAGATCCCTTAGGATCCTACAAGAAATTAAAATTACAATGTATATACCCACAACTCAGAATAAGAGAGAAGAGTTGACAGGTTTCTTGATGAGTTCTTGGAAGAACTTTGCTGAGATCAACCTCCCTTGGCTTTCTTCAAAGCTTCTTGAATTTAGAACACAATAGGGTTGAGTCTCTATGCAGCTGATCTTCAATCACTGCTAACTTAAGAATCTGATCTCAATCTGAAACTTGTCTTTACAGCTTGGTTCAACAGCTATCTTCTTAGAAGGAGCTCTCTCTCTCCAACTTCGTAGATCTTCACTTGAAGGTCTTCTTCTAGTTGTATTGTTCTTCACTTTGTTGATTTCCAACTCTTGTCATCTGTTGAAGGTATAAGCCTTTATATAGACTTTCTTCATGGTGATCGGCTGATCCGGTTCTTAACAACTTTCTGACAGCTCTGATAGTTGCAGTAGACTGGCTGGAATGGCAGCTGTCAAGTCATCCAGTCACTTCTTGAATTTTCTGTAACTGTCTGAAAGTGTCGAGACAGTCAGTCTTTAAGTGTCGACACTTATATACTAAGTGTCGACACAAGTAGACTAAGTGTCGACACAAGCCTTCATAGTGTCGACACAACTCCTTGTGTTGTAGAATCTGCTTCTCGACACTGCTTCTTCAACATGTGTCGACACTGATATTGTGTGTCCACACAACTCCTTGTTCTTTAGTACTTAGTTGAATTCTTGTAAGTGTCGACACAACTCCTTTGTGTCGACACATCTTCTTGTGTTGATACTTGCTAAGTGTCGACACATTTTCTTGGTGTCGACACATGCCTTCTGTGTTGATTCTTTTGCTGAGTGTCGACACATCTCCTTTGTGTCGACACTTGTACTTAGACTTCATTGAAATTTGCTGAGTGTCGACACAGCCTCCTAGTGTCGACCCTTTTGATGTCGACAAAGTTCCTCTAGGTGTCGACACTGCTTCTAAGTGTCGACACAGCTTCTCTGGACATTTATTCATTGAGTGTCGACACAACTCCTTTGTGTGTCGACACTTTCCTTCTGGTGTCGACTCTGCATTCCTAGTGTCGACACAATCACTCCAAGTGTCGACACAGCTTCTTTGGGTGTCGACATAAGCCTTCTTAAGTGTCGACACTTTTCTTCTAGGTGTCGACACATGGACTTAGAAACTTTTCAGCTTTCCATACAATTACTTAACCTGCACAAGGTAACTCAAAATACATCAAATACACCTTGATGTATATCATTGAGTAGGGTGAGGCTTACTAAAATCAGGTACATATTTTCCAATGTACCCAATAATCTCCCCCTATTTGGAGAAGTCTCACCCTACTAAATGATATACATCAAGGTGTATTTGAAGTATTTTGAGTTATCTTGTGTAGTTTAAGTAATTGCAGGGAAAGCTGAAAAGTTTCTAAGTCCATGTGTCGACACCTAGAAGAAAAGTGTCGACAATTAAGAAGGCTTGTGTCGACACCCAGAGAAGCTGTGTCGACACTTGGAGTGATTGTGTCGACACCAGGAATGCAGAGTCGACCCCAGAAGGAAAGTGTAGACACACAAAGGAGTTGTGTCGACACTCAAAGAAGAAATGTCCAGAGAAGTTGTGTCGACACTTAGAAGCAGTGTCGACACCTAGAGGAACTTTGTCGACATAAAAAGGGTCGACACTAGGAGGCTGTGTCGCCACTCAGCAAAACTTCAACAAAGTCTAAGTACAAGTGTCGACATAATGAAGAACGTGTCGACACAGAGCAAAAGTCTCAACACATGAAGAAAGTGTCGACACTAGGAGGCTGTGTCGACACTCAGCAAATTTCAATGAAGTCTAAGTACAAGTGTCGACACAAAGGAGATGTGTCGACACTCAGCAAAAGAATCAACACAGAAGGCATGTGGCGACACCAAGAAGATGTGTCGACACTTAGCAAGTATCAACATAAGAAGATGTGTCGACACAAAGGAGTTGTGTCGACACATACAAGAATTCAACGAAGTACTAAAGAATAAGGAGTTGTGTCGACACACAATATCAGTGTCGACACATGTTGAAGAAGCAGTGTCGAGAAGCAGATTCTACAACACAAGGAGTTATGTCGACACTATGAAGGCTTGTGTCGACACTTAGTCTACTTGTGTCGACACTTAGTCTATAAGTGTCGACACTTAAAGACTGACTGTCTCGACACTTTCAGACAGTTACAGAAAATTCAAGAAGTGACTGGATGACTTGACGCTGCCATTCCAGCCGGTCTACTGCAACTGTCAGAGCTGGCAGAAAGTTGTTAGGAACCGGATCAGCCGGTCACCATGAACAAAGTCTATATAAAGGCTTATACCTTCAACAGATGATAAGAGTTGGAAATCAACAAAGTGAAGAACAATACAACTAGAAGAAGACCTTCAAGTGAAGATCTAAGAAGTTGGAGAGAGAGAGAGCTCCTTCTAAGAAGACAGCTGTTGAACCAGGCTGTAAAGACAAGTTTCAGATTGAGATCAGATTCTTAAGTTAGCAGTGATTGAAGATCAGCTGCATAGAGACTCAACCCTATTGTGTTCTAAATTCAAGAAGTTTTGAAGAAAGCCAAGGGAGGTTGATCTCAGCAAAGTTCTTCCAAGAACTCATCAAGAAACCTGTCAACTCTTCTCTCTTTTTCTGAGTTGTGGGTATATACATTGTAATTTTAATTTCTTGTAGGATCCTAAGGGATCTGAGTTGTGGGTATAAACTTGCCGTAGGAGGCCGACTCCTCCTCCTCCACAGCCCGCTGCGGCTTGGACCTCCTGGCGCGCTTTTCTCTTTGTGTGAGAGTAAGTCCGCTAGGCGTCAGCGGCTTGTTCTGCGGGACCTCCACAGCAGCTGCAAAGATAAAGTGAAAGTCAGTTCATAGGCTGCGCGACTAAAAGTTCAGTTTGGCCGGTTTGGAGCTTACTGTCTTCCGCTTCAATTCCTTCTAAGGACGACAACAACGACATGTAATGGTTTACATCAAGCCGCTCCCCATTGAAGAAGGTGTACATTTCCTTCTCCACGCCGTCCAGGCCGCCGCTGTCGAAGACACCTCGTTGCGGATTTGCGGGTTGACTGGCAGCAACCATAAGTTTCCCTCGAAGATGAGAAACCACTCCGACCAGTTGGCAATCTTGTTTGCCAGGTTGACAATCTTCAGCCCCCTGCAGCCGAAGTACAAGTGCCCCCGGAAGATCCTTGTACCGGAGTACGGGATAGACCGCACTGAGAAGCATTCCCGGAACAGCCTCATAGAAAATCAGACTCTTTCCGACCATAAGTATGAAATGAAACTGTAGATGGCGGATATCGAGTTTGGTGGCAGTTGTCCGGGCACAACTCCATAATGGTCGAAGACCGCCACGGCCTCCATAAAGATCAGAAAGCGAAAACCGCAGTCAAAGTGGTCGATGGGGATGGCGATCTGATTTGCATTGGATGTATTGATCCGCTCGTCCTGCAGCGGAAACCGTGCAACTAGCGGGCTTCCATGCATATTTTTCTCTACAAAATAGTCTAGCTCGGCTTTTGTAAGCCGATATTCTTTGTGATCTGCGGAGTGGAATGCGGAGGCTGCATCAGTCCTGACCGCAGAGGCCTTGTCAGACCGCAACGACTTGGACTTAGCCCTCATCCTTTCTATCTTGTGATGAAATCTTCAGAGTCGGCTCTATTTATAGAAAAATAGTGGAGGTACAGTACTCTACGTTAAATCGCGGCTAGCCATCACGCCGCATGACCTCAACCTGCAGGAAATACAGATCAGTGCAATGACTAAGCCACAGTTCAGTTCGTCAGTCCGCACGACTACATCCCTGCACTTAGAATAATTTCATTGCAAATCATGTGGATATCATACTTTCAAGCCAGCGATCTGTTCGCCAGCCCCCGCGGCTATGTTCTTGTACTTAGATATTTCAGAACAATACACATATATGGTGATCATAAATACAAACTGCATACGCCGTAAAAAGTTCACAGCAGAGTAAACGTACAATAGTTTACATCGACCAGATTGTCCAATATCCAGCATAAAAATATATTACAACATAATGTTCAATTGTTCGCGCGTCTTATCGCTCTCAAGTCGCTCGGCCTTGCTTATCGCCCTCATGCCCCTCTCGCCCTATTCGCGCGACCTGGTCACTGGTTCTTACAATCTCGGCGTATACTTGGCTAACAAGATTGTGAAGTCAGATCAGAGACCGGTGAACCCGCGCGGTGTTGCGCTCTACTCTGGCGAATGGAACCATTAGTTGAGCCCGAGCTTCTAGCCCCCTAGCAGCTGTGGCCTATTCGACCGCCGCGTCCTCCCTTGGATTTGCAGCTCACTGGTTTCCGTCGGCCTGCGCGGACGGATCTTGGTCTTTTCCTTGCTCAAGGCAGCGAATCTCTTCTCTCTCCCTCTCAAGCCGTCCGGCCGTCAGCAGTTGAGCTTACATATCCTGCTTCTCTGCCCTCTCCTGCTCCAAGGCAGCCTGCATCTCTACTTTCTTCTCCTCTGCAGACTGAAACATGGCGGTCTCTTGCTCTAGTAGAGACTGCAACCTGGTGGTCTCTTGGTCCAGTGCGGACCGCAACCTGGCGGTCTCTTGCTCCAATGCGGACTGCAACATTCTCGTCTCTCCCTCCATAGTGGTCTGCAACTCTTGAATCCTTATCTCAGCGGCCTCCTGGGCAGCCCGCTTTTCTTCATCCTTAACCCGCAGGGCTTCGGTGTGCGCGTTCAAAGCCGCTTGTAATGTGTCGACCTCCTTCTGGAAGTTGGCCATCTCTTTCTCGCGAACACTTGGCGGAGGTGGCGACATCATAGACAAAAGTGATGTCAAGTCGCCCGGTTTCATCGCGGTCTCCGGTACACCTACAGAAGGTAAACCGCAGTCAGGTTTAGCCGGATAATTGCGACCTTCTTGCAAGGGAATCAGTTGGATAAGACCGCCGCTTTGATTTTTATCTCCTTTAGAGGCCGCGGTATGGTTTCTAAATACTGGCCGCCTGAATCATTCGAGATCTATCCTCTTTAACTTTTCTTTCCAAAGCCGCTTGGCTTCTTTTGCTCGGCCATTCAGTTGAGACGTGGTCAGGAAAAAGCTGGCCGACGGATTTAATATTATGTTCGCCCGCTTCTTCCTTGACCGCAACTTGTAGAAGTTAACAATTCGCTTAACTTCCCTGTGTTTACCTTGCAACAAAGGAAGTGTGGTCTCCACCGGCTTCCCGGCGATCAGCTTCTTCATCTCCTCCATCTTCTCTCGAAGCTTCAGTTTGTCGGCTCCTTCAGAAACCATGGAAGCCGGATCGCCAAGCTTCTCCCCAATGACTTCGACTTCGGGGCAGTCAACCTCTTCAGAAGCCGCTGGGGTTGACAGTAGCGCATCCTGCTGCTGGAGGGTCTCCATGCCCTTGAGGAGGTCACTAATCATCTCGCTAGCTGCGGATACATCCTCCGGCTCGTTCGGCTTGAAATCCGGTGTGGACGGACTCTCGGGTACCTCTTTCTCGTGCGGTCTATGTTGAAGACTGTCCGCGCCGGTCTTTACGGAAATATTCCGGTTTCAGGCCTGCATCTTCCTAATCTTCCTCTTCATCCCTACCTCAAGGGTCTCGCTCTGTTTCTTCTACCCTTTCAAGGAGCCAAACACCATTTCTGTCTGTTTGCTCTGTTCAGTCAAAATCAGTCCGGTCTCCAGCGCCTTCTCCGGCTCGTTGTCGTCCACAACGACTAGGTCGACCTTGGCCTGCAATTCGCGCGGCTTGCCAAATTCAACACTTTTCTCCTCCGTCTCACCTATTTTTAAGAGCGGTTCGCCCGATGGAGAGAAAGTCATATCAAAGGATTTGGCAGTTCCGGTTTGTGGTGGAGCAATCTTCGAAACCTCTTTGGGATCGGTTGCGGCCGGCGATGATTCGCCAACGGTCTGCGTCGGCCTCTTTTCAGATCCAGAAGCCGCTGTAGTAACCTGCTTCCCAATCTTCTTTGCAGGCTGTCGGTCAGAGTCATCCGATTTCTGGCTCCGGCTTTTCTTATTTTCAGTTGATTTCTTGTCGTGGGCTAACATCAATGGCATGACATCCATCTTGTGAAAGACCGCGTCGGCTTGAAGAATTCTGACCACCAGTGGTGAGTAGCGACCCGTGGCTTGGCAGGGATCTTGAAGAATGTCAAGGGTCAAGGGATTTTATAGGCACTGAAGCATTAAAGACAGTCGCGGTCTCTGGCTTAGTTCTACATTTTCGAAGTTTTTCCGAAACTTAAAAATGTGCGGGGATGATGTTAAGCCCAGAATCTGCGACCTGTTCGCGCAGCTTTCCAGACCGGGCGGCTTGGTTGTTCTTGCCGCCAAGTATCTCAATTCGGACGGTTACCAGAGTTCGGGCGGCCTATGCGGCTAGCCGCATCTCAGATCAACTCGTGTGGTCATCACCGAAGCCAGGCGGTCTCCATGTCAGGCCGCCGCCAGTGCCGACCCTGCTCAGCGACAAGGCCCAGGACCCAGACCATCAGCTCGCCAAGAGGAATCCTCCAGGCCACGCAGCTGCCCTCCTTTCTCATTTTCTGCTCATTTGCTTCCCCTCACCTCTGCCCGGTTCTCCTGTACCCCGGTCAGCCGGTAACTTTAGCCCTGCCTGCTTGGGCAGGCCCCTAAGCCTATAAATAGGGGGAGGGTGCACTCCCCAAGACACGCTGACTTGTCTCCAGGAGCTCGCTTGTTAAGAGTTGTGGTCTTAAGTCTAGTGCCTTGCGTCTTGCAGTCCGGCCGGCCTGTTCGATTTCCTTTTTCTCTTCTTATAACTGCTTCACTTTTAATCAAAGGAAAGCCCGTCGCAAGAGAGGCGTTCAGGTCGCGACGGGCGAAGTCGGGTGTTGTCGTGGTTCAAGGCTCGGTTGTTCTTTTTTCCCTCATCCGCTTAGTAGATAACTGCTTGCAGTCTGCCTCTCTTCCCTTCCTTCCTTCCTCTGTGCTCGAACCGTTAGCTGGTGGTGTCCGACTCCCTATCTGTTTTCGTGCATCAACAGTGAGGGCGCATTTTTTGCATCAACAACCATGTTGAAGCTCCTAGTAAATCTTCTAGGATGAATAAGGCTCAGAGAAAGTATAAGCCGGTCAAGAAGGCTTTGGCCAAAGAGAAGGGGAAAGCTCCTCAAGATTAGACTTCTTTTAAGAAGGTCATATTTCCATTGAACGAGTTTGATCTTGACTCGTCCTACGGTCACTTGGCTAGGCCTACTTATGTAGATCCCAAGTCTCGTTACCAAGGAAGGACTCGTCCCCGGAATTTTGGTGAAAGTGACTTTAAGGCACCTTATGAAGAAATTACTCTTCAGAGATATGACCCTTATAACCATGGTCATAACATCAAGAAGGCACCAAAAGTAAAGCCTATTGTAGAAAAGCCTCTCAAGGAGAAGAAGATATGTGATTTCCATCACCATGAAGCTTCTTCCTCTAAGACTATTGCCCCTGCTAGACTACACTCTCAAAAGGTCAAGCAGGAGAACTTTAGGCAAAGATACAACTGGTTTGACTGTTGGTACTGTGGCAAAATTGTTTACTTTGCCATTGATTGCTGGTTTAACTCTAGAAATTATGTAACTCCTCAAGTTATCAATGTGAGGAAGACCACTCATAATGTTAATACTCATAGGGGGAGTGTTCTAACTAGAGACCAAGGACCCAAACATGTTTGCGTTCCTAAGGCAAATTAATTTGTGATTGCAGGTATGTCCAAAGGCCACCAAATCTCCTATCTGGTATTTGGATAGTGGATGCTCTCGGCATATGATCGGGATAAGAAGCCTTCTTCTGAACTATTCTCTAGTCTTGAACGGGCCAAAGGTCATCTTTGGAGGTTCAGACCGAGGAATTACAAAAGGCTATGGTATGATCACAAACGGTAGTCTCTCCTTCTCAAATGTGGCTTATGTTGAAGGATTGGAACACAATCTTATAAGCATAAGCCATCTCTGCGATAAAGGATACGTAGTTGAATTTCATGCAGATAAGTGCTTGATAAAATTGGCTGAAAATATGGAAACGATTCTATCAGGCACTCGAAGCAGAAATATATTTTGTTTGAATTTTATTTGTATAGACTCTTTTGCACCAGTATGCTTTTTGGCTAAAGATTGTGCATCTCTTGGTGACCAATGTAACAAAAGACTAGCACATATTAATTTCAAAACTATTAATAAATTATTTTCACTTAATTTAGTACGTGATGCCCCAAATGTCTAGTACGTTAAAGATAGATGGTGCGGGTTAAAACTCCAAAAATTATTACGAGCTCGCGGCGCCCCAGGAGGTTTTATTTAAGAAAAGCGGATTTGGTTTTATTTAGAAAATGGGGCGCGCAGATTTATTATTTGGATATAAAACAGGTGAAATCGAGTTTTAACGAAAGGAGGCAAGTGAACCTATCGTGTGTAGTACAGGATATTCTGGTGTGGAATATCGACGTCGTATTGTTCTCGGGGTCAGTTCGATTATTTCTACTCTTCCCTAGAGGGGACTATTATTTTACCGATAATTACTTGTCGGGTAATTTTATATATATAAAGGAAAAAAGGCAGAAAATAAAGAGCTTTAAAAAGGTGGAGCCGATGAAGAGCTTAGCTCGAGGGCACCGAATAAAATTGAACTAAAATAAACTTTGAATAAAAAGAGATCCTAAGTTTCAAATTAATTATGGCGGAGACTTGGCCATGGAGATTCCACTAAAATGAGCTCACCTATCTCTAGGAATATCGCTCACCTGAACATTAAGACTATTCGACCGGGCTCTCGTCCGACGAAGGATTCCTCTTAATGCCTGCATTACGCTAAGAATCCCGCTATTGGGTGGGGAACCCAATCCGGTAGAGTTTGCGCGCCTCCTCTTTCGAGGGTTAGTGCGGAACTCCATTTAACAAGGGTCGAACGGTCCATATGCACATCCTCTCAGCAAGCTAGCGTATGAACCACAGAAATAGGGCCCACACATCGATTATGTGGTCCTACGTGTCGTAAACCCTAGGAAAACCTTAAGTTAATTTTAATTAATTAGAAAAATAGGACTTTTTTATTATTTAAAGCTATTTTATTTGTCCCAATGCGCTTCAATACTGAGGGCTAAGAATGGTTAGCCACTCATCGGAATGGGGACGGCTTGCGGCGAAAGCGATAAATAAAGCAGTAAATGAAAGCGATAAAAGAAAACAGTAAAAGGAAAGCAGTAAATTGCAAGTCCTACTCAAATGAGTAGGACTGAAATGAAAGCAGTAAAATTACAACTCCCGGCTCAAATGAGTGGGCGGGAGAAAAAAAGGGAGTCCTACTCAAAAGAGTAGGAGAAAATAAATACATCCACGCACGCACTCTACTGAAAAGTAAACACATACACAGACCTGCCATTTAACTCAAATGAGTAGGCGGTAAATAAATGCTAGTACTCAAATAGTTACAGACAAATAAAGACCTGCCATTTAACTCAAATGAGTAGGCGGTAAATAAAATCCTGCCATTTAACTCCTAACTAGTAGACAGAAATAAATGCTAACACTAACGCACTCTACTTGAAAGTAAAACACACGCACACAAGTCCCACTCAAACGAGTAGGAGAAAATTAAAGCACGCCATTTAACTCTTAACGAGTAGGCGAAAATAAACGCAACACACGCACACACTCTACAGAATTGAAAGAAAGCAATTTAAACTAACTCATACATCTACGCACACGTATAAAAAGTAGGAAAAACTAAGTGACTGAAAAATTAAAACAACTACATTTCTATCGCTATAATGCAGTAGAAATGCATAAAAAGTGAAAATAAAAATTAAAGGAGCAAAAAAGTTTGCAAATAAATGCAAAATGCAAGTGCTCGGAAAATTAAAACGATTACATTTCTACCGCTAGAATGTGGTATAGATGAATAAAATGAAGTACGAAAAATAAAAGGAGCAAAACGTTTTTGAAAATAAAAGGTAAAATGAAGTGCTTGAAAAAGCAAAAAAGCAATGTTTTCATTCTTATAACTTATAGAAACACATAAAAAGTGCAAATAAAACTAAAAGAAAACAAAAAGTTTTACGATCCTAAATAGGCTAAGTTAAAGAAAAGTAAAAACAACCTTTTAAAACATTTTTATAAACCTATAGGAATGAAAACAAAGTAAAAATAATAAACTAAACCTAAACAAGTACGGTGTATGAAAATAATTTTGCGATTATAACGGCTAGAAAATTGATAAATTTTTAAGCTAAACTAGTTACGAAAGCTAAAGAAAAACACAAAAAGCACAAAAAGAGGAACTAAAAATTACTTAAGGTAGGGCGCTTTTGCGGATTTTCATACAACATAGTGGAGAAAAACAAACATTTCTATTAAGTAAAAAATGGTTACAATGAAGCAAAAAAAACAAATAAATAAAAAGGCGGAGAGAAAATTCCCTTACATTGCATAAACAACCCCCAAGAACAGCCCTATCCTAAGCAAAGTGGTTCAAAAAAGTGGAACCCTGAACTCATACAGAAGTGGGGAATTTATAAAAAAAAATTTCAAAGAAAAAATTTTCAAAGTACACGCCCTCTGACACGGGCGTGTCAGAGGGCGTGTTGACACTATTCAAATGGCGGCCATCCGATTTGATTTGAGATTTGGCTTGGTGGCTGAAAACGCGGCGGTCACACCCCAGGTCATGAGCGTGACATTGGGCGTGTCGGCTTTATTTATCATTAGATTTCGGCGATTTGACGGCATTGTTGACTTTGGGAGGTCCACGTGGCAGTCACGCCCCTGGTCACGGGTGTGACCCAAAGTACACGGGTGTGACGGGGAGGTTGAACTGGGCGCCGTCTGCGTCAAATAGTCGCCAACGGCAGTTTGTCGGTCCAGGTGTGAAAGTCCACCTAGTGTCGGCTATGTGCACCTATGGGGGGGGGGAATAGGTGACGTGTAGCGCTTTTGCGGAACTTACGAATGTACCTGCACAATAAAAATAAAAAGCACAGCACACAGAATACACAGGCAATTTATAGTGGTTCCCCGACTTGGGTACATCCACTTTCCCCCTTCGACCTATCTCCCAACACGGGACGACTCGGTCTCTTCTCCAACAGGATTGAAATCCAATCCATGCACTATCGGAAGGAACCCTTCCACACGTGAGAGTCAACACTCACACAAAACGGGTTGCACCCAACCCTTACAACACGGAACAAAAGTTCCGTTACAACAAAAGTAAATATAGAATGTACACGAGGTACAAACTTCTTTTGGAGACTACGGTGTTCCACTTCGTTCGACGACGTGTTCGTGAAGTCAACGAATAGTCTACAACCTTGGTCTCTCTTGGAGAGGATCTCCCCGGAACCGGCGGCGGCAATCCGAGCGGCGGCTTGGTTCGGGATCCGCGACAACGAAGGTGCGCGGCAGCAGTACTTTGAGATCCAAACTTCGTAGCGAAGCTAGCTAGGTCTACCAACGGTCACACGAGGATCGGTCGTCTCGATCGATTCGGACGGGGAAGTTTTTCCCGGTCAACAAATCGAGAGACAAGGGATCTCTGGATAGACGCGTGAGACTCAAGCTTTGCTAAGGTTCTGTCGCCGGAGATCGGGAAGAAAATCGATCAGCAGCGGCGACCAACTTGCCCGAGCGTGATGGCAGCGGCGGAGAGGAATCGCGATTTTAGGGTTACGTCACGGCTCGGTTTCTGATTTTTTTCTCAGGTTTACTGTTCAAAATACCCGAATATATATACTGTAGATAACTCCAATATGACCGTTTGTGGGACCCACACGTATAACCCCGAAATCCAGTTCAAACTAGTCCAGCGGCATAATCCGGTCCAGCAGCATCCCGAGAAATTGCTAAGTGAAAATCGGCGAGAATCGCAGGTGATTCTCGACGAATCAGCGAGAATCACCAAGTGATTCTCGACGATTCGTCGAGAATCGCTAATGATTCTCGCCGAATCACTTATTGATTCTCAGCGATTTTCACTTGGTATTCATGAGCTGCTTAACCACTGGTTCGGCGAGAATCACTAGTGATTCTCGCTGAATCTTACTTGGCACCGTTTTGAGGTAGCCAGAAGGGGTCGGCGAGAATCACTAATGATTCTCGTCGATTCGGCGAGAATCACTTGGTGATTCTCGTCGAATTTTCCTTGGACGAATTTTTGTCTTCCACCCAGGAGCTGCTCCTTGACCCATCCATGCTCCTTGTCTTCTCTTGCATATGACCGGCCCTGTACTTGAAAGTAAGTGCACTCCAATAGAGAGAGTACAAGTAGGCCAACACACTGATCTGCTCAACGAGGGATTACGTCTTGCAGACCCGTGTATATTGACCTACTGCACCCTGACATTGGTGTGCACTTAGCGTGGAGGAGCTGCAAGTACAACTTAAGATGTTTCATCAAATACATTGTGAATTCATCTTAGCTTGACAGGTGGCTTCCTCAAATCCAGGTAATTGTGGATACAATACCCAACAATCTCCCCCTATTTGACGAAGCCAAAACCCTACTAGCTAAGATGAATAACACCTATCAAATAATAAACATAGCATTCAGAAATTAAACATGCAGCACAAGAGAATATATGCAACCAGATCAGGACTTGAGTCATTCACAAATTCAAATATATATACCAATATATATATATACATATATAATCTAAGAATTGTTCATATGATAACAATAATCATTAAATGTTCTTAAGATAAAGTGACAAGCTATAAGTTATTGACTATTTTTCCTTAGCTAAGTCACCCTTAAGATTTTGAGCCAAGTACTTCTTGCTTTGCCTCTCCATGTATTCTTTGGGCTTCGGGTAATACCTAGGAGGAGGAACTTTATCTGCATCCTTGTTGTTTCTGAAAAATATGTTGCGTTTCGCTTCAAACGTTTTGTGCGTTTCCCACTCATACTGACTATATACTTCGTTTCGATTGATCTCTCCTCTTTCTTGCAGCCAGAAGGTGTCTAAGATGATGTTCCTTGAAACTGGACTCCATTTTTCGTTTCGTACGTCCTCCTCACTCATTCTGATCCTCTTTTCAGCTAGTGTCTCCTTGGAGGTCCCTTCCTGAGCTTTTCTCTTGGCCTTGGCTTTTGCTAGGGCCTCTTGATCAAACATGCTCCTCAGTTTAGCTTTGGAGAGAGCCCTAGCATCAGCTTCACTTATGGGAAAATCTGCTGCACTTGCACTTATTCCCTCAGTAGCCATAGATGTCTCAGGAGGATGAATATCTGCAGGATTTTCAGCCAAGGGGATGCCTAACGCCTGGTGGAGCATCCACCGGCAGCTGTCATAGACGTACTTGTTTAACTGTTCGAAGTTGTTGATCATGACTTCTTGAAGCTCGGCCATCTTAGCTAGATACTCTTTCTCCCCCTTTTTGGCTTTGACCGCGATGGAATTGGCATATGAGTGCAGCGAGTCATCAATATGCTTTGAGGTCCGGGAGAATTCAGTGACCAAGGTCTGCTGATTTGCATTGAGAGTGACCATATTACCGTCAAACTTTTGAATGTTGTTTGCTACAACATGAGCGTTCTGATTTACTACAGCAAGAGTGTCGGTGGTCTTCTTCAATCCGGCCATAAGAAGTGTGACAGCTTCGCCGGCCGCAGTATACTTCTCTTCAAATTTTTTTTCATCACGTCAAGTTTATGGTTGATCTCCACCATATTCTTGAGCATGAGATTTTCAGACTTCTTAATTCTGTGCAGCAGTTTATTCTGAGCTTCATCGAAGGAGACTTTGAGTTCATTCACAATCCCCTGAATGACATTTACAGTGTGAGTAGCTAGCTCATCTCGTAATGGAAGAGCCGGAGGCACTTGTGGGCCTTGCCCTTCAGCAGACGCATTTGTAGAGCTGGATACAAGCACAGTCTCTAATGGAGGAATGCTGGTGGCCTCTGTAGATTTATCTGACTCCCCCTCCACTGGTGCAGGCTTGTCAGATGGAGGTTCAACAGGATCCAGAGCCTCAAATAATTCATGTCCCGCATGTCCTTCATCCTCTTCGTCATCATCCATGAACTCATCTTCATCAGCAGCCTCTTCCAATTCTTTGTCAGCAGTCTCCAATACAGTGTCACTTTCTTCTTGAATTTCCGCCACCGCATCCCTGGCCACCTGGGAGATGTCAGATACTACCTCAGTATGAGGGGGTAGAGGCTCCCCTCGAATCTTGCAGTCAAGGTATCAGGAACTTCATTGGGGGTGACTGCTGGAGATACTCCCTGTTGCTCTTCCACTGCAGTCTGCCCAATACGCCTCTCCCATCGATCAAACACACTTGTGTCCATCTTCTTCAAGTAGTGGAGAGGGACACCTTTGCTCATGTCAAACTTGTCTCCATTTAGCTGGTTTAGATATAGACTTATGATGCGGCCAAAACTCGGAGTGCCCAAGGTGTCCTTGATCTTCTCGAACAGCAACGCCCCCCAGTTAAACCTCTTACGGCAGACGACAGCTATCAGGATCTTGAACATATCCCCTGAGATATGGTCATGAGAGCCTGGCTTGCAGATGAGCACCTTTCCAATAATGTCAGACAGGAGCTTCCCTTCTTCATTCATCTCTTTTCTCTTTATTGACCGAGTTCCCCGGGGGAGACCGCAAAATAAGAGAGTTCTGGTTTTATCATCGTCCTCCAGATAGTCCTCATGCTCCGAGCTAGAAAGCTGTAGGAAGCGAGTCAGCTTGCTGGCAGACAGCTTGACCTTTGCCCCAGCCACCTTGCTTTTGATTAGTGAGTCGCCATTTCGGAGTCTTGCGGTGGCGAAGAACTCCAGTACTTCTTTGTCCAGGATTTTGCAAGGGTGCTCCAGGACGAATGTTAGCCCAGCCTCTTCCAGCATCAGAATGATGTTGCGGAATTCGTCCGAGGCGTGAGAGAACCCAGTTCGAACAAGCTCGCAACCGGTGACCAACCCAGCAGTTGTCCTTGGAGCCATTGCAGATCTAGAGAGAGAAGCCCTACTCTAAACTTTAATGAACATTCAAAAAGGAAAGCGTCACTAGTGAGGACGTCCAAGTACGGGTGAGGAAGAGGTTACCTAAGGCGTAGACGGAAGTGAGTTGGAGAGCTTCTTTCAGGGTTCGGCGGGATTCGTCGGGAGCTTTGCGAGAACCTTGCGGGAACCTAGGGGAAGACGATGGAGAACTTGCGGGATTTTGCGAAGGCGGTCGGGGATCCGACGAGAACCTTGTGCGATTCCTAATGGAGAAACCTTGCGGGAACTTTGAGAGATTCGACGTGCTACCTTGCGGGATCCGACGGAAGACACTTTGCGATTTGGCGTGGTTTCTGCGAGTCGGCGGGAGAGCTCTTGTGGGTTTCGGCAAGTCTGCGGGTTTCGGCGAGTCGGCGGAAGAGCTCTTGCGGGATATCTGCTGCGACGTGAGGCGGGATTCGTGAAGAAGGCGAAGGGTCGGCGTGATTTGTCTAATTCGGCGAGATTTCAAGTATATAATGGGTCGGCGGGATTTGTCTAATTCGAAATTGAGAGGTTTCTTGACTAGGAATTTTCACGTTGAGAAGTATTGTAACATTTTTGAATTCTTCTGATGTCAAGTCAATATAAAAATGATAAATACATGTATATTTTAAAGTCAATCTATTTGGATTTGAACGAGGCTTTTCCAAAAATTTTTTAAGTCAATTGTGAGTTGTCGAGATTCACGATGACATATCTTCGTTAACTCTTTATTGATGTATAAAGGTTTGCATGCATCGAGTTAACCTATCCTAAGAGGTGCCCACATACATGTATAAGCATAAGTATAAATATACACACGGATAGAAATATATATATATATATTGGGGTTAAATGAGGATGCAATATGACGCAAGTCCTTGAACTGATCAAAATTACCTGGGATTTTGAGAGTCATCGTTTAAGTCCCACAGGTAGAACATATTAGACGCTCAATGTGAGTATGCTCAAGTAGATATCGCATCTGTTATTGCAGACGCTTGTTCCAATTTAGTCTTGAGCCACCTACTGTCTAGTTCCCATCATATTCACGGGAACCTAGACTACCCTGCAAGAAAGAATTACTTTACCTTAGGAACCCAAATCATATTGGGTCCTAGGTTCCTGTTAGCATAAGCACGCAACTGCCTTCCTTCAGAAAACCTGTCTGGAAGACTACCTCTGTCCCGAGAATGTGGATAAGCCCTTGCCGTGGGCATAGAGGGGTTGTGCCAACAGTCGATGGCAAAGTGCCCCACTTTGCCGCAGCACCAACATGGGTGAATGTTGTATCGCCGTTTCCGACCTGATCTAGTGACTGATGTAGTCACGGTCCTAGGTCTAAATGGGATAGGGCATGATCTTGTCACAAAAATTCCTCTTCCATCGTGACACGTGGAAGGGTGGAAAGAATGCATGTTGTGAGCGTTATGAGGCCGGGAAGGTGGTGCCATTCTTTCAGGCATCTCCCTTACAGAGGCCCCATGGAACCTGACATCATGGCTTCTATCCTCTCTATCCCGTGTCCTCGAGTGGTGAGAAGTCTTCTGTGAGCTGGGACATGCAGATCCACACTGTGTTGAGGCAGTGGCAGTGAATACAAAGGGCTCAGAATGAGCCTTAGGTATTTCCTCATGGGTGGCCATGACGGCCCTTGCACTATGGACGTTTCCACATGGGGACAGATCACCCTTGCAGTGACCACGACTATTCCTGTGGTCATACCTGAAGGCATGATGAATTGCCTTCCTGCTTGGAGAGGGGGGTCGGAATACAGTTTCCCCATTTCTCCATGCCTTGATAATCCGGGAGATCCACCCGGTTTCTTGCTTTCTCTTTATAACATCAACTTTGGAAAAGTTTGATACTATACGTTTCTCATTATCTAGACTACTCTCTAGAGCTGAGATCTTAGAGTCCTTGACCTTGTTGGATGCCAATTGGAGAACCAACAAGATCTTCAGTCGAGCAATCTCTCGAGCTTGCTCCTCAGCAAGTAGGTTGCTTTCCTGAAGGGCTCTCTTCAGGGAATTCGAATTTTCAGGAGGAGAGCAGTTTCTGTCTTCAGAAAGGTCAAAAGATATGGGGCAGGATGAAGATGTTACCTGCTCATCTGTGTTATTGTCATTAGAGTCAGTGACCATTGTTTCATCCTCGTCAGAGCTGCTTTCCTCACTGGTCTCGTCAGTCTCTGATACGGACACTGGAGCTCTGATGTTGTCCGAGTGATGCTTGCCTTCATCTTCAGAGGTGAGGACCCCCACATAGGCTTCCTCGTCTGGTTGACAACATATTCCAGCTTTCTCTGACTCCCCCATCAACTCTGATATCATCACCCACATGGATTTAGCCGTCCTACATTTTTCCAATCTAGAGCGAGAGGCTCCAGACCAGATATCCATAATAATTTGACGAATCCTCTCGTCCAAGTGAAATAGTGATAGTTCTGTCTCTGACATCTCAGCAATGCCCATGGGCACTTGGATCCCAGAGTCGGAGGTCTTCATGGGAATAAACGGACCCTCTTCTAGGATGAAGGATGCTCGAGGATCGATAGCATCAAGGTGAAATGACACTCTCATTCTCCAGATGGGATAATAATCCTTTATGCATGCAGGGAGTTTGAGTGGCGGTATCTCATAATCCAACTCCATGCTTCTGACACTGGTGGCAGGATTCTACTCAAGGTGTTTACCTTTTTGATGAGCAACCTCCCTCTGATACCACTTGAAAGTCCACCTAGTGTCGGCTATGTGCACCTATGGGGGGGGGGGAATAGGTGACGTGTAGCGCTTTTGCGGAACTTACGAATGTACCTGCACAATAAAAATAAAAAGCACAGCACACAGAATACACAGGCAATTTATAGTGGTTCCCCGACTTGGGTACATCCACATTCCCCCTTCGACCTATCTCCCAACACGGGACGACTCGGTCTCTTCTCCAACAGGATTGAAATCCAATCCCTGCACTATCGGAAGGAACCCTTCCACACGTGAGAGTCAACACTCCCACAAAACGGGTTGCACCCAACCTTACAACACGGAACAAAAGTTCCTTTACAACAAAAGTAAATATAGAATGTACACGAGATACAAACTTCTTTTGGAGACTACGGTGTTCCTCTTCGTTCGACGACGTGTTCGTGAAGTCAACAAATAGTCTACAACCTTGGTCTCTCTTGGAGAGGATCTCCCCGGAACCGGCGGCGGCAATCCGAGCGGCGGCTTGGTTCGGGATCGGCGGCAACGAAGGTGCGCGGCAGCAGTACTTTGAGATCCAAACTTCATAGCGAAGCTAGCTAGGTCTACCAACGGTCACATGAGGATCGGTCGTCTCGATCGATTCGGACGGGGAAGTTTTTCCCGGTCAACAAATCGAGAGACAAGGGATCTCTGGATAGACGCATGAGACTCAAGCTTTGCTAAGCTTCTGTCGCCGGAGATCGGGAAGAAAATCGATCAACAGCGGCGACCAACTTGCCCGAGCGTGACGGCGGCGGCGGAGAGGAATCGCGATTTTAGGGTTACGTCGCGGCTCGGTTTCTGATTTTTGTCTCAGGTTTACTGTTCAAAATACCCGAATATATATACTGTAGATAACTCCAATATGACCATTTGTGGGACCCACACGTATAACCCCGAAATCCGGTTCAAACTAGTCCAGCGACATAATCCGGTCCAGCAGCATCCCGAGAAATCGCTAAGTGAAAATCGGCGAGAATCGCAGGTGATTCTCGACGAATCAGCGAGAATCACCAAGTGATTCTCGACGATTCGTCGAGAATCGCTAGTGATTCTCGCCGAATCACTTATTGATTCTCAGCGATTTTCACTTGGTATTCATGAGCTGCTTAACCACTGGTTCGGCGAGAATCACTAGTGATTCTCGCCGAATCTTACTTGGCACCGTTTTGAGGTAGCCAGAAGGGGTCGGCGAGAATCACTAATGATTCTCGTCGATTCGGCGAGAATCACTTGCTCGCCGAATCGGCGAGAATCACTTGGTGATTCTCGTCGAATTTTCCTTGGACGAATTTTCGTCTTCCACCCAGGAGCTGCTCCTTGACCCATCCATGCTCCTTGTCTTCTCTTGCATATGAACGGCCCTGTACTTGAAAGTAAGTGCACTCCAATAGAGAGAGTACACGTAGGACAACACACTGATCTGCTCAACGAGGGTTTACGTCTTGCAGACCCGTGTATATTGACCTACTGCACCCTGACATTGGTGTGCACTTAGCGTGGAGGAGCTGCAAGTACAACTTTAGATGTTTATCAAATACATTGTGAATTCATCTTAGCTTGACAAGTGGCTTCCTCAAATCCAGGTAATTGTGGATACAATACCCAACAAGGTGGAGAAGTACACGCCCGTGTCGCATATTGACACGGGCATGTCGGGTTGAGTAGACAAATGTCGAGTGCAAAATGTCGAGAGAGTTTGTCGAGTCTAGAAGTTATCGAGCGAAAAATGTCAAGTGCGAGTAATACGAGCGTGTCAAGTTGGCTGACACGGGCGTGTCAGGTCATGTCGACGAATGTCGAGAGCCGAATGTCGAGCGCGGAACACAGGCGTGTCGGGTCGGCTAACACAGGCGTGTCCTGTCGGTTCGACGAACGTCGAGCAGAAAATTATCGAACTGGCTGACACGGGTCAAGTCACGGCCGTGTCACATTTGACACGGCCGTGTGACCGGGTGTGTCTCACGTTTCTTCGAAAAAATGTTGATTTACTAGAAATTGACGTATCACGCCCTGGTCACGGGCGTGACCAGTAAGTACACGGGCATGACATTACTGTGTTGGGCAGATTTTTTTTATTTTTTCTGAAAAAGAAAATAGGTTAAGTTAACAAAATATTTACAATAAAAGAAGTATTTTATTAAAGAAAATTAAACAAAAATAATAAAAAGAAATTAAAACGACTTAATTAATGTACATAAAAATGCGTATATTTACAACTCATCAAATACCCCCATAGTTAAGTTTTTGCTATTCCAGAGCAAAAGTTGGAGATGAACATATAATAAATGAAAGAAATTCTAAGTTTACCTACCACTTAAATTAATTGAGAGAAAGATCTAAATAAATATTCGGGGTATTCGAGTTAAATCCTAAATTATGCCAAAAATTTAAATAAAGGAAGAGTTTCAGTTAAAAATTTCTGATATGATCGAATAGATATCAAAAACTTTTATTTGTTAGGCCAACAAAAATAGATTGGATTTATGAAAACTTGAGCTTGTAAGAATTACAGGAAATAATTTAATTTACAAATTATTCTCTGAAAAAGATTTTAAAATTAAATCTAGGATTATTTGAGATTGGTGGAGTGAGATATCGTGGTATATGAAGAAGGCTTTGAATTAGAGGCGAGAGTATATTTTTTCGCTCGAACCTCTAATGATTTTTTTTCGAATATGGATGTTACGAAAATGAAATCTTATTTTTCATAACTTAATTTTTTTTTACAATCTTCATAATAATCCAATGTATATGTATAGGAGTAATGAATTTTATCCTCTTACTCCATGACATATAATCTTTTAAATATTGGATGCCTATGTTTACGAAACAAAATCTTATTCCCATTGACATAGGATCTTTTAAGGATCAAAATCATGCCAAGTATGACATGAAAAAAGGTGACAGGTTTTTGTTCAAAAGTAAAACTAGGTTTAATAAAAAGTTTTTGAGAGCAACTTTTATAAATTAAACGTTCCTAAAATTCGAAAAAAGCTTGGAGTTAACATAATTTAAATCTAAGATCGTTATTTATAACAAAAGAAATGTGCAAATATTTAGATAAGTAGAAGTAATTCTGAAAACAGGTCTATATCTAAATAAAAAAGGCATACGAAAATTTTTTGAAACTTAGCCCCAGATATCTAAATCTATTGATCTCCAATTAATAAACAAATAGTAAGCGAAGAATAACTAAAATTCGCTTATAAATTAACTCGCAACTAAATTTTCGGAGAGCGAAAAGGGTTAAGAATGAGATAATTGATTTATTCGTTACATAAATAACAAAATATTTTTTTAGATTTTTTAGAGTTTTCATCATTTTTTTGTATTTTATTTTTTTGATTTATTATCTTTTTTTATATTTTTAGAGTTTATTCTTTTTTAAGTTTTTTTGGTTTTTTCGAAAATTTTTTACAAAAAAAAGACAAGGTAAAAACTCAATGACCCGCGAACAGACTCTTATTTAGGTGGTTGGTTCGATGAGTCGAACGTCGCGGGCATGCTAAAAAGCGAGCTTTTACAAATAAGAAGAGTGGGGGAGGAAAGAGAAAGTTTTTGTTTTATATAAAAAATATTTACAAAGTAAAAGAAATAAAAAAAATTTTTGTTTTTTAATTTTTGTTTTGTTTTATGGATTTTTTTAGGTTTTTTGATTATAAAAAAAGAAAGAAAATTTTTTTTGAGGTTTTAATTTTTTCAATTTTTTTTATTTTTGATGATTTTTGTTATTATTGCAGAATATAAAAGTGCAGAAATAGAAAAAAATAAGAAAACACCCTCATACTTAAATCCAACATTGTCCCCAATGTTGCAATCTAACTATGGGGAACTGTAATATACAAAACGAAATATGGACAAAAATACAAAGGAGGGTAGAAGCTTCCCTAAGAGAATTGTGGGGAGGCCAATTGGAAACCCTGCATTATTAAAAAGAAATAGCAAAAAGAGAACAACAAAAATGATAAACTCGGCGAAAAGGTTGCGGGCGGTAGGGGGCAAGTGTGTGTGTGCCACGAAGCAAACAGCTTAGCTTGAGCATGTACAGAAATGCGTCCTCTAACGTGCACAATAAGGGGAAGCGTGCCGAAGTGAAAACAAAGTGGAAATTTTTTTATTTATTTTTAATGTTTAGTATTTTTTTGGAAAAACTTTTGTTTTTTGTTTTTAGATTTTTTCGCTTTTAATTTGTTGTTTTTTAAAAGTTTTATAGATTTTTTAGATTTTTAGAGTTTTGAGTTTTAAAGTTTTTAATGTTTTTTTGTTTTATGAGTTTACTTTTTAGGATTTTTAAGTTTTTAGATTTTTTTGATTTTTTTAGTTTTTAAGTTTTATAAATTTTGGATTTTTTAGTTTTTAAGTTTTTTAGATTTTTTGATTTTTAGTTTTTAAGTTTTTTAGATTTTTGGATTTTTTTAGTTTTTAAGTTTTTTTGAGTTTGTTAGTTGTGTTTAGTTGTTATTATGATTATTATTATTATTAGTATTAGTATTTTTTGTTGGCCATTTATATATATATATATAATAGGTAAAATTAATAGGTCTCCAGAGGTTAAAATAACGACTCGAAATCTCCCGGCAACGGCGCCAAAAACTTGATGCGGGTTAAAACTCCAGAAATTATTATGAGCTCGGGGCGCCCCGGGCGGTTTTATTTAAGAAAAGCGGATTTGGTTTTATTTAAAAAACGGGGCATGCGGATTTATTATTTGGATATAAAACAGGTGAAATCGAGTTTTAACGAAAGGAGGCAAGTGCACTTATCATGTGTAGTACATGACATTACAGTCTGGAATATCAAGGTCGTATTATTCTCGAGGTCGGTTCGATTATTTCTACTCTTCCCTAGAGGGGACTATTATTTTACCGATAATTACTTGTCGGGTAATTTTATATATATAAAGGAAAAAAGGCAGAAAATAAAGATCTTTAAAAAGGTGGAGCCGATGAAGAGCTTAGCTCGAGGGCACCGAATAAAATTGAACTAAAATAAACTTTAAATAAAAAGAGATCCTAAGTTTCAAATTAATTAAGGCGGAGACTTGGCCGTGGAGGTTCCACTAAAATGAGCTCACCTGTCTCTAGGAATACCGCTCACCTTAACATTAAGACTATTCGACTGGGCTCTCGTCCGACGAAGGATTCCTCTTAATGCCCGCATTATGCTAAGAACCCCGCTATTGGGTGGGGAAACCAATCCGATAGAGTTTGCGCGCCTCCTCTCTCGAGGGTTAGTGCGGAACTCCATTTACCAAGGGGCGATCAGTCCATATGCACGGCCTCTCGGCTAACTAGCGTATGGACTACGGAAATAGGGCCAAGACATCGATTATGTGGTCCTGCGCATCGTAAACCCTAGGCAAACCTTCAGTTAATTTTAATTAATTCGAAAAATAGGACCTTTTATTATTTAAAGCTATTTTATTTGTCCCAATGCTCTTCGATACTGAGGGCTAAGAACGGTTAACCACTCATCGAAATGGGGACGGCTTGCGCCGAAAGCGATAAATAAAGCAGTAAATGAAAGCGATAAAAGAAAGCAGTAAAAAGAAAGCAGTAAATTGCAAGTCCTACTCAAACGAGTAGGACTGAAATGAAAGCAGTAAAATTATATGTCCCGGCTCAAATGAGTGGGCGAGAGAAATAAAGCGAGTCCTACTCAAAAGAGTAGGAGAAAATAAATGCATCCACGCACGCACTCTACTAAAAAGTAAACACATACACAGACCTGCTATTTAACTCAAATGAGTAGGCGGTAAATAAATGCTAATACACAAATAATTACAAACAAATAAAGACCTGCCATTTAACTCAAATGAGTAGGCGGTAAATAAAATCCTGCCATTTAAATCCTAGCGAGTAGGCAGAAATAAATGCTAATAGTCACGCACTCTACTTGAATGTAAAACACACGCACACAAGTCCTACTCAAACGAGTAGGAGAAAATTAAAGCATGTCATTTAACTCTTAACGCGTAGGCGAAAATAAATGCAACACACACACACACTCTACAGAATTGAAAGAAAGCAATTTAAACTAACTCATATACGCACGCACACGTATAA
This sequence comes from Platanthera guangdongensis, assembly GCA_039583875.1. Taxonomy (NCBI): domain Eukaryota; kingdom Viridiplantae; phylum Streptophyta; class Magnoliopsida; order Asparagales; family Orchidaceae; genus Platanthera; species Platanthera guangdongensis. The sequence goes on from CM077155.1 coordinate 64,691,792, forward strand.
AAATAGGAAAAACTAAGTGACTGAAAAATTAAAACAACTATATTTTTATCGCTAGAATGAGTTAGAAATGCATAAAATATGAAAATAAAAATTAAAGGAGCAAAAAAGTTTGCAAATAAAGACAAAGTGCAAGTGCTCGGAAAATTAAAATGATTACATTTCTACTGATAGAATGTGGTAGAAATGAATAAAATAAAGTCAGAAAAATAAAAGGAGCAAAAAGTTTTTGAAAATAAAAGGTAAAATGAAGTGCTTGAAAAAGCAAAACAGCTATGTTTTCATCCTAATAACTTTATAGAAACACATAAAAAGTGTAAATAAAAGTAAAAGAAAACGAAAAGTTTTACGATCCTAAACAGGCTAAGTTAAAGAAAAGTAAAAACCGCCTTTTAAAACATTTTTATAAACCTATAGGAATGAAAACAAAGTAAAAATAATAAACTAAACCTAAACAAGTACGGTGCATGAAAATAATTTTGCGATTATAACGGCTAGAAAATTGATAAATTTTTAAGTTAAACTAGTTACAAAAGGTAAAGAAAAACAAAAAAAGGACAAAAAGAGGAACTAAAAATTACTTAAGGTAGGGTGCTTTGGCGGATTTTCATACAATATAGTGGAGAAAAACAAACATTTCTATCAAGTAAAAAAGAGTTACAATGAAGCAAAAAAACAAATAAATAAAAAGGGGGGAGAGAAAGTTCCCTTACATTGCATAAACAACCCCCAAGAACAACCCTATCCTAAGCAAAGTCATTCAAAAAAGTGGAAACCTGAACTTATACAGAAGTGGGGAAATTATAGAAAATTTTTTCAAAGTACACGCCCTCCGACACGGGCGTGTTAGAGAGCGTGTTGACACTGTTCAAATGGCGGACGTTCGATTTAATTTGAGATTTGACTTGGCGGCTGAAAACGCGGCGGTCACGCCCCAGGTCACGGGCGTGACATTGGGCATGTCGGCTTTATTTATCATTTGATTTCGGCGATTTGATGACGTTGTTGACTTTGGGAGGTCCATGTGGCAGTCACGCCCCTGGTCACAGGCGTGACCCAAAGTACACGGGCGTGATGGGGAGGTTGAACCGGGTGCCGTCTACGTCAAAAAGTCGCCAGTGGCGGTTTGTCGGGCCAGGTGGAGAAGTACATGCCCGTGTCGCATCTTGACACGGGCGTGTCAAGTTAAGTCATAAAATGTCAAGTGCAAAATGTCGAGATAGTTTGTCGAGTCTAGAAGTTGTCGAGGGGGAAATGTCGAGGGCGAGTAAAATGAGCGTGTCGGGTTGGCAGACACGGGCGTGTCAGGTCGTGTCGATGAATGTCGAGAGCCGAACGTTGAGCGCGGAACACGGGAATGTCGGGTTGACTGATACAGGCGTGTCATGTCGGGTCGACGAATGTAGAGCGGAAAATCGTCAAACAGGCTGACACGGGTCAGGTCACGGTCATGTCACATTTGACACGGCCGTGTGACCGGCTGTGTCACACGTTTCTTCGAAAAAATGCTGATTTACTTGAAATTGACGTATCACGCCCGAGTCACGGGCGTGACCAGTAAGTACACGGGCGTGACATTACTGTGTTGGGCAGATTTTTTGTATTTTTTTCTGAAAAAGAAAATAGGTTATGTTCGCAAAATATTTACAATAAAAGGAGTATTTTATTAAAGAAAATTAAACAAAAATAACAAAAAGAAATGAAAACGACTTAATTAATGTACATAAAAATGCGTATATTTACAACTCATCAGTAGACCTTGTCAAGCATGTGTGAAAGAAAAGCAAACAAGGGCTACCTTTAAAAGCATTATTGGCAAAGATTCAAATAGATGTTTACATCTACTTCATATGGACTTGTTCGGTCCACTGTAAGTTAGAAGTTTGGGAGGAAAAGATTATACATTGTTTATTATTGATGATTACTCGCACTTTACGTGGGTGTTCTTTCTAAAACACAAGTCAGATACCTTTGACATCTTTACAAATTTTGTCAGGCAGTTCCAGAATGAATACAATTGTTCCGTAGTAAAAATCAAAAGGGATAATGGAACAGAGTTCAAGTCTGGGGCCATGACATAAATTAGTGAAAGCTTAGGTATCCTTCATGAGTTTTCCTCTCCTCATACTCCTCAACAGAATCGAGTAGCTAAGAGAAGCAATAGAACACTCATAGAGGGCGGCAGGACAATGTTGAGTGATGCCTCACTACCTGAATACTTCTGGGATGAAGCAATCAACACTGCATGCCATGTGCAAAATCGAGCACTCATAAACAAGAACCACAATAAGACACCTTATGAACTTCTAAAGGGTAGGAAACTGACTATTTCTTATTTAAAAATCTTTCGATGTAAGTGCTTCGTCCTTAACAATGGCAAGTATCACACTACCAAATTTAGCGAACAGAGTTTTGAAGGTATTTTTGTAGGGTATAGTATCCATAGTAAGGCATATAGGATATTTAATAGAAAAACTCTAGTTGTAGAAGAATCCATTCATGTTGTATTTGATGAGACGAGCTTGCTGCAAGGCAAGTCTTCTAGTGTGTTCATTGAAGATGCAGGTTCAAAGATGAAAGAACTTAACTTGGGTGAGCCGACTGAATAAAAAGGTGAAAAGTTCATCAAGATCACCACTCCAACCCTGATTGGAGAGGTTGATGATCAAGATAAAGACATCATCCAAGTTGATGAAGTCACTCTAGTGGTTGAAGACACTCCAGATGCAAGGTCTCTAGAGCTCAGACATCTCAAGGATCATGATGAGTTGTAAATATACATATTTTTATGTACAATAAATTAGTCATTTTAGTTTTTCTTTGTTATTTTTAGTTAATTTTCTTTAATAAATTATTCGTTTTTGTAAAAACATTACTAACTTAACTTTAAATTTCTTTCCTGTAATTTTCAGGAAAATTGTCAAAAAAAAGACAAGTACACGCCGGTATATTTTGGGTCACGCACGTGACCTAGGCGTGATACTTCAATCCCGTGAAACAAGCTGCAATTGAAGAAAAAAAGCATGACACGCCCTACGACATGCCCGTGTAAAATGACACACCCCGTGATCAAGGCCCATGTCACTCCCTCGATGAACCACGCACAACAATCGTCGACCGTCCCGACACGCCCGTGTCAAGATGCGAAACGGGCATGTACTTCCCAGCCTGGCCCAACAAGACAGTGCTGGTGACTTTTTGACACGTCGTGCCCAGATCGACCTCCCCGATAAGCCCAACGACATGCCGTGACCAAGGGCGTGACCGCCACGTGTACAACCGAAAAGTCAAACCGGCCGTCAAATCTCAGCACCGCCATATGTACAGTAGTGACATGCCCCCTACATGCCCGTGTTCCCGGGCGTGTAATTAGAAAAGTTTTCCTATAAATAGAAGCTTACTGTATGAAGTCCTGTTCCCTTCTCTTGAACCATTTTGCTAAGGTGCTATGCTGCTTAGATGAATTCCAATGCTATGTAAGGGACTTTCTCCCCCTCTCCTTAGTTTTTGTTTTCGTTCCTTTGTAACTCGTTTTTTACTTAATAAAATATGTTTTTCTTCTCTTTATATGGCTTTGGAATGGATCTAAGCAACTCTTCTTATGCAATCTTATTTTTCTTTTGTTTTTCTTTATTTATTTTCATATGGGTGTGTGCGTGTATGAGTATAGATTTGTCTTTTTATGTTTTAGTTTTGTTTACTTAGATTCGTTTAGTGTTAGGATTTTTCCGTACTCTTTATTTTCATCCTTATAAAGTTATAAAAACAAATTTAAAGTGGTTTTGCTTTTTTCATTTTACTTAGACTTTTTAGTTTTGTAAAACTGTTCATTATTTTACCTTTTCTTACATTTTTAAGCGTTTTTTATAGAATCATAAGAATGAAAATCTCATTGTTTTAATTTTTCAAACACATCTATTTTTGCTTTTATTTCCAAAAAATTTTGCTCATTTAATTTTTTTGTCTTCATTTTATTCATTTCAACCACATTGTAGCTTTGATTTTCCCTTTATTTCCAAAAAATACTTTTGCTCCTTTCATTTTTATTTTGACTTTTTATGCATTTCTACCGCATTCTAGTGGTAGAAATGTAGTTGTTTAAATTTTTCAGTAACTTTGTTTTTCTTATTTTTCGTTTGTGTGCATGTGTGTATGAGATAGATTTTATTTCTGTTGAGTGTGTGAGTTTTATTTCTGTTGTGTGAGTGTGTTTAATTTTTGCAGTGTGTGTGTGTTTTATTTCTGTAGAGTTGTGTTTTTTCATTCCTGTCGAGTGTGTGCGTGTGTTTTCCTTTCAGTAGAGTGTGTGGAGTATTTCATTTTCAGTAGAGTGTGTGTGTGTGTGTGTGCGTTTTACTTTAAGTAGAGTGTGTGGGTGTGTGTATTTATTTCCTCCTACTCGTTTGAGTTGGACTTGCTTTAATTTCCCGCCTACTCATTTGAGTAGGACTTGTGTGTGTGAGTTTTTACTTTCAGTAGAATGTGTGAGTGTGTTTTCTTACTTTCTATCGAGTGTGTGGGTGTGTGTTTTCATTTCCTTAGATTGCGTGCATGGATGCATTTATTTCCTCCTACTCGTTTGAGTAGCGCTCGCTTTTATTTCCCATCCACTCGTTTGAGTGGGACTTGTTATTTACTGCTTTCTTTACAGCTTTCATTTACTGCTTTCCTTTTACTGCTTTCCTTTTATTGCTTTCATTTTCTCGCTTTTTCCCACAAGAAGTCCCCATTCCGATGAGTGGCTAACCGCTCTTAGCCCTTAGTATCAAAGAACATTGGGACAGATAAAATAGCTTTAAATAATTAAAGGTCATGTTTTTCTAAATAATTAAATTTTTAAGGGTTGCCCCGGGTTTACGAAGTATATAACCACATAATCGGTGTGTGTGCTCTATTTTCATAGTCCATATGCTAGCTAACCGAGGGAATATGCGAATGGACCGATCACCCCTTGGTAAATGGAGTTCCGCACTACCCTCGAGAGAGGAGGGGCACAAACTCTACCGGATTGGGTTCCCCACCCAATAACGGGGTTCTTAGCATAATGCAGGCATTAAGAGAAATCCTTCATCAGATGAGAGCTCGGTCGAATAGTTTTAATGTTCAGGTGAGCGATAGTCCTAGAGATAGGTGAGCTCATTTTAGTGGAACCTCCACGGCCAAGTCTCCACCTTAATTAATTTGAAATTTAGGATCTCTTTTTATTAAAATTTATTTTAGTTCAAATTCGATTTGATACAGTTGCACTAAGTAATTCATCGGCTCCATCTTTTTAAAAGCTTTTATTTTCTGCCTTTATAGATATAAAAATATCCTGACAAAATAAAATATCGGTAAAAATAATAGTCCCCTCCAGGGAAGAGTACAAATAATCAACCCGACCCCGAGAACAATACGACCTCGATATTCCTCAGCGGAATATCCTATACTACACGCGATAGGTGCACTTGCTTCCTTTCATTAAAACTCGATTTCACTAGTTTTATATCCAAATAATAAATCCGCGCACCACGCGTGTCCTAAATAAAATATCGAGTTTTAACCCCTCCCCCCATCAGTTGCGTGTGTCCTTAATAAATTTTGGAGTTTTAACCCCATCAAATTTTTGGTGTCGTTGCCGGTGAAATATTCGTGTCGTTATTTCGCACTATGGAATACTATTAATTTTACCTCTTTTATATATCAAAAAAAATGTCCAACCGCAAAAATTACTACTACTACTAATAATACTACTACTAATAATAAAAATATTAATAATAAACCTACTTTTTTACAAAAAATAACGAACAAAAAACTTAAAATTTTTTATCATATTATTATTATCTATAAAACCTTTTTTTTTGAAATGACGTCGTTTCCTACTCACAAAAAGAAGAAGACAAAACTAACTAAAAACCAAAAAAACTCTAAAAAGTAAAAAAATCTTAAAATCTAAAAACCCAAAAGATCTACAAAAAACTAAAAACTAAAAAATCTATAAAACTTAAAAAACTATAAAACCACAAAAATCAAAACACCAAAAAAATGAAAAACACTATAAAATCTAAAAATGTTCATTATTTGTTTATGAAAACACTAAAAACAAAAAATCTAAAAACTCAAAAACTAAAAAATCTAAAAACTACAAAACCACCAAAAAATCCAAAAACTAAAAATAAAACTAAAAAGTAAAAAACTAATAAATCTAAAACCTAAAAAACAAAGAAACCAAAAATATCAAAAAACAAAAAAACTTAAAAAACCTACAAAAACCTAACAAACAAAGAACTAAAAAACCAACTAAAAAGATAAAAAAACTACAAAAACTACTTTAATATATATATATATAATTTGTTATTAAAAATCTATATATATCGCCAACAAATTCCCTCCTAAAAAACCAAAAAAAATTCCGTATATATATTTTGTTTTAACTTGTTTTATTTCTTTTCAAAAAAACCCAAAACAAATTTTACCAAAAAAATAATAAACACTTGAAATAAATACAAACATTTCTATTATTAAATATTATAAACTCTATTTTTTCGCTTCGGCACGCTTCCCTCTATTGTAAACGCTAGGGGAACGCATTTCTTTTGCGCACGTATGCTAAGACATTAGCTTACGAGTCACACTCACACTTGCCCCTTCCGTCTGCAAACCTTTGGCCGAATTTATATTTTTTTTCTTTTTATGTTATTCTTCTTTCTTTTTTTTAAATAATGTAGAGTTTCAAACCATGCCTCCCCGAACTCATCTTAGGGAAGCTTCTACCCTCCTTTTTTCTTTTTGTGCATATTGTATTTTATCTATTATCGATCTGCATACTTAGATTGCAACATTGGGGTCAATGTTGGATTTAAGTATGGGGGTGTTTTCCAATTCTGCACCTTATATATTCCGCACTTAGCAAAAATACAACAAAATGCAAAAAAATAAAAACCTCAAAAAAAATTTCCTTGTTTTTATAATCAAAAAAACAAAAACTCAAAAAAAATTCATAAAACAAAAATTTTGAAAACATTATAAAACAAAAACTAAAAATTAATAAAACACAAAAAATAATAAAAAAAAACTTATAAAACAAAAGGTTCAAAAAAATTTTTTTACTTTGTAAATTTTTTGTAACAAAAATTTAAATCTTTCTCTTTCCCCCCTCTCTTCTTTCTAAAAACTCTTTCTCTTTCTACCCTCTCATCTTTGTAAACAACACTTCTTTCTCTCCCCTTTCTTGAAAATAACTTGTTAAAAACTTAAAAAAAATCAATCAAAAAAATAAAAAAAACTAAAAACTCAAAAAAGTTCGAAAATCCAAAATCCAAAAAAAAGAGAAAATAACTCTAAAAATCCAAAAAAAATAAATCATAAAAAAAGATAAAAACCCAAAAATCCCAAATATAATTATGTTACGAATAAATCAAATGTCTCATTCTTAACACCTTTTCGCTCTCCAAAAATCTAGTTACGAGTTTATTTATATGCGAATTTTATTAATTCTTTGTTTACTATTCGTTTATTAATTAGAGATCGATAATTAGATATCTGGGGTTATGTTTTAAAGAATTTATTTTGCTTATCTTTTTTTATTTTGATAAGGTACCTGTTTTCAGCATTAATTCTAATTTATCTAAATAGCTGCTTATTTATTTTGTTAGAATATAACAACCTTAGATTTCAAATTATGTTTACTCCAAGTTTTTTTTTTGAAATATAGGAACGTTTAATTTATAAAGGTTGCTGGCAAAATTTATTTATTATATCTAGGTTTCTTTTTGAAAAACATTTCACCTTTTTTCATGTCATACTTGGCATGATTTTGATCCTTAAAAGATTCTATGTCAATGGGAATAAGATTTCGTTCTGTAAACATAAGCATCCAATATTTGAAAAGATTATATGTTACAAAGTAAGAGTATAAAATTCATTACTCCTACACATATACATTGAGATATTATGAATTTGTTAAAAAAATTTATATGTTATGGAAAATAAGATTTCGTTTTCCTAAACATCCACATTCAAATAAAAAAAATCATTAGAGGTTCGAGCGAAAAAATATACCTTAGTCTCTAAAATTCAAAGCCCTTCATAAACCTCAACATCCCACTCCGCCAAATTCAAATGATTCTAGAATTAATTTAAAATCTTTTTGAGAGCATAATTTGTAAATTTATTATTTCCTATAATTCTTTTAAGCCAAATTTTTCATAATCCAATCTATTTTTGTTAACCTAACAAATAATTCTTTTTGCTATCTATTTGATATATCGAGAAGTTTATAGATGAAACTATTCCTTTATTTAAATTTTTGTCATAATTTAGGATTTAAATCTTATACCCCGGATATTCATTTTGATCTTTCTTTCAATTAATTCAAGCGGTAGCTAAACTTAGGATTTCTTTAATTCCTTATAAGTTCATCCCCAACTTTTGCTCTGGAATAGCAAAAGTTTAAGTATGGGGTATTGATGAGTTGTAAGTATACGTATTTTTACGTACAATAAATTTGTCATTTTAGTTTATTTTTGTTATTTTTAGTTAATTTTATTTAATAAATTATTCTTTTTTTGTAAAAACATTACTAACTTAACTTTAAATTTCTTTCCTGTAATTTTCAATAAAATTGTCAAAAAAAGGCAAGTACACGCCCGTGTACTTTGGGTCACGCCCGTGACCCATGTGTGATACTTCAATCCCGTGAAACCAGCTGCAATTGAAGAAAAAAAAGCGTGACATGCCCTACGACATGCCTGTGTCAAATGACACTCCCCGTGACTAAGGCCCGTGTCACTCCCTCGATGAACCGTGCATGACGATCGTCGACCGACCTGACACGGCCATGTCAAGATGCGATACAGGCGTGTACTTCCCCACCTGGCCTGACAACACAGCATCGACGACCTGTTTACACGCCACGCCCAGATCGACCTCCCCGACATGCCCACTGACACGCCCGTGACCAAGGACGTGACTGCCACGTATATAGCCGAAAAGTCAAACCGACCATCAAATCTCAGCACCGCTATATGTATAATAGTGACGCGCCCCCTACACGCCCGTGTTCCCGGGCGTGTACTTAGAAAATTTTTCCTATAAATAGAAGCTTGTTGTATGAAGTCCTGTTCCCTTTTCTTGAATCATTTTGCTAAGGTGTTATGCTGCTTAGATGAATTCCAATGCTATGTAAGGGATTTTCTGCCCCTCTCCTTAGTTTTTATTTTTGTTTCTTTGTAACTCGTTTTTTTACTTAATAAAATGTGTTTTTCTTCTCTTTATATGGCTTTGGAATGGATCTAAGCAACTCTCCTTATGCAATCTTATGTTTCTTTTGTTTTTCTTTATTTATTTTTGTATGGGTGTGTGCGTGTATGAGTATATATTTGTCTTTTTATGTTTTAGTTTCGTTTACTTAGATTCGTTTAGTGTTAGGATTTTTCCGTACGCTTTATTTTCATCCTTATAAAGTTATAAAAATGAATTTAAAGTGGTTTTGCTTTTTTTTCATTTTACTTAGACTTTTTAGTTTTGTAAAACTGTTCGTTCTTTTACCTTTTCTTCCACGTTTTAAGCGTTTTTATAGAATCATAAGAATGAAAATCTCATCGTTTTAATTTTTCACACTTCTATTTTTGCTTTTATTTCCAAAAAGTTTTGCTCATTTAATTTTTCTATTTCATTTTATTCATTTCTACCACATTCTAGCAGTAGAGATGTATTTTTTTTATTTTTCGAGCACTTTGATTTCCCCTTTATTTCCAAAAACTTTTGCTCCTTTAATATTTATTTTGACTTTTTATGCATTTCTACCGCATTCTAGCGGTAGAAATATAGTTGTTTTAATTTTTCAGTAACTTTGTTTTTCTTATTTTCATTTGTGTGTGTGTGTGTATGAGATAGATTTTAATTCTATTGAGTGTGTGAGTTTTATTTATGTTGTGTGAGTGTGTTTAATTTCTGTAGTGTGCATGTGTTTTATTTCTGTAGAGTTGTGTTTTTTCATTCCCGTCGAGTGTGTGCGTGTGTTTTCCTTTCTGTTGATTGTGTGGAGTATTTCATTTTCAGTCGAGTGTGTGTGTGTGTTTTACTTTCAGTAGAGTGTGTGTGTGCATTTATTTCCTCATACTCGTTTGAGTAGGACTCGCTTTAATTTCCCACCTGCTCATTTGAGTAAGACTTGTGTGTGTGAGTTTTTACTTTCAGTAGAGTGCGTGAATGTGTTTTTTACTTTCTGTCCAGTGTGCGTGTGTGTTTTAATTTCTGTTGCGTGTGTGTGTTTTTATTTCCGTAGAGTGCATGCATGGGTGCACTTATTTCCTCCTACTCATTTGAGTAGGGCTCGCTTTCATTTCCCGTCCACTCGTTTGAGTGGGACTTGTCATATAGTGCTTTCTTTACAGCTTTCCTTTACTGCTTTCCTTTTACGGCTTTCCTTTTATTGCTTTCATTTTCTCACTTTTTCCCGCAAGCCGTCCCCATTCTGATGAGTGGCTAACCGCACTTAGCCCTCAGTATCGAAGAGCATTGGGACAGATAAAATATCTTTAAATAATTAAAGGTCCTGCTTTTATAATTAATTAAATTTCTTAAGGTTTCCCCCGGGTTTAAGAAGCGTAGAACCACATAATCGATGTGTGGGCTCTATTTCCATAGTCCATATGCTAGCTAGCCGAGAGGCCGTGCGTTTGGAGTGATCACCCCTTAGTAAATGGAGTTCCGCACTAACCCTCGAGAGAGGAGGCGCGCAAACTCTACCGGATTGGGTTCCCTACCCAATAGCGGGGGTCTTAGCTTAATGTGGGCATTAAGAGGAATCCTTCGTCGGATGAGAACCCGGTCGAATAGTCTTAATGTCCAGGTGAGCGATAGTCCTAGAGATAGGTGAGCTCATTTTAGTGGAACCTCCACGGCCAAGTCTAAGCCTTAATTAATTTGAAAGTTAGGATCTCTTTTTATTAAAAGTTTATTTTAGTTCAAATTCGATTCGATACAGTTGTGCTAAGTAATTCATCGGCTCCATCTTTTTAAAAGCTTTTATTTTCTGCCTTTTTATATATAAAAAATATCCTGACAAGATAAAATATCGGTAAAAAAATAGACCCCTCCAGGAAAGAGTAGAAATAATCAACCCGACCCCGAGAACAATACGACCTCGATATTCAACACCAGAATATCTTGTACTACACGTGATAGGTGCACTTGCCTTCTTTTGTTAAAACTCGATTTCACTATTTTTATATCCAAATAATAAATCCGCGTGCCTCGTCTTCCTAAATAAAACTAAATCCGCTTTTCTAAATAAACCGCCCGAGGCGCCGCGTGCCCTAAATAATTTTTGGAGTTTTAACCCCCATCAGATCACCCAAAGGACCAAATCATAGGAGATCCCTGGGATGGTGTCAGAACTCGTAGAGGTACAGCTAACAAGAATCTATAATTCAGTTTTCTCTCACAGGTTGAACCGAAGAAGTTTGAGGAAGCAAACTTAGACGCATCATGGATAATGACAATGGAAGAAGAACTAAATCAGTTCAAGCATTGTCAACTCTAGAAACTTGTTTCAAGACCCAAAGGTAAGAATGTCATCGGGACAAAGTGGGTTTACAGGAACAAGATGGACGAGGATGGAACAATCATAAAAAATAAGGCCTGACTCGTCACCAAAGGATATCGCCAAGAAGAAAGAATCAACTTTAACCAGACGCTTGCTCCAGTGGTAAGGTTGGAGGCAATCAGGTTGTTCCTAGCATATGCCGCTCTTAAGGGCTTCACTGTCTATCAGATGGACGTGAAGTCTGCCATCCTTAATGGTGACATAAAGGAAGAGGTGTATGTGGAACAACCTCCATGTTTCGTTGACTCTAACTTTCCTGATTATGTTTATCTGTTATCTAAAGCATTATATGGTTTGAAACAAGCTCCTCGAGCTTGGTATGAGATGCTGTCTAGCTTTCTTCTTGAGAATAATTTCACAAGGGGAAAGATAGATAATACATTATTTCTTAGGGAAATAAAAGACAAGATTTTGCTAGTGCAAATCTATGTCGACGATATTATTTTTGTCTTTACTGAAGACAACCTTTGAAAGAAGTTTTCAAAACTTATGCAAGGGAAGTTTGAAATGAGCAGTATGGGAGAGCTGAAGTATTTCCTAGGGCTTCAGGTGAAACAATCTGAAGATGGAATTTTCATCTCGCAGACAAAGTTCACCAAGGATCTAATTAAGAAATTCGGAATGGAGAACGCAATCTCTATGAGGACTCCATTGGGTTCAGCTGTGTCTCTTGACAAGGATGAGAAAGGGAAACCTTTTGATGAAACCAAGTACAGAAGCATAATTGGATCCTTACTCTACCTTACTGCCAGTAGACCAGACATAATGTTCTCAACATGTGCATGTGCTAGATTTCAAGTGAACTCTAAGGAATCTCACTATGCTGCTGCAAAGCGGATTTTGAGATACCTTAAAGGTACACCAAATTTTGGTTTATGGTACCCAAGAAGTAATGATAGCGAACTAATTTGTTTTTCAGATGCAGATTTTGCAGGTAGTAAAGATGACAGGAAGAGCACTTCCGGGACTTGCCAATTCCTAGGAAGAAGGCTCATTTCCTGGAGTAGTAAGAAGTAGAACTGTATTGCAATCTCAACAGGCAAGTCAGAGTATATATCTACAGGCAGTTGTTGTGCACAGTTGCTACGGATAAAGAACCAGTTTGAAGACTACAATGTGAAGTTTCAAAACATTCTTTTGTTTTGTGACTCCTCCAGTGCGACTGCAATAGCTAACAACTCAGTCTCTCACAGCTGGACAAAGCATATAGAGCTACGATACCACTTCATCCGGGAGCATGTGGAGCATAGGGATATAGATCTATAATATATCCTAACTGACAGGCAGATTGCAGATATATTCACGAAGCCGTTGGACGAGACCAAGTTTTCGTTCTTCAAAACAGAACTTGGAATGCTCAACAAAGAAGGATAGAGAAGAAGGACTCACAACATAGCCCAGAGATCAAGGAATACGTCAAAAGTTGAAATTTCTCAAGTTCAGACTTAATTTCTCGAGTAAGAAAATGACTACTCGAGTACTTCTTTAGACTACTCGAGAACTCATCAAGTCACTCGAGCAATACCACTCGAGTAATGAGTTTCCTCTCGAGAAGTATGACGATATCACTCGACTACCATCATTCTCTCACTTGAGTACTGTCGGTCCACTCCAGAAATAGGAAGAAAATTTCTCAAATTCCGTTCAAATCTCTTTATTCGCAACCCGAAGCTTATACCGCCATTTTCTAAAGTATGTTTGATTAATTACTTGCTCAGTCATCGATAGTTAGGGTTATATATATAGAAAAATCGGATTTCATTTTCTACACAATTTCAAAAACCCTCTCTCTCGATAAAGAAATAAATTCCCTCCGTCTTCCGCCGTAGTCATAGAGCACGTCGCCGTCTTCTCCCCCGTAGTAAATTTCTCTCATCTCTCTAGACAATGGAACCGTCTTCCAAAGTTGGGATTGGTAGTGAACTCATTGTCACCGGTATTGCCGAACTCTCAGATGATTTCCAAAATCTTCTCATTCTTCTCGACGTCGCCGGTTTGACCTTCATTCTTAAGCAGCCCTGCAAGATACTTTTCCCTGAAGTTGAAGAGTTCTTTAAAAATATCAAAGTGAGAAGGAATGGCAAGGTCCTTAAGTCAATGGTCAATGGAATTAAGATCAAGATTACTAAGACCATTGTCTCCACACTTCTTCGGCTACCCATAGTTGATGAAGAGGATGATCTAACTTATGAAGATTCTGATAGAGCTTACAAATTTTGTGGACTTTCAACAGAGGCTATTTCCATTCGTCGACCGAACCTCAACACTGAAAGCAAATTCCTTGTGGACATCATTGGCAAGATTCTCCTATGTACGATAAATTCTATAAGGGACATCTCAAATGATCTGTTTGATATGACGACTGCCATGATCTGCAGAAAAAGATTCCAATTTGGCATGCTGATTCTTGATAAGATAAGGGAGAGCATCAAGGCTCCTAATTATGCCAGGATCATCTCTCTGATACTAAATGAGATAAATCCAGATGTTGTTTATTTCTCCAAAGGAACAACTCTCCACCATATGAAGAAAGTATCAATCTCTTCTATTCAGAGATGGGAACTTAAATTGCTAAATCTGAAAGTTCAGGAGGTATGCTTGATACCACCTGAAGGTGTTAGTTAGATTAGATATACTCTAGAGGGGGGGTGAATAGAGTATGTTGGTGATTTTAAAACGTTTACAACTGTTGTTGTATTTTAGGTGTGTGTGCAGGGAAGCAAATACAATAAACCAAGATGCAGCAACTATCTAATCACAGCACATTCACAGAGTAAGGCCAGAAAACAAAAAAAAAGAAAGCAACCAGACGACACAAGAATTTTATAGTGGTTCCCCAAATCTGGGTACTCCACTCTTCTACCACCCTGGTAGGAATCCACTGCAGGAAGGGGTTCATCAGGTGTCCTGGCACCAATGGGGTTTTGATCAGGTTCCCAAAAACTAAACCCTCAAGTCTTTTGGAGGGAGACTTGCAACCAGAATAATTTTGAAGGGAATTAAAACCCTGTACAGAGGTAGAGTGAGAGGGTGATGAGGTCTTCTCTTTCTCAAGTCAAATGAGAAGACTTATGGATTGTTGTTTAGCAGCTTTGCTCCCCCTGGGATGTAGAATGAATCAGGAAGAATGCTGAAGCATTGCTTCAGGGTGATAGGTCTTCAAAGACCTAGATTTCCTGGTCCAGAGAAAGTCTCCAGGAACTTCTTGTGACTGATATGAATGTATTGTCTTTGAAGTTATCCTGAGTAAAAGCAGATGAAGAAGACTCTTGATATTGATGTAGTCTTCTTCTTCTTCTTGATCAGTTTCTCTCTGGATCAAGAATGAATTCCTTTTTCTGTGTTGTCTAAATCACTGTCTGTCTTTTTTTGTTTTGTTGTGGTATATCTCTGTATTACTTGCTCTTTCTGGATCTCTCAATATCTCATAAGAAACATTCGAATTTTGAATATAGAGCAGTAATGGCAGACGGCCTGGAAAGGAAATAGCAATTAATTATTTACCCAACTATTTCCATGCAAAAATTGTATGTAATAATCCAGGATTAACTTCGCATTCTAACGGTAGTATTCTGGGAAGAACTGCCATTAAATGTTTCAGTAATCAGCGCCATGGAATGAGACGGGAACGGAAGAAGACCTAGTCTGGAATCGTCGACCGAAGAACATAATTCGTCGAACTGAGTTTGAGTTCGTCGAGCTGAGCCTGAGTTCGTCGAGCTGGGCTGAGTTCGTCGAGCTGGGCTGAGTTCATCGAGCTGACAGTCTTCATTCGTTGAACAGACAATCTTCAATATCAGACTAACATTATTCGTTGAGCAGAGAACTAAATTCGTCGAGCTGAGAACCAAATTCGTCGACCTGAGAAAAGTTCTGGACTAAGACGAAATAATCTGCATCTGCTAAAATGCTGTGTCGACACAAATTGGTGTCGACAGATTGATCTTGGTGTCGACACAAATCCTCTGGTGTCGACAAAAGCTGGTGTCGACTGAAATCCTAGTGTCGACATAAGCTGGTGTCGACTGAAATCCTGGTGTCGACACAAATCGTCTGGTGTCGACTCAAACCCTAAGTGTCGACACAGATTCTCTGAGTACGAAAATCATCGAGTAGAGATTAGCATTCGTCGACCTGAGAAGCTGTGAACTTGAGGTCCAAGTTTGTCGAGCTCAGAATATAATTCGTCGAACGAAGCATGAAGCTGGACTTAGAGAAATTCTGAAGTAGTCCTGATAAGCTTGAGGTAGAATCCCGGCGTTCGTCGAGCAAAGAACATAGTTCATCGAGCTCAGCACTACGAATTGTCTCACGATCGTCGAGCGTAGAACTCCCTTCGTCGAGCTGAGTTCGATGAACGTCGAACTCATTTCACTTAGTCTGAAAAACTGATATATCTGGAGTTCCTGATGGTATTGAAGAAGGCTGGTCCATCTGAAGTTGAGATAGAGGACTGTCCTAGATTCTAAGACAAAAACTTGACCCAGACTATACATGATAGGTCACATCCTAAGTCAGTGGACCTAGCCCAAATCAACTAGGGATCCAACAATCTCCCCCTATTTGGGTGAGGTCACTAACAGAGACTCCAAGCAAAGAACAAACAGAAAAACAAAGCAAAATTAAGAGATATATCTGGCAGAGAATTTACAACACATGCATCAGATATATATATACATACAGGCTTTGTTTTAATGCAATAAATAGTCTAAAATAGAAGTAGAAATGAAATAACCACAAAATTACTTCTCTGTCTTCTTCTGTTTTAGCTTGTCTTCTGTTGCTTTATCTCCTGGCTTTTTGAAAATGATTTCCCTATTGGGATCTGAAGCTTGAGCCTTGGTCATAGTCATGTCAGCTGCCCCTATGATGTTCAGTGAAGTGGGTCTGGGGACAACTGCTTCTGGTGAAGATCCATGTACTCATCAATATTAAGTAGCTTGTTTGCTTTCCCAAATCACTTTAGCTCATCTCTCCTGTACTGAGACATAGTAGTTAAGCCTGTTGTGTCCTTGCCTTCAGCTTTAGCTTTGTTGATTAAAGATAAGCCAATGATTTCTTGGAACCTTGCCATTATGGCTGTGTTGGCTGTTTTTGGATCTTCAGGAGGAGAATAGGGCCTTTCAGCTTCATGTTCCTTAGATTCTTTGTGCTACAGCTGCTGTTGTTGATGGTGTTGTCTGCCTGAAGATGTTGGCCTTGGCTGACTACCACCAGAAGATCTCCCTGTTTGTCTTTGATAAGTTTGAATAGGGGCAGATCTCTGAGAGCCAGAGCCAGAGGCACCTGCTGTTGGAGGAGGAGGAGGAGGAGGATCCTTTCTGTATCTATGAACTGGGGGAGGTGAGTATCTCCTACTCCTCTTCTTCTCTTTTTGATGGTTCTTTGATACCCACATACATGCAGGCATCTCTTTGTAAGGAGCAACATTGTGCAGAATATAGTATGGAGTGTCTGCAGTGGGATTAGTCTTGGGAGCAGGAGGAGGAGGATCCTTCCTTTTCTTAGAAAGCAACTTCTTTTTCTTTTTAGCAGCCTCCTCATCTGATTCATCATCATCATCATCATCAGAACTTGAACTGTGAGGATTTTCATACAGAGCATTCAACTTCCTCAGAGTTTCATCAGAAATGATAAGAGTTTTTTCTTGAGGGGGGATAGAAGGTTCAGAGGGTGAGGGTTCAACAGTAGTAGAGACAGAGCTTTCAGTTGCTGCCTTGTTCTCTTCTTCAATGTCTGCCAGAATGAGCTCATCCAGATCAGGCATGGGAGAATCATCCATGACAAAATCTGGGACATGGCAGATTTCTGGAATAGACACAGGAATTGGAACAGCAGTAGGAACAGCAAAGGTGTCACAAAGTTGCTTGGCAACTGCTGGACTAGCTGGAGAGGTATACTGGACAATAGCCAAATATGGCTTGGCAACCTCTACTGAAGGAAGCTTCAGCTTAGCAACCTCTACTGAAGGAAGCTTCATATATACAGGATCAAAGATATGAAGTATCTCAGATAGATTAACTGTGGGATTTATAAGGAAATCACCAGCAGTTGTTATTGTATCTACTGACTCATCAAAGCTAATGTCAGTGTCCATAAATTGAATAAAATCAATTATAGCTGTATCTGTAACTGCAACTGCATTATCAAGCACTGTATCAACTGTATCTGTATTCTCAACAACTGTATCTGTATCAACTATATCTGCATTATCAACTGTATCAACCTCTGCAGCTGCTGCACCAGCTTCATCATGGAGCATCTCCCCCTGCCTGGGTTCAGGAGAACCTAGAGCCAGGCCCCTGAATGAAGAGGGGGCAGCAGAAAGGGCTGTGATTTGTGCATATAAAGAATTAATGGAATTCACCAGAGGTGTAATGACCTCTGTGATGAGTGCTTGAATGAGGGGAGTCAGAGGAGAGATGATGGAGGGAATGGTGGAGGAGATAGAAGCAGAGGAGGAAGGAAGAATATGTGGAGGGGATAATGGAGGGAGAACAATTTGTGGTTCAGTGGGTATTGTGTAGGATGGAATAATGGATAGGTGTGGGGGAAGAGGGGATTGAGGAGGTGAGGGAATATGTGTTTCAGTGGGGGAAACTGGAGTTGTAGGGATATGTGCAAGATCAGGCGGTGGAGATTGATGTTGAGGAGGAGTGAATTGAGGTGCAGGAGAAGTGGGAAGAGATTTGGGAGGTGGAATGGCCTCTTAAGTGTCAGGGTGGGGAGTGACCTTGACGGTCCTTGTGCTCTCAGAAGCATTGATGGAGGAGGAGGAACCCTTGGAGGGTTTGGTAATTGTCCTCTCCCATCTGCCAAACAAGGCGTAGGTGAGGCACTTGCTGGCATTGATGAATGTGGTCGGGGAGACCAAACAATCACTGGCCTTTTCCTGGAGGAAAATCCCCAGTATTCTGCCGTAGAAGACTTCCTTCTTGCTTGTTTTCTTCTTGATTAGGTCAAAGAAGACAATGCCCTAGTCGACCTGTCGTTTGTTGAGCACTGCACACGTAATCAGGAATTGATGGCGAGTGATATAGTCATGTGCCGAGTGCTTTCCCATCAGAATTTTTCCTACAATGTCGGCCAAAAATTATAGGCGGCAGACAGTTGCTTCTTCAGAAGCTTATTAGGGTTGCTGCCGGAGAAACCCATTACTTTCAACATATCAGAATATTCCTCAGCGTCCATTTCCAAGTTGTCTTCACCATTGATCAGTCCAAAAATTTCAGAGAGTACTGCTGGAGACAGGGAAACGACAGTGTTTCCAATATGTCCGGTCAGATTGCCATCTTCAGAAACGGTGGCAGTGTATACCCATTCTCTTATCTCGGTTGAGTGTAGCTTGATGCTGCGAGTCATGAAGTCCTTGAGATGCAATTCTTCAAGTAATTCCAGGATATAAACAAAAATTGGATCGGAATGTTGGAAAGACTCAAAATCCATGGAGAATGCTGCATCAAACTTCATCGCCGCAAGTGCTCCTGGAGGAATCGCCATTGATGACCTGCAAAGAAAATCACAGAGAAAATGGCGATCAAGAGCAAAGGAACTGAAAGCGCGGGACGGAGGTCGAAGAAAACCTAGATATAAGATTTTCAGAATATGAATCGACAAGCTCCATTCCACGAAAAGAAGCAGTTCTTCGAACTGAGGTCGACGAAATAAGTTAGAGGTGAGTAGTTCGTCGAACTCATTTAGAAGAATTGAAAACAGTTCATCGAACTCCGTTCGACGAAATGGTTTCTGAAGCAAGGTTCGTCGATCTAAGGTCGACAAAAATTGTTTCCACACAGAGAATTCGTCGGACTCCGTTCAACGAGAATCTCTCAAACTTTCCCTAATTCGTCGAACTCCGTTCGACGAACTCTGGAAAATTCATCGAATGCAGACAGAAATTAATTCAACACTTCTCCATTAAGCATTCCCAGTTGATTTATAAAGAACAAATGGGTTTTCTCATCTAAAGGTTTGGTGAAAATATCTGCTCTCTGTAAATCAGTAGGAATATGAATCAAGTTAATCTTCTTTTTGTCTATATTATCTCTAATGAAATGATGTCTTATTTCAATATGTTTAGTCCTAGAATGATGAACTGGATTCTGAGCTATAGCAATAGCACTAGTATTATCACAGAATAAGGTTGAATTATTTAAGTTGATACCATAATCTAGGAGCTGGTTTTGTATCCATAGCATCTGTGAACAGCAGCAGCCAGCAGCCATATACTCTGCCTCAGCAGTTGATGTAGACACAGATGTCTGCTTTTTGCAAAACCATGAGACAAGTCTCATACCCAGGAACTGGCAAGTTCCAGAGGTACTTTTCCTATCCACTCTACATCCAGCATAGTCAGCATCTGAGTATCCAGTTAACTCAAATTCTGACTCTGCAGGATACCAGAGTCCTAAACTAGGACAACTCTTTATATATCTCAAAATCCTTATTAGAAAAATAAGATGAGATTCTTTAGGATTCACTTGGAATCTAGCACAAAGGCATGTGACAAACATTATGTCAGGCATGCTAGCTGTTAAGTATAATAGGGATCCAACAATGGCCCTATAAAGTTTCTGATCTACAGGTTTCCCTGTTGCATCAGAATCCACAACAGCATTGGTAGCCAAAGGTGTTTTCATTCCTGAGGCATCACCCATCCCAAACTTTTTAATAAGCTCTTTAGCATACTTAGATTGGGAGAGGAAGATACCATCAGGGAGCTGCATCACTTGGAGACCAAGGAAGTAGGAAAGCTCACCCATGCTACTCATCTCAAATTTGGAATGCATGAGGTCAGCAAACCTCTTGCACAATTTGGGATCAGTAGACCCAAAAATAATGTCATCCACATATATTTGTACCAATAAGATTTGGTCCTTATAATGTCTAGTGAAAAGGGTTTTATCTATGGTTCCTCTTGTGAATTTATGCTCTAAAAGAAAGCTTGCTAAGGTCTCATACCAAGCTCTTGGAGCTTGCTTTAAACCATAGAGAGCTTTATGCAATTTGTAAACATAAGAGGGTTGAGTTAGAGAGATAAAACTTGGAGGTTGTTCTACATAAACCTCTTCTTGAACTACACCATTCAGAAAGGCACTCTTAACATCCATCTGGAATACTTCGAACTTTTTGTATGCTGCATAGGCTAGGAATATTCTAATGGCCTCCAATCTTGCAACAGGGGCAAAGGTTTGATCATAGTCTATTCCTTCCTCTTGTCTATAGCCTTGAGCAACCAGTGTAGCCTTGTTTCTTACTATGTTCCCTTGTGCATCCAATTTGTTCCTATAGACCCATTTGGTTCCAATAACTGGGTAGTTATGGGGTCTTGGAACCAAATCCCAAACTCTACATCTCTCAAATTGATTTAGTTCCTCTTGTATTGCAAGAATCCAGTGGGGATCTTGCTCAGCTTCATGGATGGTGAGAGGTTCAATTTGAGAGAGAAAACATGCATGCATCAAGTCTTGATTGAGCTGATGTCTTTTCTGTACACCAACTGAAATGTCTCCAATCACTTGAGATCTGGGGTGATATCTAAGTGTGACAAGATTAGTTGGTGGAGTTGGTTGAGCAACAGCTTCTGTAAATAATTCCTCTTGAGGAATGGTACTGACTGTTGATGGAAGTTCAGTTACTTCCTCTTGGACTTCTTCCTCACTATCTTCAGCAGCCTGTGGAGTGGGATGAGTTGGAACCTCTTGGGTAAGGTTTAGTCCATCCATAGACTCAAACATTGGTGAAACCTACAAAAGACTATTGGTAGAAATGTATTTCTCCTCATAAGACATGTTAGCTTCATCAAAAGACACATGGACAGATTCTTCAATTTTAAGGGATGATTTGTTGAAAACTCTATAGGCCTTGCTTACTGTTGGGTACATTGGTTCAAATGTACCTGATTTGAAGAAGCCTCACCCAACTCAATGATATACATCAAAATGTATTTGATGTGTTTTGAGTTTACTTGTGCAGGCTAAGTATTTGCAGGAAAGAAGAAAAAGTTTATAAGTCCATGTGTCGACACCCAGAGGGAAAGTGTCGACACTTAAGAAGACTTGTGTCGACACCCAGGCAAGTAATGTCGACACTTGGAGTATTTGTGTCGACACCAGGGATGCTGAGTCGACACCAGACAGAAAGTGTCGACACAAGAAGCTGTGTCGACACTCAATGAAGAAGAGTCCAGTGAAGCTGTGTCGACACTTAGCAGTTTTGTCGACACCCAGTGAAACTTTGTCGACACCAGAAAGTGTCGACACTTGGAGGCTGTGTCGACACTCAGCAAAAGTCAGCGGAAACTAAGTACAAGTGTCGACACCCAGAACAATGTGTCGACACTCAGCAGAAGAGTCAACACTTGAAGAAAGTGTCGACACAAGAAAGTATGTGTCTACAATTAGGTGAAGACTCAACACTTGAAGAAAGTGTCGACACAAGGAGCTGTGTCGACCCTTAGCAAAGATCAGCAAAGTTCAACAAAATATTCTAAGTACAAGTGTAAACACTAAGGGGATGTGTCGACACTCAGCCAGAGTCTCGACAGAGGAAGAATGTGTCGACACCCAGAGCAATGTGTCGACACTCAACAAGTATCAACACTGAAGACATGTGTCGACACCAAGAAGTAGTGTCGACACTTAATAGATTCAACACATGAAGATGTGTCGACACAAAGGTGTTGTGTCGACACTTAGAAGAATTCAGCAAAATACTGAAGTACAAGTACTTGTGTCGACACTCAATTTCAGTGTCGACACATGAAGAAGTAGTGTCGAGATATAAAAACTACAACACAAGGAGTTGTGTCGACACCTTGTAGGCTAGTGTCGACACTTAGACAATATGTGTCGACACTTGGTCTATAAGTGTCGACACTTAAAGACAGATATTCTCGACACTTCTAGACAGTTACAGAATTTTCAAGAACTGACTGGATGACCTGACAGCTGCCATTCCAGCCGGTCTACAGCACTTGTCAGAGTTGTCAGAATTTAGTTATGGACCGGACCAGCCGGTTACCATGAAGAAGGCCTATAAATTGGCTTACACTGTTTACCGAAAAAAGAGTTGAGACAGATCAAGTGGCTGTTCAGACAAGTAATACAAAGAAGATCTAGCTATCAAGTGAAGATCTAAGAAGTTGGAGAGAGAGAGCTCCATCCAAGAAATCAGCCGTTGGAACTAGGCTGAGAAGAAGGGTTCAGATTTATTCTGGATCTTAAGTAGCAGAGATCAAGGATTAACTGCAGAAGGAGTCAATCTTATTGAGTTCTACTTTCAAGAAGCTTTGAATAAAGCTAAGTCAGATTGATTTCAGCTGAGTTCTTCCAAGAACTCATCAAGAAACTCACAACTCTTCTCTCTCTTTTCTCTGAGTTGTTGAGTCAAAATTTTGTATTCATTTTATCTTGTAGGATCCTTTGGATCTGAGTCCTGTAAGCCTGCAATTATAAAGGCTGAGTGTAGGGCTTGAGAGCCTGAGTGTAGGAGATAGAAATCTCTGAGTGTAGGCCTTGGTGGCTGAGTGTAGGACTTGGTGGCTGAGTGTAGGCCTTTGTGGCTGAGTGTAGGCTTTGTGAAGAAGCTGAGTTGTAGGGCCTTGGGCCTGAGGTGTAGGAACCAGTTTTGGGTTCTGAGATAGTGGAGGAGTTTGGCCGAATCTAGTACACTGATAGATAGGCGAAGGGGGAAAGTGGATGTACCCAAACCTTGGGGAACCACTATAAAACTGAGTGTCTTCTGTGTGCTGTGATAAACTGTGATTGCTGTGTGATTGCTGTGATAAAGTAGCTAAAAATCTGTGTTAAAAACTGTTTACTGCCATAAAAAGTTAAAAAGATTCAAGTCACCTATTCACCCCCCCCCCCCTCTAGGTGTTTAGGTACAATATCTTTCAAGTGGTATAAAAGCGAGGTTACTCCAAAAGGGACATAACTGTCTGAGTAGATCCTGTTGGTAAATTCAGTCTAAGTCAAAGTACAGAATCAAGAAAATCAAGAACCATGGGTTCCACTAAAAATCACAAGGAATTGGGATCCATGAAGCTACCTATATGTAGGAAAGAGATCTTTGGGATCTGGAAGGAAAGAGTGAGACTCTTTCTGGAAGCTTCAGACCCTAGGATTTATATCACAGTAAAGGAAGGGCCATATGTGCCCATGAAGGTGTCAGTATTAGATGCAAATCAGAGAACACTAAAGGATTTCTCTGAAATGACAAAGGATGAGATAGTTCTAGCCACCATGGACAAAAGGGCTCAGAACATCATAGTGAGTCCATAGATGATGCAACTTTTCAGAATCTAATACACTGTAAGACAGCTAAAGAGATGTGGGATACTCTTATTGTGTATATGGAGGGTTCTAAAGAAGTGAGGCAAGACAGAAAATCCTTGCTAAACCAAGAGTATGAAAGTTTTAGACAAGGAAAAGCTGATAGCATAACTGAGTGCTATAAAAAGTTCTACAGGATAGTGAATGAGCTCATGTCCTATGGCAGAGAGTTCAGTAATTATGAACTCAATGATAAGTTTCTAAGGTCCCTAACAAAAGATTGGGACACCAAGATCTATGCCATTAGAGAAATGGCTAAGTTAGCAGAAATTCCTCCACCAACACTTTTTGGCAAACTGCTGTCTTATGAGATGCAGTTAATGGTGAGGAAAGAAGAGGAGAAATCCACAAGAAATGAACACAAGGAAAGGACAGTGGCCTTTAAATCAGAAGCCCCCAGAAAGTACAGGAGTAAGTCACCAACTCCACCTCCAAAGGTCGTTGAATCTGAGTCAGATGAGTCAGTCAGCACAAAATCTGAAAGCAGTGAAAGTGATGAGGACTTTGCTGCCTTCACAAGAAATTTTCAGAAATTCTTAAAGAAGAAACAGTGGAGGACAAGGCCTTCTACATCACCGGGAAAGGAAGACTCTTATCAGAAAAAAGAAGTCTTCAAAGAAAGACAGGAAAAAGTCCAAGTCTAGCAAAGCTACACTATCAAAAATTGTGTGCTATTGTTGTAATAGACAAGGACATGTCATTGCAGACTGTCCAGAGAAGAGGAAGGAGTCTAGTGACAAGAAAAGGAATCAATACAAGGGCAAGAAAGAAAAGTCTTTTGTTGCCAAAAAGGACAAGAGCCTGTCAGATTTATCTTCATCAGAAACTGAGTCAGATGCAGAAGCTTATATAGGGCTGTTTGCTGAGGAAGAAGAAGAAGAGTTCATGCAGATTATGAATTCTATATATAAACAAGAAGACTGTCAGTGCCAAGGACTAATGACATTGACAGAAGGTGACAAAATCCTGGAGCAGCCAGGACCTAGTTAGGTACAAAGTTCAACTTTAAGTTCAATTTCTTGTGCCAATACATAATCAGATTCATCATCATCAAATGATGAGAGTGCATCTGATTCTGAAGAGGATATTCATCAGTTTATAGATGAATATAAAGTTCTGTTGCAAGCTTACAAGAAGAGCAAGTCCCTAGCTAAAAGTCAGGCAAAGGAAATTGCAAATCTCAAAGCTGCAACAACAGATTCTGAGAAGTTATTTGATCAAAAGCTTAATGAGATAGCCAGACTGAAGCACATAACTGTGATTCAGATGAGAACTATATCATTTAAAAATGATCAAATCAAGAGTCTGGAGATTAATCTTCAGAAGGAGAAAGACTTATTTGCTAGGTTTTCTAAACCAAAGTCTGTATTACCCATAATTGATGAATTTGTTCATCACAAAGGTAAAACTGGACTGGGATTTACAAGACCTGCAAGGACTGTTCAGTACAAGTCTATGTCCAAGGGCAAAGCCCCAACTCTCAACAAGTCTGTTGTAGATAAAACAGCAAAGATAGTACCTAAGCAAAGGTACAATAAGTTTGAGTGTTAGTTGTAAGACCCCCCCCCCCCCTCCCGGATCCCAAAACACGGCACGAAGGGGGAGTCTTATGCCCGGAACAGCCGCCTTGCGGTAGCATTAGCACACGGGCTAACCTGTACCACAAGACGCCTATTCCGCCGGCTGAAACCATATCAATATATCATGCCAACCCAACCAAATAAATAAGCAAGAGAAGTCAAAATCCACACTAAGTATATAAAGTCCAAAACATCAATAATGAGAAGCTAAAACATGCTTCTACAAAATATCAGAGTACAACTATCATTGCCCAAACGGGCTACATCAGAGTAATAAAAATACTAACATCAGTAACAGACGGTATCGACGGCACCGTCACATCAGGCCCTGTCGTCCTGGCCTGGCTGTCCTACTGCGTAGTCTGCGGCTGCTCTACCTGCGGCGTGACCTCCTAAAAAGGAAGACGTAGCAACCGTTAGTCGAAACGACTAAGTGGTTTCACATCCGCTCCCCCGGCGACTCCTCGGCACCGGGCGGAGAAAGAGAAACAAGGGTACAATATTTATAAGTGTATGACAGGTACAAACAGGTGGCAGTAGAGTAAGAGAAACAGTATCACTATCAGCATTTATATAAGAGCTACAAGTAAACTAGCAAGTATAAGTAAGAGCAGGAAGTAACTTAACTTATAAGAATGCTCATACAAACTTATAAGTTAAGGATCGGGTTACATAAAAGTAACTCATCGTATAAGAGTGCCCATACAAACTTATACGATGAGGATCTTGTTGTGCAATGATATGAAATGCTATGAATGCTATGCAATGACTCACCCATGCACACCCATGCAACTGCTATGTCGACACAGACTATAGTTCCCACTTTTCGAGCAGGTAGCTAACCTCTCAGGCATCAGCCGCCGTGGCCAGGCGGTGACAGTAGAACGGGCACTTCTACTACTAGGCGGGTATCACACTACTTCACCTAGGCCTCCGTACGCCTCAACGCTAAGAACACAACAGCGGAGCCCATGCGTACTATGACCCAGCGGGGTCTTGGGTAGATGTGCACCAAGAACACAGCCCGAACTGGCCTTGCGTGACCCGGAAGGGGCCTCGGAAGAAAGCACGAGGACACAGCCCAACCGTTCACATGGCCGGAGGGGCCTCGGGACGTGAACACCGAGGACGCAGCCCAACCCGACAAGTCTAACTGCCAACTCCCGTCGGTGTGACGACTGGCGAGTCCGTAGACCTGCCACACTATCCTTAACCCAGGATTACGACACCGCGTGTCGACTCACACCACATGCACATACCACATCAACATATCATGGAAGGGGCCTCGGAAGTAAACACGAGGACACAGCCCAACCATCCATCCATACCTTACCTCAACACAACCAAAACAAGTGGCGGTCAACCCCGCACTTACATCCCTTCATAATACTACCCGTAGGTAGACGACGCTCTAAGTATTGGACTAACGAATTTCATTTCACCAATCAACATACACATGGCCATAGTTTAATCTGCTATATGTCATTCCATATGAACTCTACATAAGACTTATATGATGCGCATATGTTATAATCTATCAACATCTCATCAATTCGATTCGATTAAACATAAAGGGAACCATCCAAAGCTCAAGACATCTTGCAATAAGAAATCAGTTGTATGCGTTCCAAATAATAAACACCATCATTCACAGTTCTTCGGCGATTAGCACAAATTATTTAATCTTGACAGAATTCCACCGACTCTAATTGCACTTTATATAAAACCAGAATTCTATGTGTATCACTAATCTGGACAGCAACTTCGACCGGAAATTCCCGAAGCTACAGGAATCCGGTGGAGGCGTGTAACCCCTCGTTGGAAAGCTCTTTTCATGATCTACAACTTTCATATTCAGGTCACAACCCAGATCTGAAAATAACGTACTCGAAATCGGCTTCGAAGTTCGCTGCGCACAGAACACGATTTCTGTGTACAGGAAATTGCCGGACAGCAAACTCGATTAGGTTTTCCCGGGGCCACAGACATCACCTGAAGTCGTGCAACCACTCGTTGGAAAGGTATTTACAAGGGCTACAACTTTCGTGTTTAGCGAAAAGCCCAGATCTGCCCCTATCCTACATGAAAATGGCATAGAAGATCGCTGCGCGCAGAATACAGATTCTGCGCGCATCTTAAAGGAAAATGAACGGCATCGGTTTCGTCTTCCTCCTCAAGGCGATCGCCCCTAAATTTTCCAGAAATATTCTCCTCCCTTATTCAACCTCAAAGGCCATAAACTTCTCACGAGACCATCCACCCATCGTCATATTGAAGAAGAGGGGAAGGGTTGAAGAGATCTAAAGTCTAGAACACAAGTTCTAACATGGCCTAACCTAGAGATCTTCTCCTCTCCATCAAGACTCTCTTGAGTCGATTTCTCTCCTAAGGCATAACTATAGATCTAGCACCAAGGGAGAGGGTATGAAACTCACGTTGGCTCCAGCGGTACCACCATTTCCGGCCATGGATCGCGTAGTTCCTCCTTGGCGGCATCTTCTCTTTCGCGGCGATGGCGGATCTCCTTCGGTAAAACTTGCTCCTGCAGTTTTCCTCTCACCAGGAACTCTCACAGGAAATAGGGGAAGGAAATAAGGATGAAAAACGGCTAGGGTTTCTCTGCCCCTTATAAGCAAAATGTGACACGGGTAGGGACACGGCCGTGTCCGTACCCGTGTCCTGCTTCTGCGAAACGGCCGTGGCGGTTTCCATGTCGGTTCAATGTTTGACACGGGTCAGGACACGCCCGTGTCCCAACCCGTGTTCACATGACACGGCCGTGTGCCTGGCCGTGTCATCGGCCGTGTGCATCTTCAGTTACATCTCGACACTTCTCGTCGAGCTCAACTCGACGCACACGGGTAGGGACACGCCCGTGTCACTACCCGTGTCACGCACACGGGTAGGGACACGGCCGTGTCACTACCCGTGTCACCATCTCGACGACTCTCGACGATTCAACACGGCTCGTCGAGATCATCTCGACGCACACGGGTAGGGACACGGCCGTGTCACTACCCGTGTCATTTCTCCACTTCTCCACAAGTGCAGCCCAACTCCCTGCACTTCTCAGGACTTGAGTCAACCCTCCTGACTCAAAAACTCACACACTAGGGGCCTAGAGCGATTCGGGTCGTTACAAATCCTATAAACAAAATAAAAGATTTCGTCCCCGAAATCAGGCTTAAGCTGTGTGGAGAAAACTTAACAGGAAGTTTATCACATGTTTTTAAATAAGGTTACCTTGGGCAAACAGCTCCGGGTAGCGTTGCTGCATCAAATGCATTGGCTCCCAAGTGTACTCCTCCTTCCCATGATTCAACCATAGCACCTTTACTAAGGGAACACTTTTGCGGCGCAAAGTCCTTGTCTCGCTGTCAACAATCCGTACCGGCTCTAGTCGCACAGACCTATCTGACGCCACCGCACAATCAGTAGTGGGAATATACTGGTCGGGCCGCAACAATGCTTTTCGAAGCGACGACACATGGAACACGTCGTGGAGATTTTTCTAGTTCTGGTGGTAACTCCAACCGATAGGCCAACGGGCCGATCCTTTCTAGTATAGTATAAGGCCCAACATACCTTGGGCTGAGCTTTTTCACTCCACGCACCCGCGACACTCCATGCATCGGCCGAATCTTAAGGAACACTTTTTTCGCCCACCTGGAACTCCACCATCCGGTGCTTTTTATTATAATATTTCGTCTGTCGACTTTGAGCCTCCAACATGCGATCCCGTATCAATCTGACCGCCGCATCAGTATCATCTATGTATTCGTTTCCCAATGCCTTCGGATCTTCATCTTGCACCCAAGACAAGGGAGTCCTGCACCTTCTTCCATAAAGGGCTTCATGGGGCGCCATAACCGATGCTTGCTTGATGACTATTGTTGTAGGAGAATTCCACCAGGGGCAAGAGTCTTTCCCATGGCTCTCCTCTGTCCAACACACATAGCCTCAACAAATCCTCCAGCGTTCTGATGGTCCGCTCTGACTGTCCGTCAGTCTGAGGATGAAATGCGGTACTAAAGGTTAGGCGTGAGCCCAAATACGCATGTACCGCCTTCCACTCTTTTCGCCATATCAATGATCTCCGCCAAGCTACCATCCGCTATAAACAAAAGGGACTGCCTTAGGGGATCTCGCAGCCCTTTATAGAAGCGCTTGGCATAACCTATGTCATCCAACTCATAAGAGTCCGCAAACCTTGCGAGATGCTGGAATTCCCGCTGGTATTCTGTAACCGACTTTGATCCCTGCTTTAGTAGAAGGAACCTCTGCTCAAGCTCACCTCGGGCCGATGTAGGGATAAAGTGCTCCAAGAAAACCTCCGAGAATTCACTCCAACTTATCTCTGTGTAGATCTCGGTGGAAGCCGTATCATTAAAGAGGGACTTCCACCACCTCTTCGCATGTAAGTCCAAGACAGACACTGCCAATGTTACTGCCATGTTGGCCGGGCAACGGATTCCAGCCAACAACTCTTGTATCGTGTCTAGCCATTCCTCTGTACGTACGGCTGACTCCGTCCCAAGGTAGACGGGGGGGGGGGGGGAGAGAGCCCGAAAGGTGCTCAGCCAGTTGGAGCTCGGGGCCTGTTGTTGCACCGGAGCCTGCTGTGCCTTAAAAGCATCAAGAATGGCGGTGAGTGTTTTGCCCCAACTCAGACTGTTGGAACTGAGTGGGTATGGGAGGGGTAGGAGTACCCCTCATCGGCTCAACATGCAGTGGAACCTACACGTACACGACAAATTTGTGGTCAGGTTGGCTAATCGTAGGGTCAAAGTTGGACAAACTTAATGTGAATTACATATGGGCACACCACTGCTTCCGCTAAGTCAGTTTGTCCCCAAACTGACTAACCAAACGGGGGTGGCACCATTGTTGAATGACTTCGTAGTTGAGGATCGTGGCAAACTGATACCATTTGTAAGACCCCCCCCCCCCTCCTCCCGGATCCCAAAACACGGCACGAAGGGGAGTCTTATGCCCGGAACAGCCGCCTTGCGGTAGCATTAGCACACGGGCTAACCTGTACCACAAGACGCCTATTCTGCCGGCTGAAACCATATCAATATATCATGCCAACCCAACCAAATAAATAGGCAAGAGAAGTCAAAATCCACACTAAGTATATAAAGTCCAAAACATCAATAATGAGAAGCTAAAACATGCTTCTACAAAATATCAGAGTACAACTAATCATTGCCCAAATGGGCTACATCAGAGTAATAAAAATACTAACATCAGTAACAGACGGTATCGACGGCACCGTCACATCAGGCCCTGTCGTCCTGGCCTGGCTGTCCTGCTGCGTAGTCTGCGGCTGCTCTACCTGCGGCGTGACCTCCTAAAAAGGAAGACGTAGCAACCGTTAGTCGAAACGACTAAGTGGTTTCACATCCGCTCCCCCGGCGACTCCTCGGCACCGGGCGGAGAAAGAGAAACAAGGGTACAATATTTATAAGTGTATGACAGGTACAAACAGGTGGCAGTAGAGTAAGAGAAAAAGTATCACTATCAGCATTTATATAAGAGCTACAAGTAAACTAGCAAACTAGTATAAGTAAGAGCAGGAAGTAACTTAACTTATAAGAATGCGCATACAAACTTATAAGTTAAGGATCGGGTTACATAAAAGTAACTCATCGTATAAGAGTGCCCATACAAACTTATACGATGAGGATCTTGTTGTGCAATGATATGAAATGCTATGAATGCTATGCAATGACTCACCCATGCACACCCATGCAACTGCTATGTCGACACAGACTATAGTTCCCACTTTTCGAGCAGGTAGCTAACCTCTCAGGCATCAGCCGCCGTGGCCAGGCGGTGACAGTAGAACAGGCACTTCTACTACTAGGCGGGTATCACACTACTTCACCTAGGCCTCCGTACGCCTCAACGCTAAGAACACAACAGCGGAGCCCATGCGTACTATGACCCAGCGGGGTCTTGGGTAGATGTGCACCAAGAACACAGCCCGAACTGGCCTTGCGTGACCCGGAAGGGCCTCGGAAGAAAGCACGAGGACACAGCCCAACCGTTCACATGGCCGGAGGGGCCTCGGGACGTGAACACCGAGGACGCAGCCCAACCCGACCAAGTCTAACTGCCAACTCCCGTCGGTGTGACGACTGGCGAGTCCGTAGACCTGCCACACTATCCTTAACCCAGGATTACGACACCGCGTGTCGACTCACACCACATGCACATACCACATCAACATATCATGGAAGGGGCCTCGGAAGTAAACACGAGGACACAGCCCAACCATCCATCCATACCTTACCTCAACACAACCAAAACAAGTGGCGGTCAACCCCGCACTTACATCCCTTCATAATACTACCCGTAGGTAGACGACGCTCTAAGTATTGGACTAACGAATTTCATTTCACCAATCAACATACACATGGCCATAGTTTAATCTGCTATATGTCATTCCATATGAACTCTACATAAGACTTATATGATGCGCATATGTTATAATCTATCAACATCTCATCAATTCGATTCGATTAAACATAAAGGGAACCATCCAAACCTCAAGACATCTTGCAATAAGAAATCAGTTGTATGCGTTCCAAATAATAAACACCATCATTCACAGTTCTTCGGTGATTAGCACAAATTATTTAATCTTGACAGAATTCCACCGACTCTAATTGCACTTTATATAAAACCAGAATTCTAGGTGTATCACTAATCTGGACAGCAACTTCGACCGGAGATTCCCGAAGCTACAGGAATCCGGTGGAGGCGTGTAACCCCTCGTTGGAAAGATATTTTCATGATCTACAACTTTCATATTCAGGTCACAACCCAAATCTGAAAATAACGTACTCGAAATCGGCTTCGAAGTTCGCTGCGCACAGAACACGATTTTCTGTGTACAGGAAATTGCCGGACAGCAAACTCGATTAGGTTTTCCCGGGGCCACAGACATCACCTGAAGTCGTGCAACCACTCGTTGGAAAGGTATTTCCAAGGGCTACAACTTTCGTGTTTAGCGAAAAGCCCAGATCTGCCCCTATCCTATATGAAAATGGCATAGAAGATCGCTGCGCGCAGAATACAGATTTCTGCGCGCATCTTAAAGGAAAATGAACGGCATCGGTTCGTCTTCCTCCTCAAGGCGATCGCCCCTAAATTTTCCAGAAATATTCTCCTCCCTTATTCAACCTCAAAGGCCATAAACTTCTCACGAGACCATCCCACCCATCGTCATATTGAAGAAGAGGGGAAGGTTGAAGAGATCTAAAGTCTAGAACACAAGTTCTAACATGGCCTAACCTAGAGATCTTCTCCTCTCCATCAAGACTCTCTTGAGTCGATTTCTCTCCTAAGGCATAACTATAGATCTAGCACCAAGGGAGAGGGTAGGAAACTCACGTTGGCTCCAGCGGTACCACCATTTCCGGCCATGGATCGCGTAGTTCTCCTTGGCGCATCTTCTCTTTCGCGGCGATGGCGGATCTCCTTCGGTAAAACTTGCTCCTGCAGTTTTCCTCTCACCAGGAACTCTCACAGGAAATAGGGGAAGGAAATAAGGATGAAAAACGGCTAGGATTTCTCTGCCCCTTATAAGCAAAATGTGACACGGGTAGGGACACGGCCGTGTCCGTACCCGTGTCCTGCTTCTGCGAAACGGCCGTGGCGGTTTCCATGTCGGTTCAATTTTGACACGGGTCGGGACACGCCCGTGTCCCAACCCGTGTTCACATGACACGGCCGTGTGCCTGGCCGTGTCATCGGCCGTGTGCATCTTCAGTTTACATCTCGACACTTCTCGTCGAGCTCAACTCGACGCACACGGGTAGGGACACGCCCGTGTCACTACCCGTGTCACGCACACGGGTAGGGACACGGCCGTGTCACTACCCGTGTCACCATCTCGACGACTCTCGACGATTCAACACGGCTCGTCGAGATCATCTCGACGCACACGGGTAGGGAACACGGCCGTGTCACTACCCGTGTCATTTCTCCACTTCTCCACAAGTGCAGCCCAACTCCCTGCACTTCTCAGGACTTGAGTCAACCCTCCTGACTCAAAAACTCACACACTAGGGGCCTAGAGCGATTCGGGTCGTTACATTAGTGCTGTGGCAAGGTAGGCCATTATGCAATGGACTGTTTGCACAATGCTAGTGCCAAAAGTGGAGTAGCAAACTACCTGTTTGAAAACCAGCAGGTAGCCTATGTCAGGATGCAAACTAACAAGTAACCAAGGACCCAAGAATTCTTTGGGTTCTAAGGTTCACTAATCTGTTTTGAAGGTGAGTCCAAGTGGCCATGCCCCAATATGGTACTTGGACAGTGGATGTTCCAAACATATGACTGGAACAAGGGAATTGCTAAAGGACTACACTCCCAATCAAAGATGGTCCTAAAGTCACCTTTGGGTGGTTCTGAAAAAGGAATCATCAAAGGGTTTGGTAACATTTCTAGTAACTTAGTTACCATTACTCAAGTGACTTATGTTAAAGGTTTGAAACACAACCTAATTAGTATAAGTCAATTTAGTGATGTAGGATATGACATCTCATTTATTAAGGATGGTTGTCCATATCCAAGAGGTCAAATGATCAAGAGATCATTTTGACAGGCTATAGAAAAAATAAATGTCTACTGCTTAGACATTATGTGTGAGACCAATGGGTCTCAAGTGTGACTTGTAGCTGATGAGAAAGTCTCTCATTGTGTCAATGGCACAAGAGGCTAGCCCATCTAAACTACAAGACAATTGACAAAAACTCTTTAGCAAAGAGTTAGTGAAGGAATGATGCTCAAGTTAAGTGTATTAAAGATGGTATTTGCTCAGCTTGTCAAAAGGGCAAGCAAGACTAGATCCACCTTTAGAAGCATAGAAAAACAAAGATGTTGTGAGGT